>CM060964.1:200579878-200924878 GCA_030765045.1 Tenodera sinensis | reverse complement strand
CCAACACGTTTGGCAGTGCTTTCGCTCGTCTAGCTCGGAAAACTACTCTCCTGAGTTCCTTCCAATTAAAACTCAGGTGGAATCTCAAGGCTTCGCGTTTCGATCCAGAAACGTAGAAGATTACAATCGCATTTTCACCATGGCGGAGCTAGAACATTCTCTTAAATCTTCGCGATTATCAGCACCAGGATCAGACGGTATTCATGTACAAATGTCACAACAGCTTTCTCCTGAAGGTAAGGCATTCCTGCTCGAGGTGTATAATCGTGTTTGGGTTGACAGTATACTCCCAGAAAATTGGCGGGAGGCCACCGTTATTCCCGTCTTGAAGGCTGGAAGGGCCCGTCATCTTCCCTCCAGCTATTGTCCTATTTCCCTCACCAGTTGCGTTTGCAAGGTGATGAAACGCATGATCAATGGACGATTGGTATGGTGGTTAGAAGGTTGTAACCTACTAACATCCAGTGTGGTTTTCGACGACGCCGTTCAACTGTTGACCATCTTGTGTCAATATCAACACAGATAATGGACGGATTTATGAAGAACTGTCAAAACGTTGGCATATTTTTTATCTTGAGAAGGTTTATGATACGTGCTGGCGAGCAGGGATTCTACATTCCCTGTATACTTGGAACATACCTACCGCTGTTCATTCAGGAGTTCATGAAGGACCGCTTTTTCCGAGTAAGGGTTGTTTCGGTTTTTTTTTCTAATTCTTTTGTTCAGGAGGAGGGCGTACCTCAGGGTTCGTTACTAAGTGTCTTTGTTATAGCAATTAAGTCCATCTGGAAATGTGTTGCACCTGGAGTTTCGTCATGCCTATTTGAAGACGATTTCGCTGTGTATTGCACTTCTCAGCGCACGGCGGTCTTGCAACGGCGCGTGCAGCAATGTACGGACAACCTAAGAGAATGGAGCACAACAAACGGCTTCCGTTTCTCAACTGAGAAGTCAATCTGCGTTTGTTTCTGGCACCGTAGGAGACGATTGCCACCCTCGCTCCGTTTCGGTCCAGATTTACTTCCCTTCGCAGATGAGACGCGCTTCCTGGGTTTGATCTTGGACAGGAAGCTTGGTCGTCGCATATTGCACAGCTGAGGGCGCGATGTGAACGTTCCCTGAATATAATGCGAGTACTGGATGGTAAATCGTGGGGAGCGGATCGGACAACATTGTTGCGAATGTATCGCGCACTGATCCGATCCAAACTGGTCTATGGGTGTATTGTATGTTCGTCAGCGCGACCATTTATGCTGAGAAGATTAGACGCGGTTCACAAAGGGGCATCCGCGTGGCAATAGGAGCTTTTCCAACCAGCCCAGTGGTGAGGCTTTACGCCGAGTCCGCGGAACCTGCTCTGCAATATCAGTGTGGGATTATCTTGGCAAATTATGGTTGTGCGCTTAGATGTATACCTAAGCACCCAACGTTCGCTTCGTTTTTCACCACCACGCTAACAGAACGGTATCGGAAAAGCACCCTTAGTCCTAAGCCTGCGGGGTTTCGTTTCCAGGAACCTCTAGTGAAGCTTGAAATGGAACTGCCTAGGATGTTTGTCATACCCTCCTTGGCTATCTGGCACGCCCCATTTAGATCTTGGTATGACCGTTCATCGGGAGTCCACGATGCCTATTTCAAGTATCCGCACGTGTTTTTTAGAATTTTTCTCAGGCTACATTGACCATTGGTGTAATTATACTGATGGGTCAAAGAGCACCAGCGGTGTTGGATGGGCTTATGTTTATGGAACCGAACCACATACATTCGTTTTCCAATTAGCACTTCCATTTAGGTGACTGCCTGATTTTGAGCGATTCCCTTAGTGCACTTCAGAGCCCTTGTGAGCTGTACAACTCCCACCCTATTGTACATTGTATCCAGGATGCCCTCCATGTTTTACACACTTCTGGCGTTGACGTGCCGTATGCATGGATTCCTGGCCACATAGGTTTGCCGGGGAATAAAATGGCGGATTTAGCAGCAAAGACGGCAACTACAGAACCCAGTATTACCATCCCACGTGTTACTTCAGAAGACTTTAGACTTGAAGTGCAGAGAGCGGTGCTGTCGTGCTGGCATGAAGAGTGGTCTACTCTCCGCGGTAATAAGCTTAGAGGAGTGAAAGAACTTCCGATAAACTGGCTAACTTCCTTTTGCATATCTCGCTGCGAGGAGGTTATTTTGTGTCGGTTAAGAATAGGGCATTGCAATTTTTTGCATGGTTACCTATTTAAAAGGGCCCTTGCCCCTCTATGTCCCCTGTGTGACAACCTTTTGTCAGTCCGTCACGTGCTGCTAGAGTGTTTCTCTCTAGCGCACCTTCAAGATTCTCTGCAGCTGCCTACCAGACTTCTAGAGGTTTTAGCGGACGACAAAACTGCAGTTGATAGAGTTTTTGTTTTTAAGTTTTTAGCAAAGTGTAATATCAGTTTGAGGATTTAAAATTTTAGATTTTTTTTTTATGCTTTTTGACATATTTATCACCTTGTTTTATATCTGGCTATTGCCAATGTTTTTTTATGGTTATGTGTATATTTTCTTTGTTGCTAGTAATTTGCTTTATTCAAATTTATATCTGGCTATTGCCATGAATTTTTTAAGGGCGCTGATGACCTAGAAGTTGAGCACCCTTAAATACACACACACACTTTTATAGCCAAGGATTTGAATGAAAGAGGGCTAATTATGGGCACATCAGGTCAAGAAAAAAGGAATTCTTTATCATAGGAAACAGCAAAACTTATTTAAAGTTTCTATGAATCAGAAGAAGTAAATTGCACAATATTCAGAAAGAAAAATGTTGTCACAATAAGGAGTGAAAGTGGACAACATGTTCAAGAGAAACTAATATTGTATAATATTGGGGAATTGTTCCAGTATTTCAAATACCCCAGCATTAGAGTAGGATTTTCAAAATTTGCAGTTACAGCTTAAACACTGTGTTCTGTCAGGTTCCAGTGGTTCTCATATCGCCCATGATGGATAATTCAAAAATAGCAGAATTGATCAAAAGTCAAGAGAAACCACTGAAAATATGACTGTTTAGCAAGAATTACATGAAAACCCACAACCGGGCTGTCTCTTTATTAACTGTTCTGAGTGTCCAGACAATATAGAAATGAGAAAACAATTGGAGCCTGCTTTTGAAGAATCCATGGTTGACATGGTAAGTTACAGCTAATGGGTAACCACAAGAGACACGGTCTAGAAAATATTCAGAAGAACACAACAGTTGTATCGAAGATTTCGTGGGGAAAGTGGACACTGAAAAAGCACTCATTCATAGCCACCCAGTAAAGTTCTTTTTGTGCAGAAATAAAAGCAGATCTGAATCCAGGTGAATTTACAGTAGTGAATGATTTTATGTAGAACTATGCTTTTAATGTCCAAGACAAAGTCCATGGATTCCATTGGAATAACCAGGGTTAGAATTTTTAGGTGTGCACCTTTTTTCTTAGGGTAAATTTAAGCTCTTCGGTAAGATACCACATTGTAAAGTTTTGTGTCTAGTTGCCAAAAGAGGCATTTTTTCATGCATCTTTTTTCTATTTGGGTGCCTTAATCCCTTTTTCCCCCAACCATGCCCATAATCCCCTTTTCCCCCTTTTTACTTTCTCTACTGGTAAGTAGGGAAAGTATTGTATTCCACCCAAAAATTCGATGTCAAGATTTCACCGGAAATTATGTTTTGAGACCCCCCTGAATCCAAAAAAAGCATTTTTAGAAAATGGTCTCTGTGTGTGTGTCTGTGTCTGTAGACAGCATAACTCAAAAATGAAAAGTCGGTTAAAAACCAAAGTTGGTATTTAAGTTTAATGTCTTTCAAGGGTGTACACGAAGATTTTGTAGAAAATAGCCCCACCCTAAATTACCCTTTACATGGAAAATTTTTTGAAAATTTTGATTTACTTGAAAATGGCTCTAATGATTTTGATTAAAATGTCATATGTTTGAGATATTTTTATGCCAAATGAAATGTATATCTTGAACTTTCTAGCTATAGCCCCTGTAGTTGTATGTACTCTGGACGACTTTTGCATAGCTGGTAAACCATTAGAGATAGACCAAATGTTACTGTACAAAAAATGTTTATCTTTAGGACTCATATTCATGTATGTGGCTTTCATGTAACTGTTTTCTTAATGGGCACCAGTTTTACAATGTGGCAGTTACATCACCCGACTTAAACCCCCATTTTGCAAGGGGGACCACACTTATCGTTGGTCAACGGGTCCATCGGACCTAGCCGGGAGGACTAAATAGATGATATTTAGATCCACCGACCTTCCCCTCATGTGCCTCTGAGGGACGCTGTTGTGCTGTGATAGGCCAGCACATATGTAAATGACATTTCCTCCATTTTAGATGAAACAGTTATACCGCTGTGATTCGGTCCCCAGAGCCTCATCTGTTAAAAGCAGGGAGCACCACGGGCAGGATGAGGATGGGAATTGGGTAGGAGAGGCTATAGGAGGCGCATCACTACCCCTTACTACCCCGTACAAAAAATGTAGATCTTGCTAAAATACACAATTTATGTCTCAATGAATTTTCTTGTAGGGTTAACCACTTCGGGGATATTCCTTATTATGTGTGTGAGTTTCAGAAAACTTAAAACTTTTGTGAAATGGATCATTGTTCATTTTTTTATATGGTAAGTGTGCAAAGAGAACAGAATCTCAAAGCTTTTAAAGATTTGACTATCGCTCAAAGCTCACTGTATTCTAACTTTCCCCTTGCACCCACAAGGAAATAAGCAATAAGATAATTTGCACAAATGTTTATCTCAACTAACACGAAGAAGATATAGGAATAAGAATTTGTACAAGAGTAGAGAAAGTCATGTGAGTGCAGCTAATCAGATTTTTTCTTTTACATTTCTTTCCAGTTTACTGTATATTATTTTAATGAATATAAAGTATTTAACTTTTGATTAACATCTCCTCAGCTTGCTGTGGACATGTGAAGAGTAAGCCTAACTCTTTTAATAAATGCTGTGCAGGAGTTGAAATGACACCTACAACAATGGACAATAATTGTGTACGATAAATCCTCTTTCTCTTGCTTTACCGCTATAAAGCAGCCCGTAATGATGCAACTGACAGTGACTCATTGTCATTGTATATCATTCTATCCTTTTAATTTCACCAAAATCAGTAGCCTAGTGTTCGTGAATGTGAGTTCGTTACTGTGACAGACGTCATCTGTTCATACGGATTCCACGGTCATGCAGAGACAGCAGTAACTGTACACGCATTGTTCCAAGAGTTGACTCTGGGTTCTGTTTGAAGCTACTAGAAATCGCTGAGACTGCAGTTCCAGCATGTGTGAGAACATTCTGGTAATTGTCGGGGTGTTATATAAGAGTGTGGACAGGAAATGAATGAGTTGTGTAACAACTATGAAAGGAAGATTGTTATTAATTGACTCGCGTTTTAAATTGAATTAAGTCACATTGAGTTAGCAAGTGAACTTGTGTTAGTCCTTTGTTACGTTACTAAATGAATGTATTACTAGATTTTACCATGGCAAAGGTGTCCAGTGCTCGACTTATTGTTCTGACTCAGGAATTCAAACAAGATTTCATAGACACAGATGGAACTGTTATTCAATGCACTATTTGTGATTCAAGAATTTCATTAGATGAAACACACCATAAAGATTGCATCATACAGCACATTTCCAGCTCCAAGCATCAAATGAACAAGACTCTTCAGGCAAACAAATCGCGGCAGCCTGTATTATGAAGTGCGTTTCAACAGAGTTCTTCAAAAAAGCCAGAATTTTAAGGAAATCAACATTGAGTTGTGTGCAGCTCTTACACAAGCAGGAATTCCTCTCAATCAGGTGAGCCCTCCAGCCTTCAAGGGATTTCTTGAAAAATACACAAAGATGTCACTGCCGAATGAGAGTACTTTTAAGAAAAAACTACATGAAGTCTGTTTGCCAGAAACAATACAAAGAATCAAGGAAAAAGTGTCTGATTGCGATGTAGGAATCACTGTGGATGAAACCATAGACTCAATGGAATGATATGTTTTGAACAGTTTAGGTTTTCCCTTAGCAGGGGAGAAAGTTAAACCCATATTGTTAAAAATGTATGGGCTGCAGAAAGCCAATGCCAGTACAGTAATGCAATCAATTATGGACTTCTGTCAAAAACTCTGGCCTGCTGGTATCGAGTTTGAAAAACTTCTTTTTGTGGTTACGGACCAGGCTCCATACATGGTTTCAGCTGTTAACCAATTGAAGCCTTTATTTCCTAAGTTGAAGCATGTGACATGCTTGGTTCATGCCCTTCGCAGGGTTTATGAATCCATAAGGAACGAATATGACATCGCAAATCAGTTCATCTCTGCCCTGAAGAAGATTCTGCTGAAAGCTCCAATCATGTTGTGGTCTACAAGAAAACCACTGGTGTGCCCCTTCCAAATTTCCAAGTCTTTACTCGCTGGGGATCTTGGGTCGAGTGTGCTGCTATGTTGTGTGAGAATTTTCACAAAATTAAAGAGTTTGTGCTTTCTTTGGATCCATCTGACACAGGTTCAATTTCCAAGGCACAGCAACTTCTGTTACTGGAGAAAATACATAATTTGCAGACAGAACTATATTGTGTCCATAGTTACAAGTACCTGGCTGCAGCTATTGAACTATTAGAAGAACAAGGTTTGGAAAAGGAGAAACAGTGGGGTATTTTTACTTCCGTGAGGGAGTAGTTAGATGGCTTTGCCAAAGACGAACTTGAGTTCCGTCTTCAGAAGAATCCGGACATTGCGGATTTTGCCACATCTATAGAATTGCCATTGCGAGTGAATACAAGATTTGCCCCACTGGTTTCTATGGATGTCGAAAGAAGCTTTAGCATCTACTCAGACATTCTTTCTCCTAATAGAAACAGACTTACTTCTAAAAGTGTAGAAATGTTTAATGTCTTGAAGTATAACAGCTTTATATGTTTTCCTTCTTCTGATGAGTGATAATTTCATATACTTGTTTGTAATTCAATAAATTAGAATAGAGGAAAGAGAAATTGTTGAATTAGTTGAATGAACCAGTACCTTTTTGTCCCTTTTTTAGCTTACTTGAGCACCTTTTTCCTTCCTTTTTACACGCTTTATATTAGCTTCACTTGTATGTTTCAATGCAATTTTCACCCACATAGGAATGTAGATCATCAAATGTCTGATTGATTTGAAATTTTGCACACACGTCAAGCACTGATGACAATACAATAATATCATAATTTTATCCTGATCCTGACCAGGATCATCAGGATAAAAAAATTCATTGGCTAAATTTATCAATGTAGCGGAATGTTCCGATGTAATTTTCACGAAATTAGCATCGTCTGAATGACTTGAAATTTTGCACACAACAAGCACCAATGACAATACAATAATGTCATAACTTTATCCTAGTATCCTGGCCATGATCATCAGAATAAAAAAAATTAATTAGCTAAATTTATCAATGTAATGGAATATTTCAACGTAATTTTGACCCCCTTAGAGTTGTCTGAGTGACTTGAAATTTTGTACACATGTCAAGCACTGATGACAATACAATAATATCTTAATTTTATCCTGAGATCCTGACCAGGATCATCAGGATAAACAAAATTAGATAAATTTATCAATGTAACAGAATGTTTCACGTAATTTTCACCAACTTGAGACATCTGACTGACTTGAAAATTTACACACGTGTCGAGGACCAATGGCAGTACAATAATATCATGACTTTGTCCTAATATCCTGACCAGGATCACCAGGATAAAAAAATTATTTATCCATTTAACAGAATCTTTCAACTTAATTTTCACCAACTGGAGACTTCTGATATACTTGAAAATTTGGAAATGTGTGTTAAGGACTGATGAGAGTATAATATCATCAGGACTTTGTCCCAATGGCTTGACCAGAATCGTGAGGATAAAGAATGACTAAGCTAAGTTTATAGCAAATTGTACAGCTATGACATCTTATATGTCGCTAAGGAACATGTCTGCATGCACCCTGAAAATTGCTTTAATTAAATATATTTATATGGCAATTGTTATTTATTTATGCCAACAAGCTTACTGCTGGTGTTTTTAAACACATAAGTCGTGTGTGAGCAATGTTTTAAGAGGTTGAATCAGGACTGAAAAATTCAATGCCGTAGCTGGGATTTGAACCACAGATCTTCCGCTTATCGAGCGACTACTTTAACCACTAAGCTACCATGGCCAACTTGCCATTATGACACTAAATTCCCCAGTTGATTCGTACTTTTTCCGGTTAGACCTCAAGGGAATCTCACATCAGAGATAAATACCCCAAGGATGATTTACTATTGTAAGTACCGGGAAAAGTAGTTTCTGATGTGAGACTGCCTTTGTGATTTACCAGGAGAAATACAAACTGGTTTGATAATTCAATGTCATTATGGCAGGTTGTCTCAGTAGCTTAGTGGTTAGAGCACCCGGTTAGTAAGTGGAGGGTCTGTGGCTCAAATCCCAGCTGTGACATTGAATTTTTAAGTTCCAGTTCTACCTCTCAGATATTTATATATTGTATGACCTGGATGTCCAGAGAGAGGACCTGAAAGAAACATGAGACCCAGGGGAAATATCACGGACTGGAGTTCACACAGGGCCAAGACACCCACAAGAGCTGGTAGTTTAGAAATCTACACAAGTTACGCTGGATAAAGAAATTAAATCGCTTGAAAATATAGAAAGACAGAGATGCCCGGAGAGAGGACCAGAGAGGGACACAACATTTCAGGGAAAGGACTGCAGATCGAAGTTTACCCAGGGTCAGGAAGTCCACAACAGTTGATAGTGCAGGTTAACAGTAATTGCGATTTAATACTGTTCCAAAAAAAGTGATTTAAAAACTTTTTCGAGCTCTGAAACTTTAAAAAGATTAGAATTAAAAATTTTGAAAAAAAAAATTGATTAGAAAAGTTTGAGACTAAAAAGTTAAAAGTGAATTATAGTTTTAAAAAACTAGCCAAACATGCTTTTATAAAAAACTGAACTAAAAAGTAGAAAATAATTTTTAAGTATGAAGAATTTGTTCTATAAAGTCAAGCAGTTCATTGTATTTAAACATTTTGTAATAAGTTTAAAATAAAAACCAATTTATATTAACAAAATAATACATTTTATTGTAAAAAAGCGTGGGGTGTCTTGACATCAAATGTTATAAATAGTTCATTAGTAGCTCTTTATAAAAGTAAAGATATGATAAAAGTATCTAAAAAGCAGACTTACTACGAAATGTTTTAACTATAATGAACTACTTGACTTTATAGAACAAATTCTTCATACTTAAAAATTATTTTCTACTTTTTAGTTCGGTTTGTTATAAAAGCGTATTTAGTTAATGTTTTAAAAGTATAATTTATTTTGATCTGAAATTTGCACCTAAAAACCCTAACCCTGGGAATAACAATTAGGCAAGCCTAAATCCTTTTGTGATATATTACCACAATTCAGTCAATAGTGTGTCATTTGTAATAATATCAGACTCTTTAAAACATACTACAGCAGCTTTTCCTTTATTTCTAAAACATGATTTCATTCCATTATGCATTCTTTCCGGGCTTGTAGGCCGTGGTCCAGTAGTTGTATTCTCCAACGTTTTGCCAAAAACTTCGTTCGGCATCTTCAGGGAAGTTGTGTAAAGCAGGCTCCGTCGTCCAAAACAAGACTGGATCGTTCTGTCCGGTAGTGTTCTATTTATTGCCATGCGAGGGAGGAGGGCGTGGCTTATTGGGGGTGGGGAATGGTTGCCTATTGGATGTCATCGGTCAGTGTATTGGCTCCGATTCTGGTATAAGAGGGGAAACTCCCCTTTGATGTGGTTTTGAACTGATGCTTCTCAGGGCCGGGATCCAAGATTTATCTGCTGCCTCTCTTCCTTACAGTTGAAGGTGTTGTCATGTTTAAATATTTCAATAGCTTCCCGTGTCAATCTAGCCTGATAGTGAGCCATCCTTGAGAGTACAACAGTGTCCTTGTAGCTGATGTCGTGGCCAAAGAGTAGGGAATGTTCTGCCACTGCTGACTTTTCTGTCTGTCGTAACCGGCTGTGTCGTTCATGTTCTTTAAGTCATGTGTTGATGCTCCGCATGGTGGTACCTATATATACTTGACCACAACTGCAAGGAATTTTGTACACACCAGCTGTGCTGTGCGTATGGCATTTGTCTTTAGCGGAGATTAGCAAATCCTTTATTTTCCTCGTTGGTCTATAAACTCTCTTTATGTGGTGTGACTGTAGAAGTTTGCCAATACGGTCTGTAACTTTATGGATATAGGGCAGATATACAGTGGCAATCGTTTGTTCACCCCTGCATTTTTGAGCTGACAAGTACCTTGGATGATGAGCTCTTTTAATCTCTTTGTGCGTGTAGCCATTGCTACTGAGGGCCCTGTTCAGATGTCGGATTTCTTTATCCAGTTGACCTGGCTCACATATCTTTGTAGCTCGTTCAGTTAGAGTCCTAATTATTCCTAATTTTTGTCGTGGATGGTGGTTTGAGGTTTTGTGTATCTGTCAGTACTTCAGATCAGTTCGCTCACTTTTTAAAAATCTGATTATCACTTTAGCCTATTTTATTTTTTTATACCTTTAACAAAATATGTATTTCTGCACTGAAAGTTTAACTCTATTTACAAGAAGTAGATTAAGTAAAGATTAAAGAATGTTTGTGGCACAGTTTACCAAAATTTTTCTTTTCCTGAGAAGTGAACAAACTAATTTCAGAAGAGAGAACTGGAAGCTGTCTGCTTGAATTGACAATATTACTGTGTATGGTAGAAATGAAAGGGACATTGATCATATGGCTGTGTCGTAGCTGAGTAGTTAGACCATTCACTTCTCACCAAAGTGGCCCGGGTTCGATTCCAGGAAACTGCATGTGCTATCTGTGGTGGGCAAAACAGTGCTGGGGCTGTTTTTCTCGTTTCCCCTGCCATCTCATTCCACCAGTGCTCCATCTTCATTCCATGTATCATCAGTGTCACCGCCTGTAGTGCTGTATGTAGTAAAAGCGGGTGTTAAACACTACCAAAAAAAAAAAAAAAGAACTTAATCATAACCTGAAACAGTTATATTGAGACAAATATGGTCTTAAAAATCAATAAAGAAAAATAAAAGTCTGGAAAATACTTTTCCGTTAGAAGGGCAAACTTATACTCCATCCAATAATTGTCCCACTCTTGAAGAAAGACAAAACAGCATCAGAAATAAAAAATTATAGACCAATAGCTCTTACCAGCATAATAGCAAAAGTGATGGAAAGAATGGTGTCAAACAGGTTAAATTGGTTCCTAGAATCACAAAATTTAATATCCCCATGTCAAGCTGGATTTAGAGAGTTCCACTCTACAAATGAACAAGTCTTACTTCTCAGTCAAGAAATCAAAGACTCCTTCAATAGAAAAGAAGATAATTTATCAGTTTTTATTGATTTTCAAAGTGCATATGATTCTATATGCAGAACAAAACTACTAAAGAAAGTAAAAAAATAGGGACACAAGGTCCAATGTTTTCATGGCTATGTCATTTCCTAACACAACGCTTTATTGCAACCAGATATGGAAGAAATATATCTAAATATAAACAAGTACACCGTGGCTTACCACAAGGTGCAGTGCTCAGCACTACACTTTTTAATATATTTATTAATGATCTACCACAACAAATACAAGAATCAGGCGTGAAGTGTGCACTATTTGCTGATGATTTAGTAATGTGGACTTCAAAACCAAAAGGCAAAAGTACAGAACTAGAAAAAACCATGCAACAATCCTTAACCAACTTACAGAGGTGGACCAAAGAAAATTTAATGACTGTTAATACAACAAAATCAAACTACCAAATCTTTTCACTAAGAAAAAAACCACTAAAAATAAAACTAAATTTTGAGGGTCAAGAATTACCAGAAACAAAGGAAGCAAAGTATTTAGGAGTTACATTTGATACCAAACTTACATGGACCAAACAAATAGAAAATGTAATACAAAGAGCAGAGAGGCGCCTTTCACTGTTAAAACGTCTAACAGGAATGAAGTGGGGATGTTCCAGAACAATGCTTAACACAACATACAATATATATATATAAAACCATTATTTACTTACTGCAGCGAAGTTCTTGTAACAGCAAACACAAAAAAAATTCAAAGCTTTCAAAACCAAAGTCTGAGATTAATTACAGGTGCTATCAAAACCACACCAATAGCAGCTATGGGAATACTAACCAACCAACACCCCATTGAATATGAAATAGAAAAAGCGGCTCTTATTCAACACGAAAAGTTGATCAGACTCCCATTCAATACATGGCACAAGAGAAATTTTACACCTACACTAAAGACTCAGGAGAGCTTTCTTTCCAAAATTCAAGACATCAAGAAGAATGTACACCTTCCTAATTCAAAGGAAAACTTCATATCTAAAGTCAATCCAACACATACATTAGACATCACATATTATTTACATCTGACAGAAGAAGTTAAGAAAAGTGATACTCCAACTAGTGTTCTAAAATTATTGGCATTAGAGACAATCCATACTAGATTCCCAGAACATGAGTGGATCCATATTTATACTGATGGATCATTGATATCAAACCAAGATGGAGCAGGTGCTGGAGTCACATGTCACCTGTTTTCCTATTACAAATCTTTAAGTTATGGAACTACTAACTTTGATGGAGAAATTGAAGCAATTCGAATGGCTCTACAAAATCTATTGTACAGAGTTTCACATTTTCAGCAAGCAGTTATTCTCTCAGATTCCAGGGCAGCAATTATAGCAATTACTTCCAAGTTGTCACCAAAAAACCAAACTATTATAGAATGTTGGAAGATGCTTAGCCATCTAAAAGCATTTCAAAAACACCTAGTCTTCCAATGGATACCGGCTCACTGTGGACTGAGTGGTAATGAGATAGCTGATTTTGTTGCAAAAAAGGGTACCAGCGGTGTACAAAAATCTATAGTTAATCTACCATTTTATGCAGCTAAAAGATTAGTCAACTCTGAATTCAAAAAAATTATTGAAAAATATTACTATGAAAAATCAAAGAATAAAAGATGGAAACTACCAAACATTCAAACAGTGATTCCTGAGTATCCTCGGAAAACAGCAGTTGCAACCTTCAGGTTGATTACAGGACATGATTGTCTGGCAAAACATTTAAACTTTAGAATTGGGATATATTCTTCACCACTCTGTCCTCTATGTGATCTGCAAGAGGAAATGGATCGAGACCACCTTCAAATATGCCCGGCCACTTCTAGTGCCCCATCCATCAGTGAAAAATATTGGAGAGCAAGAGGATTAATGACTTCATTGTCAGAAATCCAGCATTAGCTAACAACAACATACTCCATCCAGCCTTAGATCCGCACCTTGTATCCCTCCGCGATAACCTGATGTTATCACCTGCGACTAACACAAAACAAACACAACGTGGAGTCATACCTCTATTTATGTTGCAACAGAACGATATTTACTCAGGAGTTTTAGAAATATCTCGTTACATTTAAGTAGTCTTTACCAGGGTTATCGTACATCTTGAAGTCACAGATAATCGCCAATATTTAAGGTACTATATTTTATGGTGTGCTTTGGTTTCGGCGTATTGCGACTTCATTGTTGATTGCTTGTGTTTACATCAAGTGCGGATCTAACGGTGGAGCGATTATAGAAAGACTCAGGCATTTTATTAATTTACCACTAAGCAGAATATTTGTGTCATAGTGTTATTTTCTTATTATTCTAGATGAATTTTAAACAAGTTATATCGTTGTTCTACTGGAAAAGTTTGGTAACAATAGACAATATAAGCATAACTAGTTTCTCTAGTAGGGCAATATTATGCTAATAACAAAATTAATATATTCTAATGATTTTTCTTAGGAAGATCATGACATCACAATAAAAGAGGAATGGGATACTATCAGTATTGAAGACAACTTGATTGAGTATGATACTGCTCTTGAACAGCTGGACTGCATAAACCAAGTAAGCACAATACAACAGAATTATATTTCTTAATTCTGTACACAAAGAAACTAATTCTGGTTTTATCTTCATCTTGCTCAAAGTAAATGAAAACTAATTTGATGGGTGAAATCAATGTACCCAATTTACCTCACCATTTTAGATTTTGCTAAAATTTGGTATACTCGTAGTGGGTGCTGAGACGAAGTAAAATACCAAATTTCAATTTTTTATCTTAAAATGTTTCTGAAATATGACTGTGTAAAGTTTTCAGTAACTAGCCAAAAAATGTGAACAGGCATTTTTCAAATTGCTCTAGGAGCTGTCTTAATTGTCCTGCAGAGCTGGAAAAGGTGTTCAGCATTCCTTATGCTCTATCCAGTGCTATACAACATAACATAGGTTCTAATTAAGGAATTTACTCAAAATACAAATTGAAATTTTGATTTAACTTTTTTTCAAAAAGTACATAATTTAAAATTTTCAAAATATTTTCATAAATACTTAGTACTGTTGTAAATCACATGGCAAAATATAAATATGGGATGACGATAGGTTCATGGTGAAAAAAAATTATTCCTAACTCCTGTTTTTCATTAATAGCCCTGTTTTGACCAAACCTACTTTTAACAAATAGGAATTTCATTAAAATATATAGAAAGCTAAGAAAAGAATATCAGAAATATCAAAATTCTTCTTAAAACAAAATCAATCAGTATCTTCTATACATATGTAAATTAAGTTGATTGCTTGCTTTAGTTTTATACAACTTAAACTAGCAGCTTATTAATTGGTAAAACCAGAATATTGAACATTGGACCTATAACTGTAGGTACTAACAATGATGATTTTAAACAACTATATACAACTTATAAATTAACACTAACCTGAGGATAAATGAAGTTTTGAGTTGAAAGCAGTTTCCCAAAAAATTATCTTGGACCTTCACAGATTACATTTTAAAAAAGCCAGTTGGGTTTGGCTTACATCACTTTCAACAAAAATGTGTGTTCTCCCAGTTGGAGTAAATGAAGTCACTTTTGTGAGAGCATCCACCACTAACACCCACAGAACATCTGCAGGTGTAGGATAGGAAAATGATGTAGCTGGTCTAGATGGATGAAGAAAAGTTACTTTCACTTCATCAAGTTCTTCATTTTTTTTAAATGTACCCAAGCCACCAGTTTTTCTCATACACAGTGGTGACGTATCCTGATATGTCTTGTAACTTCAGTTTATCTGGTGAGTAGTCACCTCCCTCTCCCAACCCCGTACATCGTCTGAAAAGTGTTGCATTGATAATTTTGTTGTAGTGTTGGGAATGAATGCATGAAATTGCTGTATTCCTTTGATTGCCAGTTCTTCTTGAAGCTGACTTTTTAAAAATGTTTCTGAAGCAGTATAATCTTCTTGAGTGGAATATGCAAAATCTGTTATTGTTCGGTTATCTACTGCCCACTCAAATAGATCTCATGGGGTTTGGATCTTGTTATGGTATAGCTCTTGCAAACTTGTGTGAGCTGCCAGTCTCTTAACGGAACCCACTACTCCATCGAAGGCCCTTTCCCATGTGCTGTGGCTAGAAAGTGCCACTGGAGTTTTACGTTGAAATCTTCCTCATCAAGGCAAAGGTGCAGAAAGTTTTTCATAGTTTTGTATTGAGCTGCACAACCATCTGAAAAATAGTAAATCTTCTTTGGAAGCTTTTGTAATGTATTTGTTAGATATGAAATTAGCCTCTTTTGAAAGGTGTAAAAAGCAATTGCATGGTGCTCTTGCTCTAGGCAATTAGAAATAATAACAAAGCTCACATGTTCAGTGTTTTTCTTCCTGTTTGTAACATATAACAAAAGGATGTATAGTAACCTGTTGGCTTGTCCAATGTTAACTCATCCTGTAGAACTAAACTAAATTAACTAAGTCCCGGTACAACAGCCCATGAACAGCCGAGCTTTATCACCCAGCCGCTGCATCCCCCACCTCGACCCACTACAGGCATCATTGGTGGGGTGCAGTACTGGAGGGTGGTACGTAGTAGGCGTCCCGATCCCCCCCGGCCAGTTATGCTGTCTTAATGGCCTGGGCCGCTACTTTTCCATCAAGTAGCTCCTCAATTGGTCCCCCCGGGACTAACAAGGTTGAGTGCTGGTACCGGGATCGAGGCCAGGTCCTCCACGCCAGAGGCAAGCGCGCTACGGAGAGGGTCGTAGAACTATACTACAATTATTATTTATGCCAACAAACTTAATGCTGATGTTTTTAAACACACAAGCTGTGTGTGGGCAGTGTTTAAGAGGTGGAATCAGGACTGAAAAATTCAATGCCATAGCCAGGATTTGAACCACAGATCTTCCACTTGTCGAGCAGCTGCTCTAACCACTAAGCTACCATGACCAACTTGCCAGTACATTACGAATCAGCTGGGGAATTTAATGTTGTACTGGCAAGCTGGCCATGCTAGCTTAGCGGTTAGAACACAAGCGGAAGATCCATGGTTAAAATCCTGGCTATGGCATTGATTCCACCTCTTATACTATAATTTTCTGAAAAATCACATGCGACAACAAATACTGATTCATTAAGGTTTTCTTTTGTGGAATGCTCGTTATTGCTTGGCAGTGAAGTCGTGCCGAACCAAAAAGGACATCTTACTAAAGAATAAATCTGTAAATTGCAATATGATTTACAGATTACAGTGGTCAACTGACATCCACTGGTGGAATTGAACTTACTCAATTACATGTTCATCAAGAGAGTCTAGTAAAATTTTACGTATTAAAGTTTTTTCCTGGGCGATATTCATAATTTCCAATATTGCAATCAATTGATGATGGGTTGCAAAGCACTTTTGCAATGCATTGCTTGTAACTGTTTAAACTGCCTTTCATCACTGTAGTTAGTTTAGCATTTTCCATCATTAATTTTAAGTTATGCATGCTGAGGCTTTCACGGCCGGCGTTAATCCAAGGTTCCCCCAGGGGAACCTACTCCGGTAGGTACGGGTTTGGCGCACCCGGGGCCCCGAGCCAACTGACTCCCTCGATGTGGGCTCCTCTTCGTGGTGAGGGAGCTGGTCAAAACGCCCACCCACGTGTAGGCCGTGCGTGGAGACCCGTGTCGGTGTAAAGGTTTATCCGGGTGGTTGAGGGATGCGTATCTGAGCTCGGTCCAGTTTCTTTCTGAATTCGGGGAGGGTGCGCATTTTCAATACTGCTTTGGTTTCTGCTTCACCTAAACGGGAGGCTAGGGACTAACCCACCCCTAGTCAATCGGCCAGGACTAGGTAATGCACCGAACTCCAGGGTGAGTGGGACGGCGAGCCCGCTATATCCCCTGTGTAGCCCTGTCATCCCAGTGGGATGACCCCTGGTTGGGCTCCGTGGTGGGTGGGGAGCACTGGGGGATGAAATTTATAGCCTTTTTTCTATGGCACACCAAAACATTAAAAGAAAACGACAGGTTAACGATGAAAAAGAGGTATACGTAGCGTCCACAGCTCGTTACCTAGTAATCAGTAGGACTTTTTTAAGGTCAACCCGTTTGTTATCCAATTAGGTCTAGATAAAATAGCCGGTCCAGTCAAGTCATGTACCCGTATTAGCTCAGGATCACTACTTGTCGAAACTTATACGTCCACCCAGTTCGACAAGTTGCTGAAGGCAAAACTACTTCACTAATACCCCATCCGTGTTGAGAAGCACCGGAGCCTCAACTCTTCCAAAGGCGTCATTACCACCCACTTGTTGGACGGTATGCCGTAGGAAGAGATTCAGGGTTATCTGTCTGACCAGGGAGTAACCTCTGTTTCTCGAGTCCGAACAAAGCGTGACGGAGCGCTAGTAGATACCCGTACGCTTTTTCTTACCTTTGATCGACTCGATCTCCCTCCGAAGATATTGAGGTCATTAACGTTCGGCCGTATATCCCCCGCACTATGCGGTGTTTCCAATGCCAACGATATGGCCATACTCAGACGTCTTGTAAAGCCTATGCTCCTGTTTGTGTCACCTGTGGCAAAGGTGCCCACGAAGGAGCGTGTCCATCTGCACCTAGCTGTGTTAACTGTAGAGGTGCCCATCCGGTGACTTCCCGCGATTGTCCACGTTATCTGGACGAGAAGGCTATTCAAGAGCTGCGGGTCAAAGATCACTTATGGGTCAGTCCACGTCAAATCGCATACCCGTAAAACATGACTTTTTCGTAGGAGGTTCAATTTTTTTTTATGGATAATAGGAATTAAATAAGGCGACCTTTTTTCCCCGTATTTTTAAATTACTTGCTTAGTTATGGCTATTAGAAACTAAGCAATTTCTGCGCGTAATATAAAATCACTTGTTATTCTAAGGCCATATAGAGTTGAGAGTTGGGGTTTGGCGCACTGAAAAAGTTAAATACAACACTTTTAACAACTTTAGACCAATCATTACCACACACAAGTTTTGGACTGTTTTTATGGTATATTTTGTAAAACCAAAAATAGAATTTAAATCGATGTGTTAAAATCTATAATAAAAAAACACGTATTCCCTGACATTTTATCTATAAAATAAGATGTTGAAAACAATGGAGCTTACATTAGTGCATTTGCTACAATCTTTTTTTCTGGAGGCCTGCAAGCGCTCACGGACGACGTGAAGTAGAGATCCGTTTGTACAGCTGGATTCGCCGTTCTTGGCCCCTTGAAAGCGAGTACAAAGCAAGTGACTGCAGACAGCATGCGAATTGGTGCATCAGCTATGCTACTCAGATAACTTCCTACTAAGGCAGTTCAGTCCATGCAGAAAAATGTCTCCACAATGTACCTTCTTTCTGATACTCCTGTGGCATCTAATATGTGCTTTTGAACTTTTGATTTTTTTTTTTTAAATCTTCTGATGTCAGCAGTTCTTTGCTTTTAGCTTCTTCCTTCATGTAGGTCCATACATGTGAAATAATTTCTCTACACTGTGTAATGTTTTGGTCCCTAATTTAGAAGGTACAGATGGCATAATTGATTTGCTATGATCAATGTCTCACAAATTCACTCTTTATCGCAAAGATCTGTCTTCAACTGCACGCTGCACTAAAAAGCACATGTGAATTAGCAAGGACTGTCTCAGATTATGCAGACGTCACTATTTGGAATCACCACTCCATTGCAAGCTGTTGCTGTTGCTCTGAGATTACCTGGCTTTTCTTTTACTCTCTGTTCCCTTTATCTACCGCCTTGTTCCCCCTTCGCAATAGGGGACCTGTCCCATCTAGCGTCCCAACTCCCAACACCCTACCTTCTGTTGGGAGACTTTAATGCCCACCACCCTCTTTGGGGTTCACCTCGGGCGTGCGCAAGGGGGACCGTCCTAGCAGATTTTTTCACACAGAACTCTGTCTCTTCTAAGCACTGGTGAACCTTTCCTTTCTGACTCTACTGACACACTCTCCCACCTAGACCTCTCAATTTGCTATGCTCAGCTTGCACATCGTTTTGAGTGTAACGTCGTCTCTGACACCTCCAGCGATCATTTTCCGTCTAGTATCAGCTTCCTGTCGCACCACGTACCTTCGCCACGTGTACCCTCCTGGCGTCTCAACAGAGCGAACTGGCCTCTTTATACTCGCTTGGCTGTTTTTGACGATCGCTTCTTCGCAGATGTTGACCAGATGGTGGCCCACCTTTCATCCGTCGTTGTTACCGCTGCCGAGCGTGCCATACCTCGGTCGTCTGGCCATCTAAGACGTTTGCAGGTCCCTTGGTGGACCGACGGCTGCCGAGCGGCCCTCCGTGCGCGACGGGCGGCACTGCGGGTGTTTCGGCGGCACCCTACACTTGAGAATCTGGTCGCTTTCAAGCAATCTCGCGCCAGAGCTCGTCGCATCATCCAGGCGAGTAAAAGGACATCATGGCTCCGTTTTGTGGATTCATTTAATCCATCCACCCCTTCGACTGTCGCTTGGAATAAGCTTCGACGTGTGGCCGGCAAAGCTTTGTCGGTTACCGTCCCTGGCCTGCGGATCCACAACACCACCATTGTTTGCCCTAGAGATATTGCTGGCACTCTGGGCAACGCTTTTGCTGATGTGTCAGACTCTTCGCACTACCACCCGGATTTTCTACCTGTCAAAAATAGCGTCGAATCTCATAACCTTTATTTAACTCTCGTAATCGGGAGAGTTACAACGCCTTTTTCACCATGCCGGAGTTGGAGCGGGCGTTGCCCTCCTCCAAACCTTCCGCTCCTGGGCCGGATGGTGTCCACCTCTTAATGTTGCAGCACCTGTCTTCGGCTGGCAATGGATGTGTATAACCGTATCTGGCGCAGAGCAACATTTCCATGCACTTGGCGCGAAGCCCATCGTCCCGATTTTAAAACCTGGGAAGGATTGCCATCTACCTTCAGTTATCGTCCGATGTCCCTCACCAGTGTGATCTGCAAGGTGATGGAGACCATTGTCAACGGACGATTGACGTGGTGACTGGAATGTGAACATTTGCTGTCCAATGTTCAGGGCGGTTTTCGTCGCTTCCGTTCAACGGTCAACCATTTAGTCTCATCCACGCACATCATGGACGGTTTTCTGAGGAAAAGCCAAACGGCTGCTGTATTTTTCGATCTAGAGAAGGCATTTTACACCTGCTGGAGGTATGGCACTCTTCGCACCCTCCATAGATGGGGCATTCGTGGCCGACTGCCCCTTTTTATTCGGGAGTTCATTCGGGATAGTCTTTCGCGTACGGATGGGTTCAGTTTTATCTCGTGTTTTCAGTCAAGAGAACGGAGTACCGCAGGGCTCGGTATTCAGCGTCACACTATTTGCTATTGTCATCAATCCCATTGTGGAGTGCGTTCCTGCTGGTGTGTCATCCTCCTTGTTTGTGGATGACTTTGCCATTTATTGTAATTCTCGGCAGACTCATCTCCTAGAGCGGCGCCTCCAACTCTGTCTTGATCGCCTCTTCATTTGGAGTGTGCAAAACGGCTTTAGGTTCTCCGCCGAGAAGACCGTCTGTGTGAACTCTGGCGCCTGAAGGCGTTTTTCCCGCCTTCTCTTCACTTCGGTCCAGATGTTCTCCCTTTCACAGACGAGGCAAACTTTTTGGGATTGGTGTTTGACAGGAAGCTTAGCTGATCCTCTCATATATCGTATCTGAAGGCCAGGTATGACCGTGCTCTTAGTGTTTTGTGTGTTCTAAGTGCCACATCCTGGGGAGCCGATTGGACTGTTCTTTAAAGGTTATATCGTTCTTTGGTCCGATCTAAACTTGACTACGGTTGTATTGTGTATTCATCAGCCCGGCCGTCGATTTTAAAACGTCTCGATCCCATTCATCACAGTGGTATACGATTGAGTATTGGCGCCTTTCCTACAAGCCCGGTTCTCAGCCTGTGTGCGGAAGCTGCTGAACCTCCGCTTTCTTATCGGCGGGATGTTCTTTGCAGCTACGCTTGCAGGCTTTCTAGTCTGCCAGAACACTCGTCTTTTAGTTCGTTTTTTAATGATACTTTGGACCGCCAATACTCGTCGAACTCCCTGGCCCTGCTCCCTCCTGGCGTTCGATTTCGCTCACTGCTTCGGCTGTTGGACGTAGAATTACCGGCGACATATCCCAAGGGAGAAACCCGATTTCCCCCGTGGCTTCGTTCGGTGACGCACGTTGATCTGGGCTTTCTGTCCATGCCAAAGTCGTCGACGCCAGATTCAGTTCTTCGTGCGGCCTTTTTAGATGTTCAGGCGCAGTTAGGACCCGCTAGTTTTATTTACAATGATGGCTCCAAAGATGATCGGGGAGTAGGATGTGCTTTTATTTATGGCCGCGAGAGTTTTAGATTTAGTCTTTTACTGCAGTGCTCGATTTTTACGGCAGAGCTTTTTGGTATTTACCAAGCGCTGCATTATTTGTTCTGGTTATTAAGTGCTCTTGAGAGCCTACAGACGCTGTACAGTTACCATCCCTTGGTGCAGCGTGTCCAGGACCACCTTCATACCCTCGCCAGTACTGGCACTTGCGTCTCCTTTGTGTGGGTACACAAAGGCTTGCAGGGAGACGAGTAGGCTTGCAGAGAAATGAGTCTGCCGATTCTGCGGTAAAGGCAGCACTTTTAGCACCCAGGTTTTTTAGCTCTTCCGTTCCCTCTGACAATTTTGGCGCCTTTTTACGTCAGGCCCTCCTCTCATGGTGGAGTGGTGCCTGGCATGATGCTCAGGGGAATAAACTTCGGGCGGTGAAACCCCTCCCTGTTACCTAGAGGACTTCCTCGCGCGCCTCCCGCCGCGAGGAAGTGATTTTAGCCAGATTGCACATCAGGCACTGCCCTTTTAGCCATGGTCACGTTTTATCTTGTGGGACTCATTGCTCATTGTCATGAGCCTCTGACGATGCGGTATGTTTTAGTTCAGTGTCAGCATTTAAGTCAGCTCTGTGACTCACTGTGCCTGCCAGCCACCATGGCTGAGGTACTGGAAGACAGTACAGGAACATCAGAGCGTGTGTTGCATTTTATGCATTTTAGCGGAATGTGCTCTCTTGTCTTACTCACATATTGATCTTTTGTGTTTTTATGTCTGGTCGTTGGTGCAAATTGTTTTTATGTATTAATTTGATCCTGCGTTTCCATTTTCGCTCAACTGTGCAGTTGCTGACACTATATTGGTGACGGTTTTAATGTTTTATTGTTTTAGTTATAGACCTCTTGGTTTAGTTTTTACCTTTTTATGCTTTTAGTGTTACTTGGGCGCTAATGACCACAGCAGTTGAGTGCCCTAAAGCCATACTACTACTACTAATCCAATAGGTGGTAGATTTCGGGCTTGCAGGCCATGGTCCAGTCGATGAATTTTCTGACATTTCGCCCAACACTGTCTTGGGCAAAACATCAGAAAATTCATCAGCTGGACCACGCCCTATAAGCCCAAAATCTACTACCTGTTGGATTAATTTAATGTTTTGGTGAGTTGCGCAAATACAAAAGAGTGTGTGCCACTCTGTCCAGCTAATACACAATGTTTTGGTCTCAACTCGGCTAATTTAGAGAAACCTAGTTTTATGTTATGAAAAGGGGTTATTAGTTTAAATTGCATTAAATTAAAGAAAGCAATCAACTTAATTTAATTATACGATATGCCGATTGTTTTAGTTTTAAGATAATATTTTGATTTTTCAGATATTCTTTTGTTACTTTTCTGTATATTTTAATGAAATTCCTATTTATTAAAAGTAAGTTTGGTCAAAACGGGGCTATTAGTGAAAAACAAGAGTTAGGAATAATTTTTTTTTTAATCATGAACCCATCATCATCCCATATTTGTATTTTGTAATGTGATTCAAAACATACTTAGTATTTATGGAAATATTTTGAGCATTTTAAATTATGTACTTTTTGGGAAAAAGATTAAGTAAAAATTTTAATTTGTATTTTCAATAAATTCTTATTTAGAACCTAAGTTATGTTGTATATCACTGGAAAGACCATAAAGAATGCTGCAAAATGACACCTTTTCTAGGTCTGCAGGTCAATTAGGATAGCTCCTAGAGCTATCTTGAAAATCTTACATAGCCATATTTCAGAAATTGTTTGAGATAAAAAATTGAAATTTGATATTTTTCTTAGTCTCAGCACCCTCTAAGAGTATACCAAATTTTAGCAAAATCTAAAATAGTGAAGTAAAATTTTTATTGAAAGTGTGTTGATTTCACATGGAATATGTATTCAGATGGGAAATGAACAAGAGATTTAGAGCAGAATGCAAATTTAACTACAAAAAATTGTAATTAATGTGAATGCATATGATACTAAGTTGATTTAGATTATAATTACTGTATTGGCTGATTTCAACAGCAATTTTCTTTTCTCCGCATATATATGCCACCTTCAACTTCTCAGGCCATATCGGCAGCTTTTTACCTCAGAAACAATTGCTCATCAGCAATGATGTTCTCTCGCTTTACAGTGATGTTAACCTTTCAGTTGGTATGACTTTTGGTTATTGTACTAAAGTCACTTCACACTATCATACTTACAGACTCTAGGGTGGATAAGGAACAATCCTGACTAAAGAAAACTTTCCACCCTCCAACTGGGAAATGAACCTGAGACATCTGGATTAGGAGGTAAGGGTGGTAACATCAGACAATGTAGGTAGTACACCAACTTTTAACACCATGTGCTAATGACTTATAGCTCCCTTAAGCCATTCTGTGCATCATCAAACATCATAATGACTAACGTATTCCTAATCAGTAGAGGCACTCTTTTTTCGCATTGTTTTCCAATTTTGCGAAATGAGTTCTACTGAGTGTTTTTTCACTCTAATTGGCTTGTAGTATTGCTTTAATTTCACAATTTTTCTTTACTCGTGGTAAATAACACTGAGGGAATGTTTTCCCTCATTCCTTTCTTTCAAATTTTTGTATTTTATCTATTTATTGATTTTGGTAGTTGCAGTTTTTTATTAAATGCACTTGTGCAGAAGTGCATTTAGTTTTCTGGCAATTTCCTACCCTTTTCTCCTTCCCAACTCAGGGGCCATTTCTTTACGCTCAGTATGATCAGGTAAAGAAGGATCAGTTTTCAAGAACGCTAATCTATCCTTGACTATCCGGACCAACACTTCACTAATGGCAGAATGGTCAACTTCCAAGAATGTTAAACTATCCTTAATTATCAGCCATTACTTCACTATTTTTGTAATTGAGAGGTTTTTTAATTCCTTTTTTGTAATCTAATAATTCACAGGAGTGAACTTAAAACAAAGTGGGAACTACTTTATATATTCAGAATCGCTGGAATTTTGTGTTTTTCGCAAAATAAGGCAATTTCGCATAAATCTGCACTCATCGCTAAAATTCGCTGAAATAATAATATTGGAAAGATAATGGAAAATTGCTTTAATATAAAGTTTGTTGCTTTTATTGTTAATGCAAAAAATGAGTGCCCCTACTAATCAGGCCTAGCAGTGGCAGACCAGTTAGGCTGCTCACCTCTCACCAAGTGGCCAGGTTTTGATCCCAGGGGACTGTTTTGGGGTTTATGGTGGTCAAAATAGCATCTGGGTGAGTTTTCTCCAGGTTCTGCAGTTTCCACTGCCATTTATGCATTTCACTGAATCTTCATTATTATAGCAGACATAAAATTTAATGGAGACTGATAGCTGATCACTTCATTATCAGATTATTCTCCTTTCTGTTGCACAAATAAATATTGCAAATGGATGCAAATGATATTCATATCACTGGCTTTACGCCATGATTTCACTTTTGTGTTTGCTATGCCTTTCCTTTCATACATTTTGCCCTCATTTCATATCATCCCCTTCCTCAGTCACATACCAGGCTTTGGGCTCTTACATGTACAGTAAAACCTGCCTTCAACCCCTTGTTAAGTGGAAATCTGTCTTAAATTGAAATATTTCATGATCACATGAATTTAGGGGTGAAAAACATGCTAAATCCCCTTTATTAAATGGAAACTCTCTTACGCGGACAATAGAAATCAAAGTATGCCTTTTAACAGAAAATTTGAAGAGTATAGAAAATTTTCAGGCACCTGGTGAAAGTCTGCATTGTGTCCTGTATTTGATTCGGGAGTTTAGCTATGAGCTTATGGTTGACACAAATGAACCTGAGCTAGATGCTGTATTGCTTTTTCCTCTCTGATGTATTGCACCTTGCTTTAAAAGTAACTTATCCTTTCTTTCCCTAGACAATACATATTGTGAGAAGTAGCATCTCTAATATCTTATATTACCACATCAAACAAAACAATTATCATGCTTTCAATAATATCACTGGTGAATTATGTTCACTGAGGACACAAGAAACCACACAATATAATATTGTACCAACACTGGAACTGCTTGCAGTTCAACTGAATTGTAGACAATAATTCTGAATTGCTGGCGTTATTCTATTTCCATCTTTCCAAGAAGCTTCCTTACCTGATGCACCTTTGGACATTCAAGGACAAAGACATTCTCCTGAGACAGTGACAGTAGGTGATGTTTAAGTTGAAGCATAACCATATTGCTACTACCTGATCAGTCTGGGAGGGGGTGTGCTAGTGACAGTTCGAATGCTGAGAAACCTGTCACAGTTATTCTGCACTGCATAGTTAATAATAAACATGGCTGATTGTCTTTTATTGTTGTCTTTTTCTTTTTTCTAATGACTTGTCAGACAGCATAGAATACAGAGCTTCAACAGTACATTTCTAAACTTAGACAAAAGTGATGGTTTAGTTCAGTTGTAGTCACCATGGCTTTGAAAACAAGAACTGTACTAGATCTTAACACGAGAGTGAAAGTGGTTTATGCTAGTGAACGTGATAAATTGAGTGCAAAGCAGATCATGAAGGTGTTAATGTAGGCAAAACTCTAAGTTTACAAGATTCTAAAGAAGAAAATGAAAATTCTGAAGCAGGAGGAAATTGTGCTAATGGAAAAATAAAGAGAGAACTTAAGAAAACTGAAACCAGAGCATTAATAAAATAGTGTGGGAGTGATTCGTTAGTGTTACGGCAAAAATATCACTGCCTACCGGGCCTTATGTTGCAGGAATATGGTAAAAATAGCTGAAAAACTGGGCAAGACTGAATTCAAAGCATCTAATGGATGGGTGGAGGGTTTCCACAAAAGACATCAGATAGTTTTTAGCGAACTTTGTGGTGAACCAAGTGGCATTAATTGAAACCATCGCTGATGGGATTACTAAACTACCTTCAATAAGCGAAGGATACTAACCTGAAAACATGGCAAATGGCAACGAGGCAGGACTATTCTCCTGGGCGTTACCGAATAAATCATTGTGTTTAAAAGGTGAGAAATGTTTGGGAGGAAAATTGTCCAAGGAAAAATTGACTGTTTTCCTGTGTAGTTTTATGTCAGGTGAAATGGAAAAATCCCTAGTGATTGGTAAGGCTGCTAAGTCAGATGTAATGCAATGGAATATGTCAACATAGACAGTGAAGTGCTAACTGAAAGAGACACAGTTGATATATATGCCTTAATCGAGAATATGCAAAGTCAAAAGGAAGAAAAGAAGGAAGCTGAAGAGGAATATGTCCCTGAGTTGGAACAAGAGTGTAGACTAAAGACTTATCGGGATGCTGTCATAAGTTTAAAGGAACTGCAGCAATTCACCCAATGGCGAAATGACTCATAGGTTTGGTGTGATTTCTCAGGCCAAAGTGTTTGTGGAAAGTCAAGCAGCTAACCAGCAATGTGTCCAGGAAACTCTCCTTGCCTACTGGAAAAAAATTAATGAATCGTGCATACAGCTATTTTTCATTCATTATATGTTGTGGTCTGTGTTACATATATGGTTTGCAGCAGAAATATCTAAATACACATAGTTAAACAAGATCGTACATTTTTTATCTCATTCTGTCCATTTATGTATGTTTGTGGTTTAATGCTTTTAATAGCCGAGGCCTACCTTTGTTAAATGGAAATCTGTCTTTAATGGAAATTTTCAAGAGTTTCATTCAATTCCACTGAAGATAGATTTTACTATATATATAAAATGTCCTCCAGTGTGATGTCATATAAGCCAATGAATGAATAAAATTAGTGAAATGGTGCTCAAATGAGCCCTAAGTCCATAGAGCTTAAAGTTACCTGACATTCATCTTCTCAGGATAAGGGAAAACCTCAGAAAAAACCTTATCTAAATAACTCACCCTAACCGAGATTCAAACTCAGAACTAGACCTCAGATTATTTAAGCTGTTAAAATGATAATTTAAGCCCTAAAAAGGGTTTTAAAAACTTTAAAATAGATTCTAAAAATGCAACTTTAGGTTCCTTAAATTTTGTAGAACTTGGAAAGATAATTAAGTGTGTAAGATTAATAACTAACAAATAACACCAGAATTCGCATATATGTTAAATTAAATAGCAAAAATTAACAATAGGGATAGAATAAGTTTTAATTACCACAAATATTAAGTGTTTATTGTCCGTAAAAGAACATACATTTGCGAAATATACATTAATACTTTTTTTCTCTGTAAGAGAAATCCCAAATAAAATTACAGTCCAATGAGGTTATAATAACAGAACAATACAATGGAAAAAAAGACATGTACTAAACAAATACAATGTTCTGTTTTTAATTTCAGCTTATGATCTTTTTAAATCTCAATTATTAATGCTTACAGCATTCTGTGCCCTATTTATAATTGGCATTACAATATATCACTATTAATTTTTCCAAATTTTCCGGTGTTAAACTGCAGCTTTTATCTGATAGAACCATTTTATAAGCTGAAAAAGACCATTCCACAGAAACTGAAGTGATTGGGGCATATTTAAATTTTGCTAAATTTGACAGGCTAATTTGTGTTGGCAGACTTACATCCTCACCATTCAGCACATCGCACACATTTTTCAAAACAGAAAACCCAGCATTCTTTTTCATCAATGCCCTCCACTTATTTCTAAGTTTGTCACCAACTCTCCCCGCTACTTGTACTTATACTTTATTCGTCACATTACACTTACATGGGTGAGCAGGTGCTCGTAAATTGGTGACTCGTCAATACACTATAATTACAACTTTAAGGATTAAAATAAGTCTACAATATTTACAAACACGAGTATAGAAATATAAAAGAAAGGTAAAAGAGACAAAATGTACAGTAATTATTTGTTAAGACACCTAAAATTGAGGTCACAGTACATCTTCCATGTATTCTGTAACAGAGTAGTATGCCTTGCTGGCAAACAAACTCTTGACTGTTTTTTTTAAAGAGGTTTGGATTTGGGATTTTCCTGATCCTTTGTGGCAATTTATTGTATATTTTACACCCCATATATTGTGGACTTTTTTCATAGAGTGCAAGCCTATGCGCTGGGTATTTCATTTCTCCTTTTCGCCTTGTGTTGTGTTCATGCTGGTGCTGATTTGCTATATATCTGTCATGGTTATTGTGCATGTGTATAATTAGATTGTACATATATAGGCTGTATTTACTTTTGTTTCTACTTCTTTAATGATGCCAATTTGCTTGGGAAGGGACTTTCCTGTTGCTTCAAGTTTTCATAATGCAAGGAGGCAAGAAAGAAAAATTGGACTGTATATAAACAGTGTCTTTCTTTAGTGTGCTATCCTGCATTATTTCATTTACAACTCACACACATGCCACATTATCATCTGGCAATCCATTTATAACACTGACTATTTCTTCCAAATGTTAAGCATAATACACAACAGCATCAATCCAGCTGCCCCACTGAGTAACTACAGGTTCAGGAGCGAGGGGAACAGAAGGAATTGTCTGTCAAAACAATGCTACTCTTGAAGGGGATTTACAGAAGACCTTTTTCATGTTTGACACAAAACTGTTAATTTTGGGAAATTCATTTCGGATGGTTTCAGCAACGCTATGTAATGCATGGGCTAAATAGGTAATGTAAATTTAATTTGGATAAAAGGTTTTCAGGAGAGGTGAACCAGCAATCATGTAAGATGCAGCATCGGTACACAGAAGAAGAGCTTTGGAATCATCAGTTCCATTCAGGAAAAGCAATTGTAGATGCTTATTAACAAAATAAGCAATTGTTTCACTGTTGACTCTAGCTGTCTTGAACAGAGCAGATATCAGGATGAGGGTTCATGTGGATCCATTTTACCAACCAGTGTATTTCCCATGTACCTCCCCATTGCATCAGTGGTTTCGTCGACACACAACCAAATGCAGGAATCCCCTATTCAGGGTGATTACAAATGATTCATTGGGTTTTGACATCTTACAGCTTCCAAAATGTAATGTCCACCCATTTGTTCTAATAAACAATTGGAAGAGCATACTTCAAAGTTCTGTTTATCCCATTGCAGATTTGGATGTGACTTGCTAAGTGGCATGGCGATAACAGTTTAAAAATGGCAACTAATCAACAGAACGGTAAAGTGAATCGTCACAACGTCCACATATGAGGCACGGTAGAGCCCAATGTTACAATGGAGATTTAAAAAGATTTTCCTAAGATTAATGTCTTTTGTGCTGTGTCACATAGCAACATTTACGGGCCCTACTTTTTTCCAGGCAGTAAATGTAACTGCTTTTTAGAGAGCACCATATTTTTATGTTTTGGCGGTCACATCGCTCTCTCACAACCCCCAGAATGTCTGGAGGACCACACCTGTCGTTGGTTTACGGGTCTCACCGACCTGACCGGGAGAATTATCAAAATAAATTCACCGACCATATCCTCTGATTACCAATCGGAGGACGTATTATATGCTATGACAGGTCAGCATGTTAGGGGTTAATATTTTAGAGAAATGGAGAGGTTGGAAAAATAAACGACTCCTTAGCCCTCAGGAACCCTAATAGCATCGGGGTCGGAAGAGAACAAGAGATGACCGAGGTAAGGTTAGATAGAAAACTGGATGTTTCCCAGACTGATAGCTGATATGCCGCACTTCATATTCCAACAGGACGGAGCTCCGCCTCATTGGCATAGAGAAGTGCATCGCCATCTGAATGAGGAACTTCCAAACAGATGGATCTGGCGATGTGCTTAGGATGATTTGACACTCTCCAGGTGGCCCCCAACGTCTCCTGACCTTACAGTTTGTGACTTGTTTCTTTGGGGATACGTGAAAGATAATGTGTACATACCACTTTTGCCGACCACATTGGCTGAACTCCAGGATCGCATCACGTCTGTGCTGGCGAACATCGACAGGGACATGCTGGAACGTGTATACGCTGAACTTGATTACCGCATAGATATGTGTCGTGTAACACTAGGAGAGCACATAGAACATTTATAATGATATGTAAGAAACTTGAAAATGTGCTTTTTCATACAATGTATCATTCATCATTTTGTATGTAATACTTTGTGAAAAACATTCATCCAAAGCCCAATGAATCATTTTTAATCACCCTGTACTTTCACAAATTGGTTGCAGAGCGGTCTCATATGTAGAATTTAGACAATTTTTTCATACAGTTTATTCAGATGGAATGGAATACTTGCAGTACTTCTGTAAGAATCCTTTGAAAATTGGATTCTGTACTACATTCCAGGGAATGTTAGCAGCTACCAAAGCTTTGCATAGATCCATATTAAAACTAATTTCACTTGTAGATGGGGGAAGCTTGGTCAACAAAGTTTGTTTCTTTAGTGCAGTCTGGGAAGCTCTAGCTTTATGGCCTCTACCATTAATATGCTGGTCAATGTCAGATTTCTTTTCATGTGAAACCTGCACATAAGAAATAGAGGATAATTTTAGAGTTACAGTAAATGAGAATTTTGCGCCAAATACTGAAACACGTTTTGTTAGATGCTTCTACATGTTGGTTAAGTATGAAGATTAGATTATCTGTTTATTGCAGAATTCGCAGAAAATGATTTTCCCATTGCTGGTGAGTCCCGATATGTTCTGGATCCATTGCTGTATCAGTGCACTTTTGGAAGATTTCACATTAGGCATTTTGACACTGTATTTAGTGTTTACACATGCTCATTCATACACACATAGACGGCTAACACTGCGTTGGCACTGTAGAAGGTCCACAGCAAGGGAAACTTCTTAAGAGGGTTGTTACAAACTCCTTTTTTTATTACAAAGTGCTGCTTTTATTCCTTTTAAGTTGAACTTTGAAAGTAGAAAGAGATAGCACTATATTCCACAGGAAATTGGTAATCTACCTAATCTCTTCCATATTTCACAGTAAAAGGTGCAGTGAAAACAAGAAGCTAGCACAGGTTAACTGTTTATCTCGTGAACTGAAGCTAAAATCAGCATTAAATTCATGATGATGGGCAATATAGATGTACAGGATGGTTTAGTCAAAGGAGTTTGCAGTCTACTCAAAGAAATTGATTTCAAACCGAATTCTCCCAAGCCTAATATAATATTCTTAGAATTTGGGGCTAAAACATTGGTCAAAAAACAGTGATGCACTTTACATATATGAAAAACAAAATTGTGATGGAGGTTGAAGTCACTAAGCATCTCCACCAGATGTCACGTAGAACTTAACAATGGCAGCACCTCTACTAGATGTGTCGTAGGATGGTACTTTTGCTAGATGTCACAGCAAATAAATGCTAGGTGTCTTCACTTACGAATAACCACGATGGTTGAAAGGGAAGTACAAGGGGTTAGCTCAGGGTATTAAGGGTGACTGGAAGTGTGGTGAAAAATTAACCCTGGAAGTCGACATGTAATTCTGGTATAAAGAAGGTACATAAAATTATTAATTTGCATTATAATTAGAGAAGAGAGAAATGGTTGTCAGTTTTAGACAGCTGTTGGTTCACAATTGCAGGGATTCCTTCATCTCAAGTTCCATCTGGAAAGAGACCTTTAAACACCAAAGTGTCACAAAGTGGGGTTTAAATCAGTGGCGGCTCGTGACTTGTCACAGTGGGTGTGTAATATATTACATCCTCTCCACCTTTACTCCCTTTCTTTCTCTGACACACATCACACAGTTCTAATTCTCATTTCATATGGGCAATTGAGCTCTTATGTTTTGCTATTTTGTTTTGTTTTAAATGACCAACATCCAAGAACTATTATTTGTCCAGATGCCATTTCTCTCACTCGCAAACAATAAGCACGGAAAACAGCTTCGCTTCTAAGAATAAACCTGAAAGATTATTCCCTTCAGTTTTGCCGTGTTATTCATTTTCACACTTTCATAGATTCAAATTTCCTGCTCGCTATGTGCAGACACAACTGCATGCAACTTGCTGCCAGAATACAAACATAACAAACAGTAATAAAGACTGTAACAAAATAACTATTCGAAACTGAAGTATTGGCCTTAGTAAATTACGACATGAAGAGTAATTATATGCATTTATAATCACTTAATAAGACTAGATGTAATTGTGTTTATAACATTAATATTACAGTCATTTTAATATACAAAATGGCTACGTTATATTTAGAACCATCACATTGGCTGCCTAGTAGGTTCTGCTAAACAACGGGAAGGAAATGCTCGTAGCAAGGAAAACGGAGGGACTTGAGAATGTAGTGCGCTTGCGCGGTAAGAATCACATGTGTTGGCCTTGTCGATTATGCTGCCTTAACTTGCCATACTCTTAAAGGCAAGCTTTGCACCTCTCCCCGCGTACCCCTCACCTAAAAGCTACCTTTGCCAGTCACAAAATCGGGTTTATGCGTCTCAGCTTGTAGACTAAATGCGGTGACATTTGCTAAAGAGGGAGCAGGAAAATTAAATGAACAAGTTCATATAGAAGAAAGTTATACATTTGACTTTCTCATATGCATGTCTATAAAGATAAAGACACATTCACGTGTGGAAAAAATTAGTGGGTGTGCAGTTGCGAGTATGCGATCACCCAGGAACTGCCACTGGTTTAAATACAAAATACTCACTGACAAGGTAGCTTAGTAAAACATTTGTCTGCACACATCAGCTGAGCTGACTCCACATGTATGTTGGGAGTGCATAATTCCCAAGGAATCGCAAAATCTGTTCCTGCAACGTGAGCTTCCAGGAAATGACTTGCATATTTACTAACAGGAAGTTACATGGTAACAAAAAATAACAGTTACCATCTGAAGGTTACTTAAACCTGGGATAGTACTTATAATTGTAAGTCACCCTTGGGTTATTTATCTCAATGTGAAATTCTCTAATGGTCTACTGGGAAAATACAAATCAGTTGGGGAATTTAATGTCATACTGGTAAGTTGCCATGATAGCTGACTGGTTAGAGCAGCCATGCCTGAAGCGTAAGTTCTGTGGTTCAAATCCCAGCGATGAATTTTTCAGTTCTTGTTCTACCTCTCAGGAAGTTGCATGTTTAGACTTGCACAATTTATGTCCTAGGTATTGTGGCGGGGTTTTATTAAAAGTTGGTTATCACATATTAGTGTGAATATAGCAGCAAATGGAGCACTGTTTTTGCTAAAAGGTGGAAAGTTTGTTAGAGCAGACGCCACTCTTTTCTGCAGGGGAGGTGGTCGTAGAATGGAATGCATAAACCAACGCACTTTTATTATAAACACATTTATTCGTTCATCTACACTTCTTTTCACAAAGCAATTAGTTAACAACTCTTAAAATTGGATAGCGTCCATGCTGGCTAGAAGTTTGGATGTAATTCACATATTCACACGCCATTAACAATTATACGTCCTTACACTTTGAAGTCACAGACGCTAATGAAAGTAGTTTCTGAGCGTCTCTCTGACGCAACACCGCCATTCTTGTGTATTCATCCGCGCAACAGTTCTCATTGGTCGAACTCAAACAATTGAGAAGACATTGTCTATTTTGAGTATTATCAAAAGAAATAAGTCCCTGATACACCCAAATTAAAAGAATTAAAAATTTACACACTCTTATAAAAATATTTACATGAACAATTTTCTATTAATCAATATTCTGTCTCATATGCCCCTTGTTTTGTTTTTCAAATTGTCACCTTATTTACAATCTTGAAACACAATACAATACTTCTCCCTACTTCTATGATTCAATCACTTTGTACAATATATTTTTTTTTTTTTTTTTCTTTACAGTCTTCTTCACTGTTTGTCTTTGTCCTTTGTTTTGACATAATACAACATGTCTTTATAAGTTTCACATATTCGGTTACTACACAATGCATTCGGTTATTATACAATACATATCCAGTTATTGCACAACATATTTAGTTATTACACAATATGTCCAATTATTATGCAATACATATTCAGTCCTTGTACAATATATCCTGCTATCATACCATATACGTTGTTATTATACAACACACCTTCTGTCATTATACAATACATATTTAGTTATTGTACAACACATTTGATTACTACACAACATGTCCAATTATTACACAATACATATTCAGTTATTGCACAATATATCCTGCTATCATAATACATATGTTCTGTTATTATGCAATACATATTCAGTTATTACACAATACATATTCAGTTTTTGCATAACATATTTAGTTATTACTCAACGTATTCAGTTATTACACAATATATCCAGTTATCATACAATACATATTCAGTTATTGTACAACACATATTCAGTTCTTATACAACACATACTCAGTTATTGTACATTTGACATTGACACAAATATAATTTAAGTGTTTCATGTGGTTTTTTTTGACTTGTATTCATTGCTATGAGGAGAGAAAAACAGGATACAAATTTTGAGCTAATGATTATGATCTTATTTATGGCAATATTTTATTCAGTTCTTTGCCTTCTTTGTCTTATAAGCTCATGTATAGGCAGGTTATTGAGTCGGTTCTTAAACTCTGATGTTACTAATGGTACTAATTTTCTTGATTGGGTTATTATTCATTGTTGTTTGGTTCAACATTTCTTCGAGCTTAGCATTGGCTATATTCATCTCAATTCATGGGCATTGTTTTTCTGGTTATGGTTTTCCTCCTTTCACTAATTGTCATTTCTTTATCTCTTATTTCTATAAGAGAAAACTTCTATACTTACAATTATTCTGTAATTGTATTATTTTTCTTCTCAATTTACTCTCGACATCTTTGTGTCGAAATATTATATCTTTTTCATCATAATTGATTCATTTTTATTTTTGTCCCTGACATCCTTATGTCAAAAACATATTATCTTCCGTCGCTATGATTCATTTATTCAATGACAATCAGTGTCCTCATCTGTCTTTGTTGACAATGCACTTTGTGGTCGATATAGCCAATGACTATGTTGATCTTCTTCCCTGTTGTAATCCTATTCTGAACGTAATTTCCTATAAGTAACCCATTAAAAATTGTTATCTTCTTTCATCTCCACTACTCCTGCCTTACACATTTGTTGACAAAGGCTATTTGGTTCTTTCTTTGTATGGCTTCAATTTATTTTTGTGGTATCTTCCTACCAACTTGCCATTTGTATTCTGTAGCTCATATGTGTGGTCACCCAGCTGTTTTGTTATGACCAGTGGTCCAGTATACAATAGCTCCATCTTTCCAGATCTTTTTTCAGATGCCTTGGATGCTTTGTGGCTTTTCAAGAGCACCTTTTCTCCAATTTGTGGGGACCATTTCCTGACGAATCTCTTCACCTTGTTCCTCCCTTTTTCAGCCTTCTGCTGTAATCTTCTGAATGCCAATTGACATTTTTCTTTCTCTGATAATTCTCTTTGGGCAGCCATGGTAGTGTCAATGTCAATTGCTAATTTTCTTGGTTTCGTGTTGGTCATTAGCTCGATAGGTGCGAACTTGGTCGTGGGGTTCACCGAATGGTTAATCACCTCCTCTATATATCCACATTTTTCCGTCCAGGAAGTGTGGTCTCTGTGGCAGAGCAAACGAAAATAAATACTAATATCCCTCATGATTCTCTCAGTCGGGTTTCCCTGGGGGTAATATGCTGAGGAATAGTACAATTTTATTCCTAATGTTTCTAAGGTGTCCTGAAACAACTTGCTCTTATGCATGGTCGCATTGTCCGATAGGATACATTTTATTCTCCCATATTTTGGGATGTAGTCCTTGACGATTTTATCTAGGCATGTTCTGCTTTTGATGTTCTTAATGGGGTATATCTTGGTGAATTTTGTAAAAACATCAAACATGACAAATATGTATCTGTTTCCACCTTTACCCCTTGGCAGCTCTCCATGCTCGTCAATACACACCAATGCATTTTTCTCGTTCCTCACGATGGATTGTGGGATGACATCGTACTTTACATTAATTGGCTTGGCCTTTTGGCATAGGTCGCATGAGGAAATTAACTTCCTGACCTTCTTGCCAAGATGTTTAATGTACAATACCTCCTCGATGGCAAGCATTGTCCTCTCAGTACCGGAGTGAAGCATCGAGTGGTGGAATGCCAAAATGACCCTGTCCTGTAAGGAATTTGGTACCATCATTTTCCATTTCTTTACGTCGCGACCATGCAGTTTAAATAGGATGTTCCTAAATTTGCCTATCTTGGCATCCAATCTTGGTATTATGTCTGGAGCCTTGTCGAATAGCCTCTTCAATTCAGGGTCTTCTTGTTGTAGCTTTGCTATGTTCTTGAAGTCTTGCAAGATCTCGTTGCTTTCTTTGCTACTTATCTGCATAATTTTGATCTCATGGTGCGGACTGTATATCGTCTCGGGTATGTGACTCTCCGACCTTAATCTTGACAATAAGTCACTGAAGATGTTCTCCTTCCCCGGGATATGTTTGACCTCTATGTCGTATGACATGATCTCATGTATGTACCTTGAGATTTTGGAGTTGGTCAGCTTGCATTTTTGAATGAAGGACAGGCTTACGTGATCTGTATATATAATTATTTTATAAAGATATATATATTGTCTGAACTTTTGCAATGCAAAATGGATTGCACCTATTTCCAGTTCGGTTATGCAGGCGTTGGCTTCTATCTTATTTAAGAATCTAGAAGCTGTGGCAATCACATGTTTGTTGCCATCTGCATCTTCTTGTGCTAATATCGCACCATATGAGTGCGCACTAGCATCAGTGTATACTAGAAAAGGTGAATTTGGATCCGGTCGTTCCAGGAGAATACTGTGCTTGAAAAGTTCTTTGATATTCTCAAAGGCCACCTGGTGTTCAGCATTCCATTCCCACTTAGTATCTTTTTTCAACAGTGCTCTAAGGGGTACCAATTCCTTAGCGTAGTTGACCACGAATTTCGACTGGTACTGTAAAATGCCCAGAAACCTCCTCAACTGTTTTAAGTTACGTGGGGGTGGTATATGCTCTATGGCCTTGACCCTCTCCGGATTAGGTTGTATACCATCAGGTGTTATGATGTGGCCCAGAAATTCAGCCTCTTTGACGAAAAATTCACACTTCTCTAAATTTAGGGTCATGTTGCTTTCCTGGAACCTGGATAATACATAATCTATGTGATGTAAGTGCGACTCGGGATTCTCACTGTATATTAGAAAGTCGTCTACATATTGCGTCACAAAAGTCTCGATGGTATCTCCAAAAACTTTGTCCAGAGCTCTCAGTAGTGCACTGCTACTGGTCGATAGTCCGAAGGCACATTTTGAAAATTGGTATACCTTTCCCTTGTGTAAGAAACAGGTATATTTCCTGACATCTGGATGAAGAGGAATTTGCCAGAACGATGCTGTCAAGTCGAGACTTGTGAAATGTTGACCTCCCTTCAATTTCGATATTAGTTGGTCTACCCCCTCAGGCCTGTAATGATCCGGCAAGGTATGTGTGTTTATCTTCCTTGCGTCGATGGTCATCCTCAATTTTCCCCCTTTCTTATGGACCCATACTACTGGATTCACATAACATGAGTCCGACGGCTCAATTATTCCGTCCGCTAACATTTTCTGGATTACTCTGTCAGCTTCCTCCCTGATGGAGTTGGGGATGGGCCTGGATTTGTGTGAATAGGGGGTAATATCTGTTACTGTAAAGGTATGTACGTACTTGTTACACGTACCTGGCTTTTTATCAAAAACTTTCCTGTTTTTAACCAGTATTTTCCTAAGTTGGCTTCTTTCCTCTTCAGAGATGCCATGTGCCCCCCAGACCTTCTCATCGATTAGCTGTAGCATCGATTCTTCTCCATCTGTTGGTAGTGGTTCAGGTTGGTAGTTGTCCCAGGCAACATACTCGTCTTCTGTGCAGATCCAATGGCTGCAAACGTTAGTTTCTTCATCGCTCGTCCAACCTGTTTTCTTCTTATTTACCCTTAGGTCTACCAATCTATTCTCGTGGACATTGATGTTCTCCACAAAGAATTGTTCATCCGGATGGATCCCTGTCTGGTCTGGTTCCTCCTGGCATGTTTCTTCCTCCAGGAACTTCGCAGTGCATTCTGAGGCTCCTTCCTTAATGATAAATTCATGTAGGTCATAGTTAATTACTGATCTCCAAAGGTTAAGCAAATCACTGCCAATGATTAGGGTAGCTGTTAATCTTGGTATTACTAGGGCAATAAAATCGAATTTCCAACTTCCGATTTCAATTACCAGCCTTACCTGGTATTTAACATGTTCCTTCTTCTTGCCAATTGCTGTGCTGCAATATACTCCACACACAGGCAAGAATTCAGCATTCCTTTTAGTTATCAGTTCCTGGAACAGCTGTTCGTCACATACTGATGTGCTGGCTCCTGTATCTATCATTGCTGGCAATTCGATACCCCATACCTTCAGCCTAATCATTGGTGGATTGGTTATCTCCTTTCTTTCACTCGCCTGTCCTCTCAAGGTACCTACATTACACTGGTCAATATCGCCCCTACTGCCACACAGGTCAACTTCCGGGACACAAAGTTGACTTGTACTTAGTTTTCCTGGACGTTGGAGGTGATCGTAGTTTCTGTATTCTGTGCAGTATCGGTCCTATCCGGCACATTTTCATTCTGTTCCTGTTGTCTTATGTTGTCGATGTTCCCTTGGTTTCTGCCCCTTTGACGTGAACCCCTATTGTACGGCGGCCTATGGCTGTTCATGTATTCCCTACAGAATCGTATATGATTCACTTGATGGGTACGGTCTCCTGGTCTTCCACGATCATATCTATGCGTTCTGTACCTCGATTCACCCCTCGGTATCGTGTCGTGGTACCGCTGTCTTGTGTTCTCCATCCTCTCGCCATGATTATGTGGTTGTGGGAAATGGTGTGCCCCTCTCCCCCTTTCATGGGTATTCCTAGTATTTGTATGTTCTCCTTCGCTCTGGTTGTTCGTAGCCGTGTTTCGGTTTAGGATGGGTGAGTTTGGGTGACCGTTCCTATGTCTATGCTCATTAGGCCGACCATTTTGTGTTTCGAAGGCTGTCAGCAGTTCTATCATATCTGCAAAATCTACTGGCCTCGCAACAATTAATCCTGTTCTCACTGTGTCTGGGAAATGTCTCGTTATGCTGGCAATTAGTTCTGCCTCCGACAAGTTGGGGTCTAATAGCTTTCCTTTGTTGGCTACTTTCATAAAATAGTCGACTAATGACAACCCTTTGGCTGGATCGTATCTACCTGTCGCTAGCTCTACCCTAGTTTGGTTTTGTTTAGCTGGGCCCCAATATCTTGATAGGAATAAATTTCTGAATGAGCTATAAGACTCATGACCAGCTAGTGTTAACCTGAGCCATTCTAATGCCTTGTTTTTTAAGCTTTTCTTAACTATCATCATTCTAAGCTCGTTTGGTATTCTTTTCACTTTAAAATATTCCTCCATCTCTTTAACAAAGAGTTTTGGATCGTCTCCCTTCTCCTCGTCAAATGTAGGTGGTGTGATTTCATGTAATATGCTGTTGGTGTAACATGTGTTGTGTGTTGTGTCATTGTTTGGTTGTGAACCTCTTTCTCTGTATGGTGAGTCAACATTTTGTACATTACTCAAGTAACTCTCATCTTGTACATTACTTACATCTAAATCATCTTGTCTTTGTAATGCCTTCACAACATCATTTACATTAGCCAAATTTTCTTTCCCTTTTTTCATTTCTTCACAAATTGATTTTAAATCATTCTTTATTTCTAAGTGGCTTTGTTTCATATCATTTATAGCATCCTGTTGTGAAAGCATCACATCATTCATTGTCTTAATTTTAGGAATTACAATTTGTTCTACAGTTTCATTAATAATGTCTTTCTTTACTACCACAATCTCTTTCCTTAATTCCTCAGTTATTTCTGCTTTTACATTTGTTATCTTACAGTCTACACTTGTGTTACATTCTGTTATTTCATCCCTACATCTAGCAATTTCTTCTTCCAACACTATTTTATTCTCTTTCATCTCTGATTCTATCTTTCCCATCCTATCTCCTACTATTTCTATCCTAGCTTCTAAGGCTTCCTTTGTTTCATTTAAGTTTTTATGTACTAATTTTAAATTAGTTTCCATTACTTTCATATTTTCTTTACACTCCTGTCTTCCTAATTCTATTTTCTGTTCTAGGTTCTGTCTACCTAATTCCATTTGCTGTTCTAAGTTCTGTCTACCTAATTCCATTTGCTGTTCTAAGTTCTGTCTACCTAATTCCATTTTCTGTTCTAAGTCTTTTCTCACTTCCTCCATTTTCTGACCTATCTCTTCCTTATTCTGTTCCATTTTCTGACCTAAACTTTGTTCTATATCCTGTTTCAATTCTATGTTATTTTGTTTCATTTCCTGACCTAAACTTTGTTCTATATCCTGTTTCAATTCTATGTTATTTTGTTTCATTTTCTGACCTAAACTTTGTTCTATATCCTGTTTCAATTCTATGTTATTTTGTTTCATTTTCTGACCTAATTCTACCTTGTTTTGTTCCAGTTTCTGACCTAAACTTTGTTCTAGTCTTTCAAACATCATCATCATTAACCTTTGGTCTTTGCTTATTTCCGCCTGTTCCTCACTCTCTAATCCTATCTGATAACTAGGCCTATCTGCCCCTTCCCCCACTCCTGTTTCTATCTCTTTTCGCGACATTTTATTTTCTTTATCCGATTCACTTTTGGTTAAAAGTCCCACTACTTTGCTGTTTCTCAATAACATGGAAAATGGAAAGAAAATGTATGTAAAAAAAATAAAAAATAAAAAGTTTTGATCCTACTTTCTTTTCTGCTGGTTCTTCGTCCGGTTATTTACGTCTCCTGGGTAGTTGGCTTCGCTAGATGATCTCCGGTGTTTTTCCCACGTTGATTCTCCGTGTATCGATGTTTTGTTGATATCAGACGATGGTCTAATGGCGTCTTTCTCCTGCACGATGAGATAGCGTCCTTTTGTTGTTAGCACTTCGCACCCTCAACTTTGCATTCCACTCCAAATTCGCGCTCCACGTTGGGCAAGCCATTTGTGGCGGGGTTTTATTAAAAGTTGGTTATCACATATTAGTGTGAATATAGCAGCAAATGGAGCACTGTTTTTGCTAAAAGGTGGAAAGTTTGTTAGAGCAGACGCCACTCTTTTCTGCAGGGGAGGTGGTCGTAGAATGGAATGCATAAACCAACGCACTTTTATTATAAACACATTTATTCGTTCATCTACACTTCTTTTCACAAAGCAATTAGTTAACAACTCTTAAAATTGGATAGCGTCCATGCTGGCTAGAAGTTTGGATGTAATTCACATATTCACACGCCATTAACAATTATACGTCCTTACACTTTGAAGTCACAGACGCTAATGAAAGTAGTTTCTGAGCGTCTCTCTGACGCAACACCGCCATTCTTGTGTATTCATCCGCGCAACAGTTCTCATTGGTCGAACTCAAACAATTGAGAAGACATTGTCTATTTTGAGTATTATCAAAAGAAATAAGTCCCTGATACACCCAAATTAAAAGAATTAAAAATTTACACACTCTTATAAAAATATTTACATGAACAATTTTCTATTAATCAATATTCTGTCTCAGTATCTCAAATGTATAAATTTAAACTTAACAGAAACTTACAAATATGTAATCATCATACCATTAACCAAAATTTAACTCCATTAGATTTAAAAGGAAATATTAAATACGTCAAACAAGCTGGAGTAACATGTAATTCAAATACAATTTACAGCTGTGTGTGCCAAAGCACTAACTATCCACAAGGACCAAGGAAAAACATGTAAAAGAAATATGCGTCAATTTTACGAAATTCATAAGAATAAGCAGACCAATGCTTTATGTTTTTCTGAGCACATTGACCACTTTGTCTGCATTATACCTGATAGGTAAATTTAGATATATGTGGGCTCCTAGAGGCAGTGACACTGTCATAGATTAAAACAAAGACATCTGAAGTTGATTTATAACTTATTAAGGGAGACCTGTGGTGTAAAAAGCATCTAGCAGAACATGAATTTACTGCTGAAGAAAATAGACTGCATAATATCAGATCAGTGAAGCAGCTATGAAGATATAAATATTTAATGAAACCTTGGCTTCCTTCAACATAAATTCTGTGAATATTTAAGAATTGAATTTTCATATAAAACTAGAGGAATATCCATATATGTGAGGAAAAGTTTTCAAATACAGAATAAAATTACATTAATAATATAGATAATGAAGGTCATGCTGATTATTTAATTTTATTTCAAATTTATAAACGCTATGCTGTCTCTGGATACAAGTATCCTGGAGCCAGAAATAATACTTTTGTAACGTGGCATAAATAAAGCTTTTATTAATCTCAACTTGGATGATAAGATCCTACTGATCAGAAATTTTAATTGCGATAATTATGAGCAAAAGAACAAATTCATTTCAAGCTATTTGAATAGACTTCATTTAAGAAGTAAGCTGCATGACATCTCGACCACAAATTTTACTCAGATACAATATTTTCCTACATCGAAATTTCATCAGGTGTGTCGAAACATTCTTTTCTGACCATAAGCCTATACATGTGGTTTTTCTGGAGGAAGTAATAATGCCAAGACAAAAGCAGTGATGCCTCTGCTTTATACACTGAAATAAAAAATGCAGAATTGTCGTAACATGGAAAACATTTTGTCAGTCATTTCATTTATTCACACACATAAGCCTAGCATTGTTTTGTATAATCACTAGACCTTGGAACTTCATGCAATTGCATGTTTTTATTTTCTATGCATCTTTGGGTCTTTTTACAGCTGCTGTCAAACTTCCAAACCCTATGATCTTGGGCATCTTCAATGCTTAAACCTCTCACTTGCTTGCTGTCACCATGCTTCTTTCCCATGTTTTGGTCCCCTCCTTTCCTCTTTCTGGTTGGTTGCCATTAATATAGTTGTTATGGCCATCACTCATCTTCCATTCTCAATATGTGTCCTAACCATTTTAATTCCTTCTTCCCAATTCTTTCGATTATGCTTTCTTCTACCTCCATTATGTTTCTTATTTCCTTATTTGTGATATGTTCTAATTTTCACTTTTTGGCACTAATGCATAAATTATCCATTTCTAGAGCTATTAGTCTATTCCTGTGGTAAGTGTTGATTGTCCATACCTCACTCCCATATATATTGCAACAGATTCTATCAATGTTTTACCAATATATTTTTTGGTGTCTTCCAAATATGCTTATCCCACCATATAGCATTTAACAATGATATTTTCTGACTCAGCTCAATTCTATGCTTTATGTTCTCTTTGCCTATACTTTCGATGTTATCTACTATTATTCCCAAATGTTTAGTTTATTTCACTTGCTTTATTTGTATTCCTTCTTCCTTTCATTGCTATTTGTTGTTAAATATTCTGTTTTTTGCAATTGTAAGACCCCATTATTTGTATGTGTTTTTCAACCTTTTTATCATAAATTCCATGTCTATTTTGTCTTGTGCTAAAACCAGTTGGTTGTCGGCAATTTGCATTGTCAGCAAAAATGTGTTGCCTGTTGGAATGCCTGTATCTTTGTAGCTCTGTTTCCATTTCTTTAATATATATTCCACATAAATATTAAATAAAATTAGTGATAGACTGCAACCTTGTTTCAGTCCCATGGGTTTTTTATAGAATTAGATATTACATTTCTAATTGTAACATAAGCCGTGTTATCTTTATAAATCTATTTAATAATTTCAATTAGTTTTCTGTGTATATTATATTTCTATAATACTTCCCCTAATTTGTTCCTCGGAATTGAATCTTAAGCTTTTTCTAAATCTATCCTTGTCAAATGACCTTCTTCCCCAACTGCGGTTCATTTTTCGATTAAATGTTGGATTACAAATGCATTGTCAACATATGACCTTCCCGGTCTGAATCCATTTTGATCTTTGTTGGTTTTATCTTTAATTTCTTTTTGTACTCTTGTTTTTAATATCTTTGTAAATATTCTACATAATGTGCTATTTATACTTAGTCCTCTATAATTTTCTGCTTCTCTTCTATCACCCTTCTTGTATATTGGTACAATGTAGCTTGTTTTCCATTCATCGGAAATCTTCTGTATAGTAATATGCTTGTTAAACAAATCCCTCAATCTACAATCGTACCTATTCATTTTTTGGGACCATATTTAATTAACTTATTGGGTATATGGCCCTGGTGCCTTTTTATTTTTTTAGCATTTGAACACCTATTTCTGCATCTATTGTATCTAATTTCAGTGTGTTCATTTTAGATTTTCTGTTGGTTCCATAAACTGTTCTCTACCTTCTGTCAGTAAAGCTTCATGTTTTTCTGCATCAGATTTTATTAACAAATTTATTTTGCTGGATCCTTGATTGGTTTTCAGTATTTTTAAAAATCTCCATACTTTTGATGATTGTGATTCTCTTATGCAGCTTTCTGCTTCTTGACATTTGTTTTTTTTTTTTTTTTTTTCATCTGTCACTTTCCTTTTAACTTGGGTGTTTATTCTCTTGTATTCAATCCAATTCCCTGTTGTTTTATATGCCAGCCATTCTAAGTAGCATTTTTTCTTTCTTTTGGTTGATTCTCATTCCACCAATCTTGTGTATTTTGTCTTTTATTGCTGCTGAATGTATTTTTTCCTTTAACTGATTGTATTCCTCTTCTGTGTCTTCCTTGATAACCAGATTTTCAATTTTAACTTTCAGTCTTACTTGGTATAGGTTTTTAATACTGTCCTGATTAAGCAAATATAATGTAAATTTTTCTTTCTGCTTCAGTTGCATTGTTGATTCCCTTACATCATCATGCACTTTTCTTTTTCTGTATGGAATTTGGAGATGACCTGTGCAGTAGTAGGTAGTGGTCAGAACCGCAATTTGTTCCTCTTTTAACGCTGAAATCCTTAATAAAGAATGAAGTGTTTTGTTTTACAATTATGTAGCCTGTTATTGATTTCTGATTGAGACTAGGTCGTTACCACATAAATTTATGTATCTCCTTGTGATAGAAAAATGTATTCACTATTTTTAGCTTATGTTATTTACACATCTCTATGATTTTACTTCCATTATTGTTGACTTCTTGTTCCCCATATTTTCCTACTACTTCATCACTGTTTCTTCTTCCCACTTTCCCATTAAGGTCTCCCATTAATACCAATGCTTCATATTTTCTCTATTTGCTCCATTATCGTTGAATAGTGCTTTTCTTTCTGATTCTGTGTAGCATCATCTGTTGGTGCTTAGATTGCTAAGAACACCATTGTCCTTCCAATAAGCTTCATTTTAATCTTTAGGCATCCTTCATTGACTTATTCATAATCAGCTATGTGTTTACTGTATTTCTTATTTACAGACATACACTCCTGGCTTACCTCTTGTGGATTTCTTTACACCTGACTAAAAATGTATGTAATTTCTTAAATATGAATTTCCTGACCCTTTTTTGTTTCTGTTACTGCTACAATATCTAAGTTGTTCTGAAATAATTCACCTCCTACTTCATTAAGTTTATTTCTTATTCCTTGTACATTCCAATGCCTGTATTCATTGTCTGGTTTTTGTTGCTTTTGTCATTCATTCTTGTTTCTATCTGGCTTTCATTTGTTTGGTCCTTTAGCATGGTATGATTTTTAATGTGTGGGGAGCTGACCCACAACATCAAATCCCAACCTGGAGGACCAAGAAATTTTCTGTCTGGGTTTTCCTCGCATAGTCTTTAAACATCCCTCTTCACTGCAAGGCAATGTTTCTGTATTTCCCTTAGAGATAGGGTTACCTCTTCCAACAGATCTGGGGCCCTAATGACCAAGTTGTCGACTGGCCCTTAAACCCAACACACTCACTCACTCACTCACATCTGCCATGTCGAAGGACTCTTTCTGTGCCAACTCTGTCGCTGAGGTCTTCACCTTAACCCTGGCTAGGGGCCCTTACAGGGTATGTTTTTATTGATTTGGCTTATTGAAAAAATAAAACTGTGTATATGCCAATCATGATTTTTACATTCAGATAGTCAGTTTTATTATTTATGTATGCCAGTTCTGATTCTGCCTCTCAAAGTCAGTTTTATTTTGCATATTGGATGACATGCAGCAGGCACATCAGATAAGCTCAAGGTCAAGCTACCTCATACCACTGCTTGTGAATACATGACCGATGACAATGAGCACGACAAAACGAAGTATATTCGCAAGCTTTCTACGGCCAGCTTGTTTGCGTGAGGTATTGAGAAAAGGTAAATTTCAAGAAGAATCCATGCCACGTCATTCTTGTCTATATAAGTTGGATGAGATGGCGACAGGAGTAATTTATGTGATGGAGCTGTGAGTGTCGAATGAGAGTGCTGTTAGCAGTGGGTGTGTGTCGTCAGAGATAGTTTTGGGGCATTTAACCATTGCGTCAGAATTGTTTGTGAAGCAGTTTCAGTGAGTGTGATAATTAAAGCCAGCTGTTACACAGAGAGGCCTTAAAGACAAAAGTGTGTGTTATGGTTATGAGAGGACAGAACAGCTGCAAAAAGTTACGAATAATTGCAATTTGTCTTAATAACGCTGGGCAGCAAAAAACCAATTTTTGAATGTTTTCTGTACTGTCAATTCATACTAATTTTGGGTTGAGAGAAACGAATATGACAATGACAAATTTTTCATAGCTCTAGTTTCTGTTATACCCACTAGGTGGAAGTATTTCATATTAACGAATTAAGAGAAAAAGATACATTTTAATTACATATGCTAACAACATTGAAAGTGCATTTGAATTTTTTTAAATGGCAGTTACATTCTAAGAGTTCTAAATTGCTGGAAGAATACCTCACAGATGGTTGGGTCTGGAGAGAATCACATGGTGGCTTCACGAGATCGTCTGTTAGCTTCACTCTTGTAAGGGAGTTCGAGCATCCCTACATAAAGACCAACAGTAATCCACAAGCATTGCTTCATTTCAATGGTCATGATATCTTTGTTTTATAATAGAAATATCTTGATGGAATCTTTCTCTATGTTCATGTTCATCACTGACAGCTCCACAACTAGGAGGGGAAAAGTCTTGATAGGAGTGGAGAAAATAGATTTTAAGGGACATGCTGCATCCAAGGTTATGGTATTTTTGCAAGAGTACTGTCACCAACTGTGTGTAGTTATCTCATTTGTTGCCTAAAAATCCACGAACAACTCCCTAGAAGGCTTCCCAAGCTTCCTATTCATTCCGTCCAAAACTTGGTCAAATGCAGTTCTCGTATTTGGGTCAATCCACGTCAAATCCCACACCCGTAAAACACGACTTTTTCGTAGGAGGTTCAAATTTTTTTATGAATAATAGGCATCAAATAAGGAGACCTGTATATTATACACAAATTTTGGACTGGTTTTTTTTTTTAATGCTATATTTTGTAAAATCAAAAATAGAATTTAAATCGATGTGTTAAAAATCTAAAAAAAAAATATACACGTATTCCCTGTCATTTTATCTATAAAATGTTACTTCAAAAACTATGGAGAGAGCGTAAGCGCATTTGCTACAATTCTTTTTCTGAAGGCCTGCAAGCGCTCATGGACGACATGAAGTAGAGATCCATTTGTACAGCTGGATTCGCTGTTCTTGGCTCCTGGAGGAAGTACGAGATGTAAAGCTTGAAAGCGAGTACCAAGCCAGGTGACTGCAGACAGCATGCAAATTGGTGCGTCAGCTTCATATGCTACTCATATAGCTTCTTCTTACTAAGGCAGTACAGTCCATGCAGAAAAATGTCTCCACAATGTACCTTCTTTCGGATACTCCTGTGGCATCTGATACATGCTTTTGAACTTTTGAATTTTTTTGGAAAAAATTTTCTGATGTCAGCAGTTCTTTGCTTTTAGCTTCTTCCTTCATGTACGTCCATACATTTGAAATAATTTCTCTACTCTGTGTAATGTTTTGGTCCCTAATTTAGAACGTACAGGTGGCATAATTGATTTACGCTATGATTAATGTCTCACAAATGTGCTATATTCACTCTTTATTGCAAAGATCTATGCCTTCAACTGCACTCTGCACCAAAAAGCACCTGTGAATTAGCAAGGACTGTCTCAGATCATGCAGACATCATTACCTACCCCCTCCCTCACCATGTTGTGTAGGGTTTCATTCGCAAAATTATACAATATGAGCTGATGAAACAGACAAAAGCTATGGGTTCATCTACAGGACTTTCAGTCAAGGTCAGGGGCCAAGAACGATGGGTCCAGCTATGCTTTAAAATTACACTCCTTCATTCCTTTGTCAAAAACTGAAGCTTTAGTGAAACAATTTTCTTTCGAAGAAGGAGGTAGACGAGTAGAAATTTAAAGTTTTGTGTTGTATGGAAACAGTTTAAAATGCATGTTTTAAAAACAGTTTGAAGATGCTAATAGTGTACATATAATAGTGTCAGGTAGCAGTGTTCTCCTTACGAACACTGTTGTAACGTTCACGGAACCTCAAGCAGTGAACAGTTGCCGCGATGGAAGGTGGCAATTGTGCGAGATTACGGTAGCTGTCACACTAGTCCGCTCACTGATTTGTAAAGTTAATTACAACTGAACTATTAGAGACTCCATTCTGATTTTTACTTTCTCTACTGGTAAGTAGAAGGAAGTATTGTATTCCACCCAAAAATTCGGTGTTGAGATTTCACCGAAAATATATGTTTTGAGGACCCCTGAATCCAAAAAATGCATTTTTAGGAAAAGGGCCGTGTGTGTGTCTGTGGACAGCATAACTCAAAAACGAAAAGTCCGTTAAAACCCAAAGTTGGTATTTAAGTTTAATGTCTTTCAAGGATGCGTCACGAAAATTTTGATTCTCTTGAAAATGGCTCTAACGATTTTGATTAAAATGTCATATGTTTGAGATATTTTTATGACAAATGTATATCTTGAATTTTCTGGCTATAGCCCCTGTAGTCATATTTATTCTGGACGACTTTTGTATAACTGGTAAACCGCTAGAGATAGACCAACTCATACTATACAAAAATGTAGATCTTGCTAAAATACACAATTTATGTCTCAATAAATTTTCTTGTAGGTTGAACCATTTCGGAGATATTCCTTGTTTTGTGTGTCAGTTTGGGAAAACTTAGAACTTTCATGCAATGGAATATCGTTTTTTATATGTTAAGTGTGCAAAGAGAACGGGATCTCAAAGCGTTTTGACTATCACTCAAAGCCTACTGTATTTCAATATTCCCCTTGCACCTACAAGGAAATAAGCAATAAGATAATTTGTATAAATATTTTTCTCAACTTATACGAAGAAGGTATAGGAATAAGAGTTTGTAAGAATGATTAGTACAAAAGTAGAGAAAGTCATGTGAATGCAACACATGAGATTTTTTCTGAGAATATTGAATAAACTTCTGTGTATTTTGAGGGTTTTTTTTTTTTTTTTTTTTCCCTCTTTTTCTTCTTCAGATTTTAAAACTAGTTGAGTTTGTTTTATTACCTAGCTTTAAAATTTTAATCGTATAAAATATAATATTAATAATAATTAAAATAATTTTCTAATAAATACCTCATGAAATACTGCAATTTATCTTTAATTTGAGCCAAAGATCAAGTAATTTGGTTGATTACAGTTGGAGGTATAAGTGATTGAAGGGTGCGGAGCACGCGATTTTTGGGACATTTCAAAAATTAATATGTGCCAAAATAAATTTTTTTTTAAGCAAAGAAACACGGGTCAAATGTATTTTGCTCCAAAACACCAAAACAAATTTTCAAGAAAATCTGAGATATATAGGTCGATTTTTGCCATATTTTGTGCGATTTGACGTGGAATGACTCATTTGTGGCCCGACAAAAATACCCTCCTTAACTTTTGCAACACTTAATTTCAGAAATTTCTCTCGTACGTACTTAAAGGCCCATCCTTTTTGGTTCATACCTTTGACAAAATTTGTCATCAAACCCAACTTGATATGCACAGGCAGAAGAAGAACATCTTTTGGATCCATGAGAGGCTCAGCAATGATGTTTTTCTTGCTAGGGTTAAGATTTCTTGCAGGACATTCTAGTTTAATATAATGATATTTCCTATCCCTACTGTCCCACATATATAAGAAGCAACAATGTTTTGTGACCCCAGTTGCATTCCTAAGAGCATGGCAATGACTTTTAGATCACCACAGATTTTCCATTTGTGTTCATGATATTTTATTGAGTTCAGGAGGGCTGTCATATTTGCATATGTCTCCTTCATGTGAACTGCATGACCAACAGTTAAGACGGTTGCCATTGTGAAGTAACACAGCTTTCAAACTAAGCTTGGAGGAGTCTATGATAGCCTCCAATCAGTAGGATCATGGTTCAAATTCAAAGATTTCATCAAGCCATTAATGTTGCAGCAAACAAGATTGTTTTTCTTCACAAAAAAGGGAAGCAGTTCCCTATGACAGTTTTCTGTACTGTGAGACTCTGACATCACTTTTGAGAAGATCCCATCGCTGTAGTTAAGACACAAGAATTTCTACCTTCTCCTTTGACAGGTGAAGGTCTCTAATGAGATCACCCAATTCCACTTGACACAGTCTGTGCATTTTATCATCTAGTACCTGGGCGACCGAGCTTTGCTCAGCGTTTTTCGGCTATGTTTTTGTGAAATTTTTTTTTCCTCCTTTTTTTTTTTGTTTTGTTTTTGTTTTTGTTAGGAGAAGATACTTAGATAAACCTGAGAGGTAAAATGTTAACTAAATAATAATTTTTGTCGCAATTGTTAAGAGTCATTTCCGAGATACAAGAGATATAGAAATACATACAAATATTTCATAAACACCATCATTTCAGCTGTAAAATGTCTACTGCTGAACGCAGGCCTCCCCCATAGATATCCACCTAGTGTGGCGTTTTCGCCGAGCATTTGTTCCATTATGGAGTTCAGTTGTTTGGTGCTGCGATTGACTCCAGGGCGTTAACACGTTGGCCAAGGTCTATCATCTATCCGTCGAGTTCTTCCATGGCTTCCTTAACCCTGGCCAGTCGCTCGTTAGTATTCTCTGATAGATCTATCTTCATATTGGACTTTCCCGTCTTCATCTTTTCCGTTTATGGAGTTTACATTTTCAATTTGGCTTTCATTTTTGTTTCCATTTTGTCCGTTTGTGTTCCCATATTTTCTATTCCGTAGTTTACATTCTTCCAATTTGGCTTTCATATTTGTTTCCTCTGCCGTATTCCGGAATTCATTTCATTCCCCATTATGTCCATCTTGGCTAACATTTGTTTCATCAACTGTTCCATATCGTGATTTTCGTCACACTCCTGACATCAGTTGTGATTACTTTACTGTTTTTTAACTATTTCTGTATTTTTTATTAAAACACCGGAGCGACCCTAAGCAAAAGCACTGTTGAATAATAACAAATATTACAGGAAGAAAAGCTGGTTGATAAAGCCATGTGAATGTGCTGTGCATTTCTGTTTCAATCACATAGAAAATTGTATGACTTGTTCGTGAAAGGGGGAGTAGTGAAAGAAATGTGATTGTGTTTAGTAAAGAAAAATGAGTAGAAAAAACTGTGAATATTATAAGTTGCACTTATATTTCAGATGTATGGAAAAATGTATGGATTGTTTGTAGAAGAGGGAGTAGTATGTTAGGTAAAAGCAAATGGAGTAGAGTAAACCATGTGAACGTAATGCGTTGCATGGTAAAATGGATTCCATGAAATCTTTCGAAATGAAAACACTTAGATATGCCAATTTTCGAGGTGATCGGTCAACCGACTTTGGAGTTTACTTACTCTTGAACATACTATATGTGCAGGCGTTGGTATGTATGAAGTTGATAAACAATAGGATCAACATGTGAATTGTTACGTAAAACAAAAGTGAATAGAGAAAATAGTATGAATGTAATACATTGTATTTCTGTTTCAAACATATAGCAAATTGTGTGTCGAAGGGCGAATAGCGAAAAAAGACTGATCGTGTCTCGTAAAGGAACAATTAGTAGAGGAAATCGTGTGAATGTAATAGATTGTATTTATATTTCAGTTATAGAAAATTATGTGAATTGTATGTTGAAGGGCAAACAGAGGATACACGAATGTACTACGTAAAAAAAAGCGAGTAGAATATCATTTGAAAGTAATATATTGTGCAGTAAAATTACCATAAGAACTTTCTCCAATTTGTACATACATAGATGATAGGAATTGTTTTTAAAAGAGTGAGTAGAGAAAGAGATGAGAATGTGTTACCTAAAAGTAAGTAGAGAAACCACTGTGAACATAACATGCAGCATTTCTATTTCAAACATACAGAAAATTGTATGACTTATTTGTAGAAGAGTGAGTAGAGAATGTGATGTGACTGTGTTACCTAAAAGTCAGAGGAGAAAACAGTGTGAATGTAAAAGCATTTCTATTTAAAACATACAGAACATGGTATGACTTATTTTAAAAGCGAGGATAAAAATGATTTTTAGTGTATAATGTTTTTTATGTAAAATTGTTTATAGAAGAGTGAGTAGAGAGAGAGATGTGAATGCGTAACCTAAAAGTACTTAAGTAGAGAAAACACTGTGAATGTAATATGCAGAATTTCTATTTCAAACATACAGAAAATTGTATGACTTATTTCTAGAAGAGTGAGTAGAGAAACAGTTGTGAATGTGTTACCCAAAAGTAAGTAGAGAAAACAGTGTGAATGTAATACTTAGCATTTCTATTTCAAATATGCAAGAAAATGTATGACTTCTTTGTAGACGAGTGAGTAGAGAAACAGATGTGAATGTGTTACCCAAAAGTGAGAGGAGAGAACAGTTTGAATGTAATAGCATTTCTATTTCATACATGCAGAACACGGTATGACTTATTTTAAAACTGGGGATAAAAATGATTTTTGGTGTAAAATCACGTTTTTTATGGAAAATTGTTTATAGAAGAGTGAGCAGAGAAAGAGATGTGAATGTATTACCTAAAAGTACTTCAGTAGAGAAACCACTTTAAATGTAATATGCAGCATTTCTATTTCAAACATGCAGAAGAGTGAACAGAGAAAGGTATGTGAATATGTTACTTAGAAGTGAGTAGAAAAAACACAGTAAATTAATTTGCAGCATTTCTATTTCAAACATACAGAAAATTGTATGACTTATTTGTAGAAGAGTGAGTAAAGAAAGGTATGTGAATATCTTACCTAAAAGTGAGTAGAGAAACCACTGTGAATGTAATTTGCAGCATTTCTATTTCAAGCATACCAAAAATTGTATGACTTATTTGTAGAAGAGTGAGTTGAGAAAGATATGTGAATATGTTACCTAAAAGTGAGTAGAGAAACCACTGTGAATGCAATTTTCAGCATTTCTATTTCAAACATACAGAAAATTGTACGACTTATTTGTAGAAGAGTGAGTAGAGAAAGATATGTGAATATGTTACCTAAAAGTGAGTGAAGAAAACACTGTGAATGTGTAAGAGGTAGAACTGGAACTTAAAAATTCATGCCACAACTGGGATTTGAACCACGTACCTTCCGCTTGCCGGGCGGACGCTCTAACCACTGAGCTATTGTGACAAACTGCCAAAATGACATTAAATTCTCAAGCCAGTTCGTATTTCTCCACACACGGCTTGTGTGTTTAAAAAAAACAAAAAAAAAAACACCAACAGTAAGTTTGTTGGCATAAATAAATAATAATTAACTGTGAATGTAATTTGCAGCATTTCTATTTCAAACATACATGACTAATTTGTAGAAGAGTGATTAGAGAAAGATATGTTACTTAAAAGTGAGTAGAGAAGACACTGTGAATGTAATTTGCAGCATTTCTATTTCAAACATACAGAAAATTGTATGACTTATTTGTAGAAGAGTGAGTAGAAAGAGATGTGAATGTGTTACCTAAAAGTGAGTATAGAAAACAGTATGAATATAATATGTAACATTTCTATTTCAAACATATGGAAGATTATATGACTTCTTTGTAGAAGAGTGAGTAGAGAAAGAGATGTGAATGTATTATCAAAAGTGAGAAGAGAAAATAGGGCGAATGTAATAGCATTTATATTTCAAACATACAGAACATGGTATGACTTATTTTAAAAGTGAGAATAAAAATTACTTTTGGTGTAAAATAATGTTTTCTATGGAAAATTGTTCATAGAAGAGTGAGTAGAGAAAGAGATGTGAATGTGTTACCTAAAAGTGCGAGGAGAAAACAGTGTGAATGTAATAGCATTTCTATTTCAAACATACAGAACATGGAATGGCTCATTTTAAAACTGGGGATAATTAATTTTTTTTTGTAAAATCACGGTTTTTATGGAAAATTGTTTATAGAAGAGTGTGTAGAGAAAGAGATGTGAATGTGTTGCCTAAAAGTGAGCCGAGAAAACACTGTGAATATAATATGTATACAAAAGTTTAACCAAATCTTTAGAGCCATTTTTGAAATACTGGGAATATATATATATATAAGAATTGCACTGTAGAAGCGGGAGTAAACAATGTTATTTTTTATGTAAAATCGCGTTTTTACGAGAATTACACCTATATAGATGAACTTAAAAAGCAAAACCCTATCTGAAAACAAAATTTGATCGAAATCGTTAGAGCCATTTCCAAGTTGCGTGGAATATATTTATATACAAGAATTGCTCGTTTAAATATATAAGATTCCCCCAAATTCAGGGTCACGGGATGTGGAAGGATTGTTTGGTTCTTCTTGTTCCATACTGTCTTTATGTTCTACTTCAAACACCCAATTTTCAGGTGGAGTAGGAACTGGTAAACTATCTGAATGGGGAATGAGTTGAACAGCGGATCAAATATTTGGGTACTGAACTGTTCTTCTTTTCTTCATACACAATCCTGCCTTTATAGGTGGAGCCAAGCAGAAATAGTCATCCATATGGTTTGTAGTTTCTTGCCAAACCATAGGCACAGCAAAAGCCATAGATCGATTCTTATTTTTCAGCCATCCTCACAGTGTAACTGAATATGTGTTGCAACACATATGTGAAGTCCAAGACTTATCCTGCTCCCCTACTTTCATACCAAAATAATGCTGACAGGCAATCTTCACAAGAGGCCTCAGATTGCATTTCTGCGAGGAAAATGTTTTTTCACCACAAATGTAACAAAAATGTATTAACCATATTTACACATTTATACGAATTTTACACTACAAAAGCACTCTCAAACCAGAAATTCTGCATTAATTACAGCAGAAACTATATGAAATTCACAGTCACAGCAACAGTATCTATGTTTATGACTTACAAACAGCTGAAGAGCATTTGTGTATTGTTATTTGACAGGTGTGCGAATGCCCAATACAAAATTTCCCCCAAACTGAAAATGTTGACTATAAAAATGAAATGTCACTTTATCTCTCCAAAGCAAGAGCTAATCTGTCATTTTGATGGTGATTTTTCATTTCAGCAGAAGGAAATACGTTAAAATTAACTATTTTTTAGCCCGAAACATTTTCATTGTTAGCCAGTGTAATCAAAGAGAACTGTGTTCTTGTACTTCAGTTTTAGAGAAGAAAATAGAGTGACAGAAAGAGTAACTGAACTTTCATTCATCACACTGATGTCAGAAGTGGGATTTGTCATTGTCATTTTGCCTTAATATATTAGCATTTTCTCCCATTTCTCTCGATTTGTTATGTAATCTAACATTTTCCCGATAAAAAAATAATTTCTAAGAAATATGAACATTTCATGAGAAATATGACACCAATTGCTGTTAAGAGCGTTAAATTGTTGCAACAATGGTTACTTCTTTCTATTACATTCTGATTATGTAGAACCAAACCCTTAAACAACTGTGACAATGAAGTCACATGACGTGTAACATTTCATCTTCAACATGAGGTAACTCATTGACCAGTTTTATAGCAACACAAGGTGAGAATCAGTGTGTGATTGGTCTGCTTTAAGTTTATCCACCAACATGCCAAAAAAAAAAGGTAGCAAACAAGATTTATTGAAGAAATAGGTTTCTGAAGACATGTTTTTCTACTTATGGCAAAGATCATCTGTCCAATGTGTGAAATGCAGGTAAGTTTTCAGTCAAGTAATAACTTTACAATCATTTTTGTTATCTTCATTGGCTTCTTGGTGACTTTTCAGAAATTAATTCTATTAATAGCAATCTTAGTAAATTATTATAATTTATTTGTTTTATTTGCCATGGTGTAGAATTAGTAGTTTGTTTTTATGTTACATGTGCCGTATGAAAAGAAATTTTAACTCCAACAACATATACATCACAACCAAACAATTAAAGAGAAGATTCAGGATCTAATTGCTACCAAAGAGACAGATAAAGTCAGTTTCCTATCTATAGAAAAGTTAGCAAATTATTACATTAGGAAGTAGCATTGGCACATGGTGAAGGTATTGACCAGGGTAAGTAATTTCAGTGTAAGTGGCTAGATGAAAATATACTGTAGATACATATATATGCAATTAAAACAATTAGATTACTATCACCCGATACATTATATTTTAACAAAATATAGTATTTGTACCTTTTTCTGTTTGAAGCACAACTGGATTATCCTCCCTTTCTTGGCAAAATGATCAGTCACATGATCCTAAAATTTGAAATTCAGTTGTAGATTTACTAGACGCTCCAGCTGCAGTGCTATCAAAGATGGGTTTCAAAGCCTTTCCTCTCCCTGAGAGCATAATTTTTTGTTTTTTAGTTTAGAAAACCTATATTCAACTGGTGCACTACTTGCTGCATTAATTCACATCAATTTGCACAGTTTAGTTAATTCACCATATGCCCTGTTCAGTTCATTTGTTTTGATGAAAACGAGAAGATCATGCACAGATTTATTGTGCATGTCTTGTGACAAGTAAGTTACAGAGAATTGTGACCTCAAAGCAACCAAATCAAAAACTGTCCCATAGGACTTTTTAGTGATTGTAGAAGTAATTCTGAAAAAAATGAAATATATTTGTTGAAGGTCTAAAGGTTCAACAATTCCAGAAAATCCTGGAAAAGACTGAATATTACCAAATCTTTCTCCAAAATGGAGTAAAAGTATATCCAGAATCTCACAATGCAAACATTTGTAGTGCACTTTCCTCTCCAAACCATCACTGCCTGTATGGTGTTTTGTAGGTGGTTCTTGATCACCAAGATCTTGAATTTTATTGCATACTTCATTGAAGGAATCACACTTCTCTTCTAAGGTCCTCTGAAATTCCTTAACTTTCAATAAGCAATATTCAATATCAGATGACTGCTTGCAGAACATCATAAGGTGTCAGTGATCAGAAATATGGCAAACTTCGGTAATAGATATACGAAGGTGAAATCCTCCATTGTGCTCATAAAACCTCATGCAGTAGTATAAGTATCTTGATCCCACTTTTCATTTGCATTTGCAATAGTTTCAAACAGTGAAAAAGGTTCTTTTCTGTATTTATGGAATCTTTCTGCCGAACAAAAGGCATAGCTCCAGTGCCATTGGTAAACATGCAGCAATCTTCTATTCATCTCATTGTCTAGGGCCTCAGTTCTCTTACAAGACTTTGAACAAATGCTGCTATCCAATTAACGATCATGAATATCCTATGTTTTCGAGTGTGTGAAACTGCTTGTGATGGAACTAGATTTTTATCTGTGGGCAAAACATTGCAAAAATAGAAAATGGGGAGGTGATCCTCTTACTTTTGCTTGAAGTCCATTTAAATGGTGGTCATAGCAGCTGTACCATGATATGTCTGAGCAACTAGCTTTTCCCCACAGTCATGTTCATCCATGAGATCATCTACAATTTTGTGTAATAGATCAGCTGACCATCATCTGAAATGTTCATGAAATGGAGGAATCGCTTTTGAACATTGCCTTCAGCTCCAACAAATCTCATTATTGTAGAAAGTTGAAGTAAACTGGCAACATCTGTACTTTCATTCATACTAATGGCAGCAAAACTGGTCTCTTGGATTTCTCTATCTCTGCCATTGGAGCATTGCTTATTGAGTCATTCTGGATCAGGTTTGATAGCCTAGTAAACATTGTTCTCTGTTCCATGAAAGTTCTCAACTTGTCATCATACAGACAAAGCAGATTTACAAGTTCTGCATAATTCTTCTTGCTGTTGGATTCTGATGCCTCCTCGTGACCCCTAAATGTTAATTCCTGTTTCCCCAAAATGAACAATATCAGTTAAGCATTTCATTACTTCTCTATTTTTTCTTACTAGTTCGTTAAGCTGATCTTCCCTCACATTCTTGAGCATCCAGCAAGTGATCTATTCTGGATAGCAGAATGATGGTTTGGATATGAGTGCTGCTTAAACTGGTTTTTAGTTGCTTTATGGGTATTCCCCATGTCACTGAACCTGCCATTAGACCATGCACTTTTTCATTAGCAAACAAGAGACACCATCAACAGTAAAATTGTTATTTGTGCAGACAACCAGTAAGCCATTCATGTGATATATAGCTATGAATTGAGTTTTTGTACACAGCTTTTCGTTACAGTATATTTAGATCAGGCATTGGTCTTCCTTTCTGCACAATTTTAATCTTTTCTTCATAGTTTCAAGAAGAAAACTTAAGAAAACTTTCCAATGTTACTTTGCACACTATGCATATATCTGTGTCTGCACTTCTGTTCTCTAAAGAAAGTGAAGATTCCATCTTTCCTCCCCTCCTGAAGTTTTGTTGTCCAAGCACTAGCATATGCACATGTTGAAAATGCTTACCTTATAGAGGATAATTTCACTCCAGCATGACATGTGGTAAAATATAATAAATTAAACATAACCAAACTGATAATATCAGTGAATAATAGGCTAAACTCACTGTATAAAACTCACTCATTACTTGAAGTACACTTTTTACACTATAAAATATAACTGGAAGCTCATTCACCTTTGCCCACACTAAACACATCTGCTTCCCTTGAGTCAATGACAGCCAAGCTGGCCTGAAATGCTGCAATAATATACAGGGTTGGAGTGAAATAACCTGCCAGACTGAGGAGGTGAGAGAGTGGATGTAAACTGACAAAAAATTCCAATAACTTTTTAATTAAATGCACCATTAACTAGATAACCTTGTTCAAAGATGAGAGTGTGTGGCAACATTGCACAATCTGTTGATCAGGTACTGAGCTTCTACCGGAGGATCAATGAACTATTCTAATGCTCTGTAAAAACCATTTAAGTAATGTTAGCCATGTATTAAATTCAGATGTTCTGTCGCACTGTGCCAGACACCAGAAAATTATGTGAAAAAGTAAGGTTATGGCTGATTGCCCATATGAGAACATTACCTCCAAATCTTACCTTTCTACTTAATTACAAAGATTTTACTTGGTACATTTAGAGGTCTGAATTTCTGGCCTGTTCTATTTGAGATAACAACCTCACTTGGAATCAGATTCTTCTTTTAAACGTGGCACAAAATTGTGTACTACCAAAACCAGTTGCACTGTCATATCCATTAGGAAGTCTCAAATATGCTAAAAACATAAAAAAAAGAAACTTTAAATTTGCTCTAATCAGTCAGAAATACATAAATTCACTTGAAATGAAAGGAATACACGCTAAGTCCATGTCTACTTACTGCACATGCATGCTAAGAAAAAGCGAGTTGCCTTATTCACTTTATTTACTGAATGGTAGGACCTAACACAATGAATATGTTCACAATAAATAATAAGGTAGTTTGTTTCTAACATTTACACTTGTGAACACAAAGTTTTAATAACGTCTGTAAGATGTATGTATGAAGCATTGGTGTTGAGGCTGGCATCTAATGACTGGAGGTTAGGTTACCTGGCCTGATTGGATATTTATATGGCATTCCAAAGGTTATGTCACTCTTGCGTGAAACACCTCTTGTGTTATTGATACCATTGTTGAATCGTTTAATCGTGTTGAATTTAACAATTTGATACTAGTAATTGCTAAACCTTAAGGAAAGTATAATTTACAATATGAATTTACGCTCCACTGCAATATGTTTAAACAAAATTTATGTGCAATTGTTTACGTTTGGTTCCGTAAGTGAGCAGTTCTCTTCAATTTCTAATATACCCGATTTAAAACAGGACTAATGTGCTTTATGCAAGCATATACCTATATCTAAAAAAAAGGAATTTGTATAATGTGATGCAGAAGTATTTGGAAGCACTTTTGCTTCCAATAATTACACCAAGTTTTAACAAGAATCTTATGAGGGCCAAAGAACTCAAGTTAGTGAAATTTGCAACACAAAGTTTCCGAATACATGCACATAGGTATGTGCAAAAGATACCAAAATATTTTAAGAAATGTAAGTACACAAATTTGATATTAATGTTCGTGCCCAATGAATTCCAGTCACGGACTAACCATTATTTTAGCTTTAGAGGCAAAAATGGTCATACTTTTGATAACTAACATTCATTAGCAGTAACAAGTATGCAGTAACATTGGGGTCAATTTGAAATAAGAGTTCAGAGCAAGTATTCACTGCTTGTAGACAGGCTTCACATCTTTTGCGGCTTCGACAAAAAAACAATTGTATGTGATTAAGTAAACATTCTGTGCAATCTGCACCGATATGCAAAGAAAGTAAACACAGCTTATGTGATGTTGCCAGTTCTACCAGAATGAAGAAGGCAACAAATTGTAGGTTTTTTAAATTTAATTTACACAAAAACTGTTTAATCCATTGAAGTATGCCAAAGGAAAAAGTCATTTATTCAGTTTTCTATGTATATAACCATAAATCAAGCAGCTTAAATCAATAATAATTGAGTCAGATGATGATAAACTTATTTGATAATTTTTTTTTTAGGAAACTATAAACTTTTCAGCTTTTTGGTATTAGATTTTCTTGTTATTCACAATAAGAGAAATTTGCTGTTAAAATCTGACGGATTATTTCACTTTCACCCTGTAGTTGCATGGACAGAGCACATTGAGTATATGAGATTGTACCATTATAAAATAATATGGAAATCTTAGTTCAAAATCCCTGCATTAGCCAAGTGGTAAACATAAAAGCAATACATGTGGGAGGATAATTTAATCTAAATAATTTTGCAGAATTCCTACATGGACCACATGCCACTGGTAAGTAGAATACAATTTTTTTTTTTTTTTTTTACATGAGCAGAGTTAACATATTCTTTGCCCAGGGCAAGAATGGTGATTTGCTTTCTGTTATGCCACCATCCTCCTCTATACCACATATGCTTGATTTTTTATTTCACATTAACAAAAATTATACAGTATCACTTTTCGAGTAACAATTTATTTTATATTACCACTAATTTTCAGTATCTTAATTATTTTGTTCCATTTAACCCATTAACGCCAAAATTATTATTATTATTATTATTATTATTATTATTATTATTATTATTATTATTATTATTATTATTATTATTATTATTATTATTATTATTATTATTATTATTATTATTATTATTATTTATTACTGTTACTATTCTTATTATTTTTTGTTAATTTCTATTGTTTTTTGTTTTTCCTTTTTAGTTTATTATGTGTCTAAGTAATACAAATGTATTGAATGGAATGCAAAAATAAATATTCACTACTCGGTTTTGAAAATATTTGCTGCACCATATGGTAACGCTAGGCACTTCCACCACCTATTTTATGGTATATAATTTCATTAAGAAATTGTATTCCGAATCTTCAGAATCTTCTACATCATTATTAAAGGTAGTACGGCCTCTATTACAACAAATTAACAATTTGAAGTAAGTATGCAAACATTGTGTAATTTCAAAAAAATGCACTTGTGAAATACACACATCAGTACTTTCTGTGTTAATAATATTACACAAGAACTAGCAAGTATGAAAGGAATAAAGCAGTTGATGCACAATTCAACACCAACTTCAAGCACATGGTTTTTGCAGTTGTCATTAGCACACCTTTTCTTTCTTCCTCCTTCCATTGGCTGTCAAATATTATAGAATTTGATATGCGACCATTAAGAGGTATTTGTGAAGCTGCTGGTCTTCCAAATCCTTTTGGTACAGTCTGGTATCTCTTGAGATAGATGGTAGCTATTTCTCTTTTCAAATTCAGCAGATCTATATTCTTTGTCTTCTGGCTTTATTGTGCAAAATCCAGCTGTTCTGAATGGGCACATCTAGCATTCGTGTGAACATAGGCCTGTACCATTTTTTGCTTGTTGTTGTTTGTAGTGTTTAACGCCCGCTTTTACTACTACGGCACCGCAGGCGGTGACACTGATGATACATGGAATGAAGATGGAGCACCAGTGGAATGAGATGGCGGGGGAAACCGGAGTACCCGGAGAAAACCTGCCCTGACGCCGCTTCGTCCACCACAAATACCACATGCGGGTCCCTGGGATCGAACCCGGGCCGCCTAGGTGGTAGGCGAGCGCGCTAACCGCTCGGCCACGGCGCCGCCATTTTTTGCTTCATATCCCAATGCAATAGCAGTCAATATTCTGGTCTGTCTGGTCAGTACTTCCCATAAGGGGTTGTATTTGGCGACTAGTCTTGGCCTTGCAATCATTACATTTCACTTCTGCTGTGAATATCTCTTTATCTTACCTACTTCTTGTACACCACATAAAGAGGATATCATTGTGACTAATGAGTCATCCATCCAGTGGATATGAAGTAGTCCTAGTCGGTCTGGGTGGCTCAATTGGTAGATACTGGCCTTCCGATTCCAAGGTCGTGGGTTCAGATCTGGCCTAGACTGATGGTTTTTAATTATGCTTAAAAACGACAGCTCCATGTCAGTAGATTTACTGGCATGTAAAAGAACTCCTGCAGGTCAAAATTCCGGCACACCGGCGATGCTCATGTGATCCTGGCAATTGACAGCGTCGTTAAACAACAAAATAATTTTAAAAGAAAATTAAAATGAAGCAGTCCATCATTCTGCTCCAATGCTATCTCAAAATGCCCACAATCTTATTTTTTTTTTTTTTTTTTTTGGAAAATACTAGTTTTCCAAAAGGCATCCTTTAGTGATTCTATTTTCTCTGATAGTATAATAGCATCACTATAGATTATTTCCAGCACTTCAGCAAGTTTAAAGCCCTTTCCTGAAACAACATAATAAAATATATACATCTTTATGTCCGCCTAGCATTGCCATATGGTAACTTTGAAATTAGGAAGCCATAAGTTCACTGTTTTTCTCTCAATCATCTTGTAACTCCCAGAGAATATATATTCCATGATACAAAGAAATGTGCTACCAAGAAACAATTCATGTAATAACTCTAAGCATATAAAAATATACTTATTCAAAATGGATGCCAATTTCTTCTCCACATTCAGTGACAGCAGTTTTCAAACAGTCAGTTCATAAATAAATATTAAAAATAGAAGCAATATTAACAGTGAAGTATTCTTCATATATTGAATCTGGTTTTTTGAGTCACTTTATTTATGCTCACTTTCACTTATAAAAGACCACCTCCGTAGCGCAGTTAGTAGTGCGCTTGTCTCTGGCGCAGAGGACCCGGGTTCGGTCCCCGATACCAGCATGTTGATTTTTCCCCCGTTGGGAGGTCTGGCACGGGGTGCACTCAGCCTCGTTAGGTCCCGGGGACCAATTGAGGAGCTACTTGATGGAGAAGTAGTGGTCCTGGGTCGCAAAGGACGCATAACTGGCCGGGAGGGCTTGGGGCACTGGCCACGTTCCACCCTCCAGTACTGCACCCCACTATTGACACCTGTAGTGGGCAGAGGTGGGGGACACAGCAGCTGAGCGGTAGGCCTTGGCCCTTCATGGGCTGTTGCGCTAGGGGTTTCGTTTAGTTCACTTATAAAATGTTGGAAAAACTGAAACGTTTTCAAGATCATTCGATCTCATCCACAGCCGTTGGATGACTGAAGTGAACTTCTTCCTCCAACACCTCACTGCTGTTACAGTCCTGTTGCCATCTGGTGTTAGGGGTGCAAAGTTTTAACACTCCGTTCAATGCTGGGATTTCAAAATTTGCTACTCTATTACTATTTTTTTATGTATATTTTTTCCCAAATGTTCAGTTGTATTGGTGAAGTAAGCGATTTTAACCATTTTATGTTATGGCCAATGTTGTGGTTATCTGGTCAAAAAAATGGTGTGACACAGCAGACTTCTGTTTCAGTTTTATGTTTCTGTGGTATTCCTTTAGCCTGATTTCCAAATTCCATTTAGTTTTTCCTGTGTAGCTTTCTTTTCACAGCTCTCACAGTTGATCTGGTAAATTCCGGTGGTGGAGAAAGAAGTTGGCATCAGTCACCCAACGACTGAGGATGAGATTGAATGATCTGAAAAATTTCAGTTTCTCCAACATTTTATAAGTGAAGGTGAGTGTAAATAAAGTGACTCAAAAAGAGGATTCAATACAGTCAGTACATTATTATTGTAACAAACATGACTATCAACACTATATTGTCATAAGCATGGTATCTTTACAGAGCAATTAGCAGTGGTACCAAACCTCCAATGTAATTTTTGAAGCTCAATAACAACTTTAAGAATGTGTTACATGTATTACCATATGGCAACACTGGGTGTTAATGGGTTAATATACTTAATTATTACTTAAATATAAATAAATAGAGCTGCATATCTAAACTGAAGTTTGAGGTAATGCTGTTGAAACTGTTAAGAGACAAACCCGAATACAATGTCCACATTGCGGCCAGCTTTATAAAGGGCTTAAAATCCACATCAGTAAAGCCCATCCAGAGGAATACAGGGAGTCCCTGTTAAATAGCAAAATTCACTCTGATACATTAACTGATGCTGTAAATGCCACTAAAACTTCAGAAAGCAGAGCACATGCAGATGATTCACAAATTAAATCACATAATAACAATTCAAAAACTTATGAAAATGAACTTCAGAATTGGCTTAACATATTTAAACAAGATATGTCTAATGAGAAGTTTCAGAGTAATGTTTACAGTTTCCTAGAATTTTTGCACTGTGCTATTGATCTCCTGCATGGACCACAGAGTCCTGCATCTAAATACTACAAAGCCTGTATAGATGGCAAGTTAAAAAATAACAATTGCCAATACAAAAACTAGTAATCCACAAAGGTTTTCCAAACGGGACAGGGAAAGGAGAAGGGCAAAATATACATATGAACGTATACAGTTTGAATACTTTTATCAAAGAAGCAAAGCTGTGAGAAAAATTCTACAACAAAATCAGCCCTACAAATTACCAATGGCAAAAGATGACATTGAGGGTTTCCATCAGCAAGTATTTGAAACCCCTAACAACTATGTAAGGGACAGTTATGATTCTTTTACGTGCGATGAAGTAAACAGTCCAGTAGAATTTTCTCAAGAACTTGTTTTCTCAATTATAAAATCTATAGCTATAGATACAAGCCCTGGTCCAGACAGAGTGTTACTAAAGGCAATTAGGCACCCTGCTGCTGCAGATGCAATTACTCATATTGCTAACAGAATGCTCAAGACGGGTATAGTTCCTGACACTCTCCAGACAGCAAGAACTGTATTGATACACAAAGGTGGGGACCTGGACAACTTAAAGAACTGGAGACCGATTACTATATACTCTGTAGTGAGAAGGGTAGTTGCAGAATGTTTGGACAAAATAGTGCGAGAATACATTAACCTAAATCAATACCAACGAGGGTTCGTCATGATGCCTGGCACTTTCATTAACCTCAATATTATTGATGGAATCCTGCAAACAGCTAAAAGTAAGAAAACATCAGCATCTATTGTGTTTCTTGATGTTAGCAAAGCTTTTGATAGCATTGGACATGCTCACCTCACTGCTAACATTGAAAAGTCTGCTTTGCCTGAACAAATCAAGAAAACTTCTAATTAACATGCTGACAGGAAATTCTACCCAAATACATACCGACGGTGGAAGTACAGATAAAATCCACTTTAAACGAGGAGTGATGCAGGGAGACCCCATATCACCACTGCTCTTCAACTGGGGCATTAACCACATCCTGAACGAGTTGACGGTTAGAAACGTTTCAGGAAAATATGACTTTCAGCTAACTCCTGACACCGAACCACTTACAGCCATATGTTTTGCTGACAATCTTGTGATCATAGGAAAGACGAGCAAGCAGCATCTGCCCTTGTGACTAGTGCTGTCCATCACCTTCAAGAAATTGGACTGAACGTCAACACAGTGAAATCCAATGCTATTATAATTAAAAACAGAAAGCTTCTACAGGAGGAACTAATTACCACTGCTGGATCAATTATGAGCATTGGGGTGGACAAAGAGATTAAATACCTTGGTGCAACATTTAGGGACACAACTGTATTTAATGAAACACAGGCTCTAGAGAAATTAAAATTAAATCTTGAAAAACTTGATTCTACTCACTTGCCTAGTCAAAAACTTAGTTATAAATCAGTTTATTGGGTCCACTTTGATCTATCCTTTCCAGTCGGTTCCAATAGAGAAAAGTCCAAAGGTATGGCTCCAGAAAGCAGATAAAATGATCAAAAGTGCTGTAAAGGAAATCCTACACTTACCAAATGACACCCCGAACAGTATGCTGTACACCAGCACAAAGTTTAAGGGATTATCAATAATACGTGCGACTTGGGAAGCTTATCTTCAACAATTAAATATTAACACCAAACTTGAAAATCTAGACGATGAACATGTAAACGTTCGCAATTTTGCAGCCATAAGAACTCGATGCCTCACAGAGTTGCGTATACCAGAGGAGTCCTCCATAAACTCCATTAAACAACTTAGGGAGAAACTAAGACGCCAGGAGTGAAGCCTGGTGTGCATACCCACAGAAAGGAAGAGGAGTGGCACTCTTTGGCAAAGTTCCTGCTGCCAACACTTGGATTTTGAAACGTGATGGATTATCCAGCTCAGAATGGCGTGACATGTTGAAGATGACAGCTATGGTGGTTCCAGTATGTTCACTTCCGGGACACTCCACGGGTACAAGCCACTGCAGACACTGCAGTGAGATAGAAACCTTACCGTATGTACTCGGGAATCGTCCTCAGTGAGAGTTGCTGCGAATAAAGCAACTCTGCTTGCCAATGCTTTGCGAAGCACAGGATTAGAAGTCCACGAAGAAATACACTGTGTGGCTAACTGTGGCAGTAACCGTCGAATTGATATTGTTGCTGTCGACAAGAAGAAAGGGACAGCTGAGATCTTAGATCCCACAGTGAGGTTTGAGACATCCTTAGACCAGCCAGCAGAAGTGGATCATGAAAAGAAGAAAATATATGAGCCCACAATTCCATTCTTCAGTGCCTCATATAATATCAGCAACATCGTGGTCACAGGCCTATTCTTCGGAGCAAAGGGCACAATACCAAAATCATTTGTGCAATGGAGACAACAATATAAGCTCCCTAAACAGCTACAGGACGACATTGTCCTAACCACAATAAAATACTCTCTGGCAATATGCCGAAATCATTTGTATGGTAACCATAACATTTAAATTTGAAAGTACTAAAATATAAATTAAATAATCATTTTAACTGTACCATATACCATATACTAACAAAAACTTCGTTTTTTTTTTCTTAACCTTTTTATGGGCCCTAATGACCTAGTTGTCGACGGGCCCGTAAACCCCACTACTCACTCACTCACTTAACCTTTTTATGTATTCATTTAAAACACATGTAAGTTATTCTGTGTCACATGGCAAACTTTTATTTAAGGTCAGATTTAATAATAATAATAATAAAACATGGGAGATAATATTAAAATGATTTACTCATAATTAGAAGACTTCAAATTATCTAGGTATTTGAAAAAACACAGAATATAAAATTAATTCCCTGCACACATCCATTATCAGAGCAATAATGAAAAGGCGACAAACATATGTATGTACTCCTTCCAAGGTTTATGTTAATATTGATAGTAGTATATTATGCTCCACACATAAAATCATCCGTAAAATCAATTACATATTTTTACTTTCTCTACTGTTAAGTAGAAGGAAGTATTGTATTCCACCGAAAAATTTGATGTCAAGATTTCACCGGAAATATATGTTTTGAGATCCCCTGAATCCAAAAGAAGCATTTTTAGAAAAAGGTTCATGTGTGTGTGTGTGTGTGTGTGTGTCTGTGGATAGCAAAACTCAAAAACGAAAAGTCAGTTAGAAACCAAAGTTGATATTTAAGTTTGTCCTTCAAGGATACGACACGAAGATTTTGAAGAAAATAGCCACACCCTGAACTACCCTTTACATGGATCATTTTTATTTTCTTGAAAATGGCTCTTAACGATTTTGATTTAAATGTCATATGTTTAAAGTATTTGTATGGCAAATGAAATGTATATTTTGAATTTTCTGGCTATAGCCTATGCAGTCCTGTTTACTCTGAATGACTTTTGACTCTAACTCGTAAACTGTTAGAGTGAGTGAGTGATTAGGGTTTAAGGGCCTGTCGACAGCTAGGTCATTAGAGCCCCTAAACTGTAAGAGATAGGCAAATTCTTAATATACAAAAAATGTAGATCTCACTAAAACACAATTTATGTCTAAATACATTTCTTTGTAGAGTGAACCATTTTGGAGATATTCCTTGTTATTTGTGTCAGATTTGGGAAACTTGAAACTTTCATGAAATGGAACATCATTGTTCATTCTTTTATATGTTAAGCGTGCAAAGAGGATGGAATCTCAAAGCTTTAAAAGATTTCACTCGCTCAAAGCCTACTGTATTCTAATATTCCCTTTGTACCTATAAGGAAATAAGCAATAAGATGGTTTTTATGAATGTTTATCTCAACTAACACAAAGAAGATAAAGGAATAAGAGTTTGTAAGAATGGTTAGTACAAGAGTAGAGAAGGTTATGTGAGTGCAACACATCAGATTTCTCATTATGGAAATCAAGTTTTATTCTTAACATTAAGTAATTTCAGTAAGTTATCATTCATTATGTTGTTGTTAGCTAATGCTGGATTTCTGACAATGAAGTCATTAATCCTCTTGCTCTCCAATATTTTTCACTGATGGATGGGGCACTAGAAGTGGCTGGGCATTCATTATGTAGGTATATATATAATTGAAACTGGTGTACAAAATTATTTCAGCGATTTGGCACCCCTCTAACCCAGTGCCCAGGGCAGAGCACCTTCCCCTAGATCCTCCCTGTTTTTTAATCTATCTTTAAATTTTAATTATGTTTGAGTAAACATTTATTTGGTCAATTGTTACAGGAATTTTGTTGCCAGACAAGGATTCCACAGATAGAATGATTTTGCTGGTGTCTGGTGCAGTACGCTACATGATAAAAGTGGGGAAAATGCTAAAACCTTTGCTCCTGATGTGGTCCACTTAATATGCTTGGCACATAGACTACAAAGAACTGTTGAAGAGGCCTGCAAATTGTTTCCATTAGTCAAGAGCTGATTTCACAAACAAAAATTGCATTTGTCAAGGTGCATTGTGAGTCCAGAAATATAAGAAACAGCTGCCTAATTTACCTCTGCCTCCAAATCCATTACTATGACAATTGCTTCAAGCATCTGAAAGAGGTTAATATTATATTGCTTTGTATTTTAGATTTATTGTAGGCTTACCCCTGCACTGTTTTGTCATATTTTAACCTACTTCGCTAAGGAATTTAAAACAATGTTTATGCAATATTTTGTTTAAACCATTGGGTTGGAAACTGTAAACATTTGTTGCTTAATTAAAAGAAGGCATGACCACACAACACTTTTTAATGTCAGGCTTAAGTAGGCAATAATGCCCCTTACCATTATTTCTGTAATTTATTCTATGCATAATTTGAACCTTAGCCGGAACACACTTATGCAACATATCTACATTGGAAAAATTAATTAAATTAACATTCAGTGCATTTCTAGGGATTCTACAAATACTTTGTCATCTTTTTAAAATCCTCGAAAACATACACCAAATTTAGGGTATATTTTTACTTGTTTCAGGTTTTGTCAGGGTTTGATGTAAAAGCAAGTGTTTCCATTCAAAGGGCACAGAAGGTCATGAATCAAAGGAACGCCCAAAATGAGCTGCTTTATGTGACTGCTTGTGAAGTAGAAGTAGAGAGCCGCACAACCATGTTGCAAAATGAGAGTACTTCTCTAGCAGAATCCTTTACTGTTGTGCAAAAGGGAAAGATGCATTGGAAGCTGTTCCTGCAGTGGCTGCAAAGTTTAAGTGTGTGTTACAGAAAAAGCCTGGCTATAATGAAATGCACCAAATTGCTGACATTCTCATTGGAAAATGTGAACCAATCATGGAAATTTGAAATATTTCTGCATAAAAATATACACCACTCACATGTGATGAGAGGTCATTCTTGGCATTTAAACTAATTGTGACATATAAGAGAAGTTTAACAGTAGAAACCCAGAAAAATTGTTGGTTTACTCCCATAAGATTTACATAAATAGCGGAGAAAGTTTAAATAAAGAATTGAAAGTGTGTCAATTGAAATATGTATTAAAATTAGTAGTCAATGCATAAAAATAATACAAATGTTGACCTGAAGGCAATTATTAATATAATACTTGAAATTATTAAACCAAATAAACTTGAAGTGTATTTTTTACAGCATATACTTAAAAGTTTTAAGTGCTTATTTCAATGGTTTTTACTGCATGTTTTCAGGTTTTTTTAGTGCATAAAGTTCTAGGGTATAAGTCACAATGCAATGATTTCTGTTACACATTAATAACTACCAAGGAAAAAACCATGCCATAGGCTGCAAATGCTTAGAGGTCCATCCTAGGTGAACACTGAAGTTATGGAGGCTCTGAAGTGTCAAGTTTGTTGCTGTTGGTCCTTGCATGGCAACTAGAAACCAGATTTGGTGCTCTCTAAAACAAGAAAGGCACCATTATCAGCTTCACAGGATGGAGGATGCAAGAAAGGTCTCATGAAGCAAAAATGTGGTGCACTTACTGTTTCCTAACACCATATTTGTCAAAGAAAACTTGCAGTCTATTTAGTAGGATCTCAGAGAACTTCCCATGCTCCAGAAAGTGTCTAGACTGTCCCAACAAATGTTCCCAGATATGTATGTGGGGCACCATACCAAGGTCTGGAAACATCTGACAAGTCCCATAGCTGAGGTTATCTATGATTTCCCCAGTCTCGTAAGGTGAATACAAGTCTACTAGTAGTCCATGGCCATCAGATATTAACATTGTAGTTATCAATTCTGCAGTGTCCTATAGATACGGTATTTCTTTGTTCCTAATGGAAGCAATCATGTATTTCCGTTTCAAAAAATCTACATGTATAATAGATAATAACATGTATAATGTATAATATATTTTCCTTATTCTTGTAATACAAGTGTATGCTAAATTTTTTTTGTATTGTTTAATTATTGTATTTACTGCTTTGTGTTCATAAAACTTACATAAATAAAACAACTTTGCAAACAATAAAAAAACAATATAATTTATTTTATGAGGCCAACTTTATGAAATTAAGTGCATGGATAAATAAGCAGTTAAAATGATAAATAGAAATCATAAGAAATGGTAAAGGAATAGAGAAAATTGTGTGAGTGTCGCACATCAGATTTTGATGTGTATTCTCACAGCAGCACATGTATAAAAACACGAATAGCTTTTGCCCCCTTATGATATAAAGAATATTTGAGTGCAGGGGGTAGGGGGAGAGAGAGAGAGAATATGCATGCAGGCTCTTGTTTTAAGTCACTCTACAAACTTAGTAGGTGTAATAGAGGTCAAAATAGGAGGAAAACGTTACAGGTGTGGTGCTTTATCTGATATTGCTTTATTTTGGATTTATGATGTATATCTTGGTAGGTATTAAAAACATGGGCCAGTATGTGACTGTAATACTGTAGAACACACCTTTACACAGTTCAAGAAAATACCACTTTGCTTACTGCATCTAGGTATGGTTTGTTGTACTCTGTAGTTTGGTGCTGTTGTTGTGTAGAGGTGCCACATTTGCTACAGAACTATTCATTATTCAGTTGTTATTGTGATGTATGTATGGTGTGATGATTTACTCAAAGAATGAATGCACGGATATGCACCTCCTCTAGGGAGCAGCAGAAGACAATTCATGAGAAGCAAGATGGCAGTACAGGGAATTGTTTCCAAAGAGGACTACCAAACCATCAGACTTCTGCAGCTGTGAACAGGCACATGAGGGAGCACAGCATTGCTTCTGTGCCACAATTCAGTCAGTCTGAACTGTATGGAATGGGTATTAAGAACATTCTGGAAGTAGTGGACGAAGAGTTCAACCATAAGTACCCAACAAATAAGTGCTACTGTAGGGATACCCCATTCAACTGGAGGGCACCTGCTTTGAGACAACAATCACACCAATTTCACCTGCAGAAAGTACACAAGCTGAATCCTGCAGACTGTCTTAGACATCAGTATTTCTGTCACTGGCTACTCTAGCCCCAAACTGCTGATTCAGTGTTATTCATTGAGTTCAGTTTACTAACGAAGCTCTGTTTACCTGTGGAGGTATCATAAACTCATATAACATACACATTTGGGCTTAGAACCATCCTTGTGCAACTATGGTAAGAGAATATCACCATTGCTTTTCACAGAGCATTTGGTATGGTATCGTACACAATCATTTGTTGGGAATGCATGTTCTACCACCATTGCTGATTTGCCAAGTAATGACAGTTTTTGGAATTTGAGTTGAGTGTTATGCTTCATGAAGATGTCCCACTTGCTACACAAACCACCTTATGGTTCATGCATGATGGAGCCCCTGCACATTTCAATTTCAATGTCAGTGCGTATCTCAATGTTGCATATGCCAGTAAGTGATTGGGTTGTGCAGGACCAGTTTCTTAGCTACCCAGATCACCAGACCTTAAGACCCCCTGGACTTCTACTATTGGGATTCTCTCAAGACACTGGTTTATATACCTCCGGTGGTTTAACTTGTCTCTAGGACCATAAAGCTGGAGGGTCTGTTCCATCATGCCAATTAGGGGCAGAGGGTAGAAAAAATATTTTGCATGCAGAAACGTCAGAAGTATATTCATACTTGCCTCTTCAGTCTAGCACTAATTGGACAGAAGCAGCTGAATTTTCTCCCACCAGAACAACAGACACAGAGGGGTGAGTATCTGCATCTCTTTTCAACATATCTCTTTCTTTAGGCCAGAGACAAGATAAACCACACAGGGTATAGTTGAACTGAAATTCAGACATATTAGAACCACAGCAGTAAATTGAAAATTGGTGCATAACTGTGCGGAATGAGTGTAATGAGGACTGCAATATTTCAAATTGAACATGTTTTGTAGTTTATGGTGAAGTAGTGATGCCTTTGTTTGTTGAACCCTGGGATACATTGTTGTTTTGTGTGTGTTACATTCATGATTCCTACTATCTATTTTTATAGACGGCTTATCAGTTTCTGAACTCTGAAATAAAGCAATTTCAGATGAAGTACTATATAACATTCTATTCTTATTACTTTCTCTACTACGTATAGTAAAGTAGAGGAAGTATTGTATTCCACCCAAAAATTTGATGTCGAGATTTCACTGGAAATGTATGTCTTGAGGCCCCCTGAATCCAAAAAAAAGCATTTTTAGAAAAAGGTCCATGTGTGTGTCTGTCAGTCTGTGGACAGGATGACTCAAAAACAAAAAGTATGTTAAAAACTAATTAAGTTTAACATGTTTCAAGGATGCGACACAAAGATTTTGAAGAAAATTGCTCCACTCTAAACTACCCTATACATGGAACATTTTTCAGAAATTTTGATTTCCTTGAAAATGGCTCTAACGATTTTGATTAAAATGCCATATCTTCCTTTCATAGAAGCTTGAAAACAGTGTTGTTATAATCAATTTAATTTAAAAGGTGAGTCAATAACACTGAACACTTACAATATAATTTTCCGGAACGTGTTTCCATCGTATACCAAATTGAATGCAGTGATTGTAATGAAGTATACATAGGAAAAACCAAAAGAAATTTAGAAATTAGATCCATGGAACACGTTAGAATCATTAAGAGTAAACAATTAGAAAAATCAGCAGTTGCCTTTCACTTTTGGACAAAAAATCATGACATAAAGCCAGGACCGAAACTTCTCAAACACATAACCAGAAAACAAGAACTGTCCACATGGGAACAAATCTTCATTTTAAAAAATAGAAACCGAGTAATTTTGACATTCCTCAGAAAGATTTTTTCAGCAAGTTCCTTGAACCGTTTCCAAAAGAAACATTAGAAGAAGCATTGCCATCCACACCATGAAACACCATGGAAACCCAGTTATTGTCCGGTTGATAATGGAGGTAAGTTAACCTTCGAAATGCGTTCCGGAAAATTATATTGTAAGTGTTGCTTAGTGTTATTAATTGACTCACCTTTTAAATTAAAATGCCATATGTTTGAAATATTTTTATGACAAATGAAATGTATATCTTGAATTTTTGGGCTATAGCCCATGAAGTCCTACTTACTCTGGATGACTTTTGCATATTGATAAACTGTAAGATATACACCAAATCTTACTATACAAAAAATGTAGATCTTGCTAAAACACGCAATTTATGTCTAAATAAATATTTTTGTGAAGTGAACCATTTCGGAGGTATTGCTTGTTATTTGTGTGAGTTTTGGAGAACTTATACTTCTGTTAAATGCAACATCATTATTCATTTTTTTATATGTTAACCGTGCAAAGAGAATGGAATTTAAAACTTTAAAACATTTGACTGTCACTCAAAGCCTACTGTATTCCCTTATTCCCCTTCTTCTTCTTCTGCATGGTTTAGGCTATGCAGCCCGTTCCGGTGAAGTTATATGTGGAGTCCATCTTCTGTGAGGTAGGCCAACATCTCGTGCTCCTCTTGGATTATATAGAAAGGTCCTCTTAGGTATCCTTTCTTCACTCATCCTCATTAAATGTTCTGTCCATTTCTTGTTATTTGTTTTGATTTTATCTTCTAATTTATAAATATTTAGTTCTTCTCTTATTGACTCATTTCTTATTCTATCTGCTCTTGTGCATCCTTTTACGTTCCGCAGAAATAACATTTCTGCTGCCTGTATTCTACTACTATCCTTTGCTTTTATTATCCAACTTGCACTTCCATATAACAAAGAAGGAACAGCCAATGTTTTATACAATTTAAGTTTAGAGTCTTTTCTTGTTTTCCAACCTAAAGTTCTTGTAATGGTTCCACATATAGCCTGGAATTTGTATATTTTGTTTTCTACGTCTTTATCTTCTTTGTATGTAATATCGCATCCCAAATACTTACTGTGTTACTTGTTCCACTATTTTACTTTCCAAAACAATTTTAGTTCTTATTCCATATTTACCTATGAATGCCATTGTTTTTTATTTATTTACTGATATTTTGCAGTTATATCTATTGGCCACCACTTTGAACTTATAAGCTAACATTTATAGATCTCTTTCAGATTCTGCCATTAGTAACACATCATCTGCGAATAACAGGGCATTTATTCTACCCTTATTGTCAATTAATATTCCTTGCTTATTAAAATGTTTTTCTTCCATTCAATTAGAATGTCGTCAATATAAATATTAAATAAAATAGGTGATAAAGCACACCCTTGTCTCACTCCTTGGTTTATTTTAAAAAACTTTGTACTATTTCTAGTTAGCAAGGGGTCTATACACACATTTGTCTCATAGTATAAGCTCTTAACAGTTTCTATTATTTGATTAGGGATACCTTTGTTTTCCAGGGTATTCCATAGTAGTTCTCTATTTACTCTATCAAAGGCGTTTTCTAAATCTATAAATAATAGATGTGTCTCCTTATTTCTTTCTCTTCTTTTTTCTATGATTTGTTTTATAGAAAATACTCCATCTGTACAAGATCTCCCTTTTCGGAACCCATTCTGCTCTTCTCCTAATTTATTTTCAATTATTTTTTGTATTCTTCTGCCTATTATTCTAGTGTATATTTTGTATGCACTATTTAGAAGGGTAATACCTCTGTAATTTGATGGTTGATTTCGGTCTCCTTTTTTGTAAATTGGTTTCACTTCTCCTTGTCGCCATGTAGTTGGTATGCTGTGTTTTTCCCAGCACATATTAAGAAGATGTAAAAATCTTAATTTAGAAAACATATCAGCGTATTTGATTAATTCAGGGTTTATCCCATCTGGGCCACTAGCCCTTCTATTGTTTGTGTATGTTAGGGATTCTTCTAGTTCTTCCATTTGGAGTTTGTCTACGTTTAAATTTTGATGGCTTGGTTCTTCTTCTTTTGTATTTTCATTGTACCATAGCTTCCTAAAGTGTTCAATCCATTGCTCCTCTGTAATTGATGTTTGTATATATGCTGCTTCTTTCTCAGATTTATTTAAATGTTTTATTATTCTATATGCTGTCCATTGGCGACCATGTAAATCGTGTTCTAAATTAGATACATACCGGTCCCAGCTGTCTTGATGGGCTTTTCTTACTATCTTTTTAACTTCCTTCCTTTTTTCATTATATGATATTTTTGATTCATCTGTTTTCGTTTGCAGGTATTTTAAGTAAGCCTTCTTCTTTTCTTCTATAGCCGTTTTAATTTCATCGTTCCATATTCTCAATCCTTTCTTCTTATGAATTTTTCTTCTTCTTCCTAATACTTCATATGCTGCTTTCTTTATTGCACATGCTATGTTATTCCATTCTTCTTCAATGTCCGTGCTTGTTTCATTTTGTAACATATATTGAGATAATCTATTTTTGCACAGATTTCGTATACTTTCTTCTTGTAATAGCTGGACTTTATATGTTTCGTCATTGTGAGCCTTTTTCATGCTTGGTTTTCTCCGTCTTTCTAATAGTTTAATATTACATGTCAAGGGGAAGTGGTCTGTCCCAACATCAAAACCTCTATATACTCTTACTTTGGTGACCCACGGTATTAATTTTTTATTCACTAAAAAATAATCTATAATTGATTTTGAACCTCTGGCAGACCAAGTATACTTATGTATTTCTTTATTTCTAAAATAACTATTAGCGATTCTATATTCGTTAAATATTGCAAATTGTCGAAGTTCTTTGCCATTTTCATTTTGTAGTGTTTCTCCTTGTGTGCCAATTATATTAGTTACAGGTTAACAACCAGTTCTTGCATTAAAATCACCTCCTATCACTATATAATCATTTTATTTATTTTATTTATAACTTTTTGTAAATCTTTATAAAATCTCTCTGTGTGTTCCTTCCTGGTTCTGGTGCATATACACCTATTACAGTCATATATCCTCGTATTTTAAAACGTACAATAATTATTCTTTCTGATATAAAGGTGTAACTATGTATCTTCCTCCTCCATGTAGTGTCTACCATAATAGCTACTCCAGCTGGTGCCCTTTGGTGTCTTTCTACTCCTTGATAGATTAGTAGATAATCATCTATATCTTGCGTTCCTTTCAACTTTCTATTAGTTTCTGTTAAGACCATTATGTTTGCTTTTTTCTTTTTCATCTCATTTAATATTTCTGTTTCTTGATTATTTAACCCTCTAATGTTCCAAGTAGTCAATAGCGCATTTTGATTAATTTTCCTTTTTTTCGTGCCTTATCCGTCATCAGTATGTCCATCCAACTTTTGACTTTGCTTGCCAGTCATTTAATTTTCATCTGACCGCCTTACGAGGGCTGTGCAGATATAGTTAGGTGGTGGGGCTGCCACCTTACAGCTTCCTAACCTGCTTCAGCTTTGTATTAGGGTGCCTTCCCTTAGGTAGACCGCCTTTTCTTTGGCTATGAGTTCTACCTACCCATCTGCAGTCGCCCTATCTGGGTACAGATCCTGCTGCTGATTTTGGTTCGCCCCGAGTATTTCATTTCCCCGGTACCACCTATATCTAGGAGGCGTTCCCTTATCCACCACCCAGGGAGGCACCCGATGGGGGATCAGCAACCCCACACGGGCGTATTCCCCTTGCACCTACAAAGAAATAAGCAACAAGATAATTTCTGTGAATGTTTATCTGTATTGATATGAAGATACAGGAATAAGAATTTGTAAGAATGTTAGTACAAGAGTAGGGAAAGTCGTGTGAGTGCAACACATCAGATTTTTTCTATGTCTTCATTGCACCCACAAAGTTCATACAATGACATATGAATAGGGCTAGGAAGTTCATGCTTTTGCATGTTTTTTCATAGGGGTTAAAAATGTATGCTTTTACACTATGTGCATGAATTATGGAATTTTCAGTTATTTGGACATGATTTTATGGTGCATATAACTGCATATTTTCTTGATTTTTTATAAATGCATATTATTTCAATATTATAGCCCCTATATTGCATATTTTAATGATTTTTATGGTTTTTATTATTTTTTTCCATGTGTATAATACTTTTCACATTGGTAGTATTGCACATGTTGATGCAACTCGCGAGGTGAGTCATGTTGTCATGCAGTGAACCCCTTGTTTTCATCGCTTCATTATGTGTTTGTGTGTAGAGAATAATCAGTGCATTATCTGAGAGGTTTATATTAACAAAGATAAAGCAGGTCAATATTTTGAGCAGCACGATTATCGCAACACTTCCCTGCTCTCCAATAATTGTGCCATGGTCTTCAAACGTAACAGTGTTGTGAACCGGTTCCCATCAAATTAAATTAGGCGTGTAAAATGTTAAAAAGCCCTTCAAACGCCAAAAATAAAACCAACTTCGAGTGTTAGATTAATTAAATTACAGAACGAGTTTTCGAGTGATTTAATATCTACAGATAATAGGGTACTGTAGTGTGGAGCGTGTGACAAAAATATAGGTAGTAAGAAAAGATTTCAAATAGTTCAGCACATAAACACAGCAAAACATAAGGAGAATTTAATCAGAAAACTCGCAAACAAAGAACCTGTTCAAAAACAGCTAGTAGAGTGTTTAGGAAGTAGGGTTACTGAATTTTCCTATGACCTGTGCCAAGCATTTTTAGCTGCTGATATTCCCTTGTTCAAAATCAATAATCCGACATTTAAAAACTTTCTTGTCAAGTACACTCGACAACATGTGTCTGAAGAAAGTACACTGTGTAAGACTTATGTAGGACATTGTTACAATAATGTATTGTCAATTATACAAAATGAATTAGCGGATCAGTTTGTGTGGTTGTCTGTTGATGAAACCCCTGATTCTAAGCGCCGTTCTATTGCTAATATAATTGTGGGTGTCTTAAATAATGAACAAAAAACGACACTTTATCTTCTTAATGTGTGCGAATTGTCGGCCACTGACAATGTAACTGTAACCCAGTTTGTGATGGACTCTTTGAAATTATTATGGCCATGTGGAATCAAATACGACTGGGTACTTTTATTTGTTACTGATGCAGGTCCTTATATGGTAAAATCAGGACAAACCCTGAAAGGTATTTTTCCTAACTTATTCATATAACTTGTTTGGCACACGCTCTTCATCGCATTTCTGAGACAATACGCGATTCTTTCCCATTGGTAGATAGATTTGTGTCCTGTACAAAGAGAATTTTTGTTAAATCTCCTAAAAGAGTTAAGTTGTTTAGATCAACAGCACCTAATATCAGACTTCCTCCTGCACCAGTGTTAACTCGATGGGGAACATGGTTCGGTGCAGTTTTATATTCTGCTGAGCACATAGAAATAGTCGAAGAGGTTGTTAATTCATTGGACTCGAAAGATGCTTCATCAATAGAAACTGTGCAAAATATTCTGTCAGACACTGGGTTAAAAGAGGATCTTAGTTTCATATCTGCCCATTTTTTCTTTCTTACCAACAGCCATAACGGCATTGGAAGCTGTAGGATCTCCTTTGCATGAATCACTTGCTGTCTTTGTAAAAACAATATGTGATCTAAGTTCGGTTCCTGGTAGCATAGGACAAAAAGTGAAAGAGAAAGTGAATTATATAATTTCAAAAAATTCTGGTTATAAACAGATGTGCGATATTCGAGACATCCTTGAAAGAAAACCATCTACCACACCAAGAGACTTGACTCTGTGAGGTAGTTAACATCATTTAAATATGCCCCGATAACATCTTGTGACGTGGAGAGAAGTTTTTCACGTTACAAAAGTGTTTTGTGAGACAACAGACGATGTTTTACAGTTGAAAATTTGTGCAAAGTGTTGGTTGTGAACTGCAATTTAGCAGTTAATACTAGCGGTGAGACCACTTCTGCTTCAACCTCTAAGGAATAAGGTAACTTCATTTATTAGTTATACTAACTCGCCTTGTCTACTGCGAAGGGGCATTGTTTTAATTCAGTAGTGCATATTTCTTGGCATATTTTCAAGTTTTTAAGAGCATATTTGTATGCATATTTCTGTGTTTTTTAGGGCATGAACTTTCGAGCCCTATTTATTATTTATACTAACTCGCCTTGTCTACTGCGAAGGGGCATTGTTTTAATTCAGTAGTGCACATTTCTTGGCATATTTTCAAGTTTGTAAGAGCATATTTGCACGCATATTTCAGTGTTTTTTAGGGCATGAACTTCCGAGCCCTACTTATGAAACATCATGTATATATACACACACTTGCAAATCAATGAGTCTCTTGACAGCTTTCTAAGGGCTGAGATGAATAGTAAGAATGGATGTCGTGAGTAATTGATGACATAAAATCAAAATTACATAGGTAAAGCATTTCAGTATTAGCTTTTATCTAGCAATAGAACTAATTCAACATGGTGATGGGGAGATGGTGAATAGATGAGTTTTATTTTAATTACCTGGTGGTATTGTTTCACACTGTGTGGATGGTTTGTAATCCCAGTTGGGTTCACTATTTTTTCCCAGCTGTATATTTAGATTTTATCTTCTTCCCCAAGATGAATAATGGGTAGCTTTAGGGTAGGATTTAGAACCTTAGCTCACTTTGGCATTTTATTCATTCATCAATTGAAGTTATATTTATGTTAAAAAATGAGGAAGAGAAAGCAAAAGAACAAAGAGGAAGGAAGGAAAAGTAACTGCTGAAATGTAGTCTTGGTGATAAAACTTGAATTTGAAACCGTGCTTTATTATTGCTTTGTAATTTGAAAACTAATCACTTATATCTTGGAGACAAGTAACATTATGTTTAACTACTGCACATAGTTCTTTCCTAGTTTTCTTTTCTTATAGATTCATGCTAAAATATTTGAATGATGAATAACAGAAGATATATGAAATGCTCGAGATGAATTTTTAATTACTGTAGTTGTATTCTATATCAAAAACTTCCTGAAACATTTTTCAAGTTGTCTTGGCCTGAGACTCATTGCCACACTTTCTCCTGAGGCTTGTAGATGGCATTTTCTGGCTGGACATAAGTGAAATGAGATCATTTTATATGGGATGTCAACATTTAATAAATTATGTGTATAAAAATGAATACTTCATCTCAAATGGAGAATTCAATTGGTTATGTCTCAACCTACTGTATATTATGGTACATTTTTTATATAGAAGTGAAGGTAGAATAATTAAAAATTCATCTTTAGTATTTAATATGTTAAAACACTTTGTTTTTTTCTCCTCCCAAAAGAAGAGTTTAGATAAATGTATGCTCGTTTGAAAAACTGGAAAGAAATGAACAACTTTCTACTATACTCTGTTCATCTAGAGATTAGAGGAGACGTAAACAAAGCCACGTGCGTTTTGACCACAGCGCGCCCTCTTGACGCTTTCACCGTGTAAATAGTCCCTTGAAGAAATAATGTTACTGAAGTCTGAAATGTCATTTAATGTTTGCTAAAGCATGAACTAAGTGTACTAAGCATAGTTAAACTGTAAGAATACGCAGTTAAGTGAATTTGTAACCAGCCGAATTCATTCTGCGCGCGCATTATTCAGTATGACAGTAACATGGCGGAACAAGTGAGTGCTGTAAAACATAAGCGCAGCAAACCGTTGCGAAGTGCTGAAAAGTCAACAATATTGAACATATTTAACAAGTTCTACGAGAAATATCCCGATTTTTCTATCGAAGACGTGATGAAATTAACATCCGAGTTTACTGGTGTGTCAGTTGCAAGTATTTACAGTACACCCAAAGAAAAATCGTCTGTTGGTGAAGATACCAGTAAAAACGACCACGTGCTAGATAAATGATGGATGTAGTTTGCGACGAATTTGTGAGTGTGAGATCTGCAATCCGTCGAAAAGTTCACCAGTTCTTTGTTAACAATGAACCACTACCTTAAAGTGCTGTTGGTAGTTAACTCTGATCCCGATCTTCCAGATTTAAAACGAACTTCCCTCCACAAGCTGCTTCTAGAGATTGGTTTTGAGATTGTGAACAGGAAATGAAAAAGTGTTATTGTGGACAGAGATGACGTAAGTAGCAGTTAATTTCCATGTGCTAGATGTTATTTGGATCAAGTAAATATATCCTTTTAGTAGTGTAAAATGCATATTATACCTACGCGTAGCGGTAGGTAACCGTGTTGCGTCATTGTGAAAGCACGTGGCCGCGGAGTGATACAAACCGGTGCTTTGTTTATATCTCCTCTAATCTCTTGATGAACAGAGTATACACAGTTTTGGCATAGAGTCACAGTACACACTTTCAAAGCTTTGAGTTCTCTCTCTTTATAAACCTTTAGATAAGCCATCCCACACTGAGCAAGTTGACTCCACAGTAACATGTGAGACTTGCATTCAGAAGGTCCAAGGTTCAATTCCCATTGACCACCTGCTTTCACCCTTGGTGTTTTGTTATTTTTCCCAATCAGTAGCCAAATACTAGCATGGTTCCTTATGTGCTATCTTTCACAAAAGTAAATACCCAACTTCAGTGAGACCTGCGCAAAGGGTCACCTAATTCTCAGGCTACTTCTGTAGATGGTATGAGAATTAAATTAGTCATATGCTTCCCTTGCTGTTCAGAGGACATGGCAGCCATGTCACCTTGTAGCTCACCTCACATCTTTGAAAAGCAATATTTCAGCAATCCTACATTAATGGGCAAACTTGCAAATTTAACTTCAGTGCACCTGCAGAAAATATGTTCTTATTGTGTTTTATTAAGTTGTGGACTAGAACTAAAATTATTCCAGTGATGGGTGCTAAGCTTACAGATGTGAGTTTAATCAGTGAGGCAGAGGTCATGTGTTCATTATAGCAGAACTGGCTAAGGCGTCCTCGTTCAAATCAACAGTGGTGCACTAACATTAGCTCGATTCCCATTTAACATTATTTTTTTTATTTCCCTTTTTCTTGTTTCTTTCTTAAAGGGAACATCATTGTTTATATAACCCGCGTGAAACATAAAATTATACAAACTAATGAAATCTATTTCTATAGGTATTTTTATTCCACATAGCATTGTAACTTTTCCCACCATCTTATGAATGCTGCAGTACGATTGCAATTTTAAAATTGAATGCTTTATAAGATATTAATTGCAATTGCTGAAAATAAAGCAGGGAACATGCTTACCTCAACTGTCAATCATGCCTCCCGAAATTAATATTTCCCTTTAAATATTCACATTCAAAGACATCCCTATAAATTGCGTAGACATTACCATGGTAAAATATATAAGCGTTTAATAGTGTAAACTATGGCTGTAATGGCCATAAAAATACGTTGTTACAAGCTCTGGATGCCATGAATAACATAACCAATGACAGATTAAACAGAATAGAATGCAGTCATAGATTACCTCAGCAGAAGCAACCTTTGCACCTAGCAAGGTTGCCATGTCGTTTATTTCCAAGCACTACATCATGTTTCCATGTCCCCAGTAAGTCAATTTCCAGCAGTGTGCCTTCATCAGATTCTCCATTCCTGATAAAAAGGTGTAGAGAATTAGGCACGTTTGTTAATTTTATATTTCAGGAAATAAACATGTGAAAGGGGGGGATCGAACCTCCAACAGCTAGCAGTTCTGAATTCCACAGTCAGCGACTCGACACTCTCGACCATTCTTGCCTTGGGCATTAATGCTGTATCATATGATATTAAGCTTATCACTAACTTGGTAGCTAATTTCATTACAAGGCGAAAAGTTCGTAGCACTTTTTGAAATGGTTTAAAATTTGTTTTTCTTTCTATATATTCATTCACGTTTAGAGAATATTTCTATAGCAAGCACAAGTATTGCAGTATTCGGTGTGGAGTTTGTTTCTTTGCTTTCTTTAATGACAGGCAGATAAGGAGAAAATGATGCAATAGTAATGGCACGTTCCCAGTGATAGAAGTATCATTAATAGAAAATAGTATCCATCAGATTTACGCTCATACAGTTGCATCAGTTCCGCTATAATGAGCACACAACCTCCACCTCACTGATTAAACTCATGTCTGTAAGCTCAATATCCATCACTGGAATAATTTTAGTTCTAGTCCACAACTTTAATATAGCTTTTTAAAGATGCAAAGTGAACTACGAGGTGACATGGCTGCCATGTTCTCTGAGCAGCAAGGGAAGCATATGACTAATTTAATTCTCATACCACCTATACAAGTACGCCTGAGAATTAGGTGACCCTTCGTGCAGGTCTCACTGAAGTTGGGTATTTACTTTTGTGAAACACAGTACCACGGTTTCCTTTCCATCATTTCCCTTTCACTACATTTCCTTCTGATTTTTCAGATGTGCTTGTAGGTTTCGTCGTATAGTTATTGTGGTGCTGGACAGATGATGCAGATACTTGCTCATAGGAAATAGGGACTTCCATGTGTCTCTGTGGCCTGTAGCCTCCTACGGTTCCTTCACTTTATGCCTTCCTCCTGGGGGGTGGTAGTTGCAATTGATCTATGTAGGTTTAAGTGTGTGAGTATAACCTACAACCTATAAGCAAGTCGTAATTCTGCTTTTAGTTTTGTGCATTGCCTATTCTGGTGCTTCTGCTTTATTTGTCAGCACATCAGTGACTGAGAATTAGAAAGAGGATTGATTGAAAATTTAGTACTTGTACAAAATCCCTATGAAGTACATTTGTTCTCCTGCTCCACCACAATGGAACTTGTGAAATGTTTGGAGTTTCATATCCACAAACTCACGAACATGCAGATTGCCTACATGCCAGTACTTGAGGTCTTTTATTTTCATGCAGTAGTTAAGGGAATAACATGCATGTAGCAGAAGCAACACATTTCCAAGAAAGTAATGTTGTGCAGATATGTTTTATGCACATGGGTTGTGAGAGAAACATTTCCTCTCTATAGCTTCTGAGAGGATATTTGGTAAACACCCATATTTACGCATATCAGCCAACATTTTAGTCCAAAAATACTCTTATCGTCATTCTCTTTGTGTGTGTGAGAGAGAACTATGTAATGATAGCATGTGACTATTACAATCTTGAATATTTATATATTTAATATATACAACTGAATGTTATTTTATTTTCTCATTTTTTTTGGATATTTAGCCATACCCATTATACGGTTACTTAATTAAGCTGTTAATCATTCATTTGTGGTGATATCTTGAATATAAATAACAAAATTGAGCATAATTTTGAAGTCATGTCAGAATTTCATCACCTATTCATGAAGCCTTATTACTGTAATAAGCACTTTCTATTTATTAATGAATATACCTTGAATCGGAGTAGATACTTAGTACATCACTTAATACCTTTTTCAATGGAAAAACCTTAAAAAGATATTAAGTGGTGTATTGTGTATCTAATCTGATTTAAGGTATATTCATTGATAATAACTATATCACTGTACACATCTTACAGTTGTTCAGCAGAAAATTACCGTAAACATATTATTGATATCTCATTATTGGGGCCCAGATTTTTAGATTTTAATCTATTTGTTTCCTTGCTATTTAACAAATTTCAAAATACATTCAGTGAGAAAACTGAAGCAATTAATAGTGAAGCAATATAAATCAATAAATATATATCTAAAGACTAGGCTTCACCTATCTTATTTTAAATTGTGAATATACAGTGACCATTTTGGTTATTTTTCAATAACATCAGACATGATTAAAATAAAATAAGTGAAGTCTAGTCTATGCATATAAATCGAACTCAAGCATGAAGAGTACTTCACTGTTAGTAGTGCTTCTGTTCTTAATATTCAAGATTTATATTTGTTTCAAGCTTCCAGAAGCAGAATATGTGAATTTCATTGCACCTAAAATAACATAAATGAGGGGTTGACACCTAAAATAACCTAAACAGTACTTTTGCCTTCTTCAAATGAATGTTATTTTCCCATTGAAACTCATTATAAAATAATTTCCACCACTACTATAAGCAGTGGGACAGAGTTGAATCAGGCTGCTAATTAAATGCAGCCCTTGCTTGTATTAAGACTCATCTTTGTTTTATAACAGAAGCTATTCCCTGGTTGGAAAGTGCAAGCCTGTCTCTCATTGTTGCTCTGAATTACATTGGCGATGTATCCAGAAAAAGAAGTACCTGTCTCACTGAGAGTTGCACATCTGTTTAAGCTGCAGAAGATTCTTGAAAGCAATCATGGTTTTGAATATATGAAAGTGATAAATTCAATATTACAGGGAGAAAAGTATACAGAAAAATGACCCCTAAAACCTGCTGCATTAGCATCTATGTCATACACTTCAGTGGCATCATGTATCATTGAAAGAACTTTTTCCTCATACAAAAATGTGTTACATCATATTAGGAAATTGTTTCACCAGAAAATTTTGTTGCATACCTACAAATGCCAAAAAATAACCTATAAAAGAAATAGTTCTCTGTGTGTTTTAATCCATATCTTTGATAACGTAAACTTTTCTGATAGAAGTTCATAAATAAATCTCACAAAACTAAGAAAAACGTAAAATTATTGGTCCCTGACTGATCGTTGAAGCAAGACCTACAAAAAACATTTTAAGCATACAAGAAACTAAAATAGAGGTTTATTCCATTATCATTCGGGAGCCTGCTCATTATTCTGAAAGGCACAGCAATGTGTCAACAGACTAGGAAGTAACAAAAAAGAAGCAAAAGTTATCTTGGAATTAGAGTCACATCAATTTAATGTGATGCATTGCTGTAGTAAGATGACACATGTACATGGGAATAATTGTTCGATTCATGGAAATCATTTGTATTTAATCAGTCAGATAATATTCCTAGTCAGCCATAAATATGTTACAACTTAAAAATTGAGGAACTCAACTATGATGAGAGGTATTTTAATTTGCTTTTAGTATGTTGTTCATACATGCGTTCAGTACACTCAGCACCAGTTACTTTTCAAAATGGCCACCTTTTGCACTGACAAGTCTCTGAATCTTTGTAGCCACTGGTCTATGACAGGACGCATGACATCCAGGGGAAAATCTGCCACTGCTGCTGACAAGAAAAGCTTCAAACTTCTAATTGTCTGGTGGCTCCTCTTGCGGACAATGCCCTCAAGCACCAACCACAGTCAGTAGTCCAAAGGTTTCAAATCTGGACTACTAACTTGCCAATCTGCAGGCGAACTGTAGTAAGGGATGTGATATACACTCTTGAGTTGACGTTGCTTTGTGGACTGGAAGAGAATCTTGTTGGAAAGGCAAGGGTTGATTTTTATACAATGTGCCACTAAGTTCTTCACAATAGGCTCCAAAACAGAGCTTTTGTACATCCTGGCACTCCTTTTTTTGCAAAAGTTGTGACGCATACTGTAACGTTGTACTGGAGTGCACTAGAAAGTAACTCTTGTTAAATCTGTGCAACCCACTGACACGTTTTAACCCTTTAGGATACCGTGGATCTTTAAAGAAATTACACTGGCAATTAGCAAGTCATGCTTGCCTTTATTATAAGAACTACAAACATACAAAACTTAACACCTTGCGTTACATAGACTTTGAATGTGTCGCCACTTTACAGTGGTTAGAAAAGAATATCACTTGACAATACCTTTTGTGAGATGATGGTTTTAATACATTAACATTTCGAAAATTCCTGCCATGCTGATAAAGTTTTTACTCACGTGGTAACGATTTAGTTATATAAAATGATAAGAGAAGAAGTTTTACTCACGTGGTAACGATTTAGTTATATAAATATGGAAAGAGAAAAAGTAAAGATAATTTAGAAAGCAATTACTCGCGTATAATCACATGATGCCTCCCTATGTACCTAGCCCACCACTTTCTCTGCTCATGTTTCGCAGACAGTTCCTCCGTCGTTGCAATCCCAAAGTCGACTCACTGTCTGACGTTCCCGGACCTGGCTTGACAGGGGTGACTGCTTGATGCGCCGCTGTTTTCGGCAGTTCCCGCAAGAGGTCGTGGAATTCTCGGTGTAGATATGCAGGTTTCCTGTTGAAGCACCATGACGCTGCTTGTTTTTAGATTTGGCAAAATTGTACTGGTGGCTGTCTTTTGGATGGTAGGTAAAATAACGGCTCAAAGTGCAGCTGAATGGTACCAGAATAACTTGCCCCCCACCAAACCATCACTTAGGAGGGATGGTGAGCCCTCTGAACTTTCAAAACCTTTTTTTTTTACAGGGCTTCCTGAGAAGATGATGTATAAACCCTATCATTTTGACAGTTGAAAGTCTCTTCAATGGTGAATTTTTTGTCACCGGCGAAGAGGATCTTCTGATGACCATTATGAGTGTAACGCTGCAGGAAATTAAAGTTTAGCACTCTCCGCTTCTTTAGGCATAAGCCAAGGTAATGTGCTGTACCTCAGTGATAAGCCCTTATTCCAAGGTTCTCTTGACTAGCCTGGACAATGACCTTTTTGAAATGCTCATTTCACGGGCCATGGTTGACTGCTTCCATACTGCATTTTGCTGAGTACAAACTGCCGAGGCTTGTTTTGCTGCTGGAATCCTGACACTGCATAGGGGACGCTCTGCCACATGATCTTTAACATACCTGGTTTCAGTGCAGCACTCAATGGTCTGTTACACAAACATACAATTATTTTTGAGCTTTTTTAGTATTTTGAAAATTTCAGTTGCAGATTTTCCAACTTTATATAATGCTATCACGGTAACACAATCTTCATGGTCATCCCATTCTATGTTTAAAACTGGAGTTATATGCTTCCTCTTTCACAGACAAACAATAGTTCAGGGTGAAAGTCAGCACAAAGGTGGTTCAAAAGTTTGTAACAGTGTATATGGCTAGACTAGGTAGATAATTACAAGGGGTGTTTGGAAATGATTTACAGTAATAGTTTTTGTACTTTATTCATTAATAGACATGAATCAATGGGATCTCTTAATATACTCCCACTGATATCAATACCTTGGTGCCACCTTTGTGGCAGCTTCATTATTGCACCACGGAACCATTCTGTTTGGGTGTATTGTGTACCAGCTTGCTGCCTGCAATTCCTCATTGTTGCAGAAACATTTACCTCACAATGCATTCATGTTATCGAACAAAGACTTTCTTCTCAGGTGAATGGTAGTGACGCCATGATTTGTCACCAGTTTCTCCAAAAAATCTGGATCTTCATTCTCCATTCCCAATAGTGGATAACACTTCAATTCTGCTGTCCTTTTGGGCCTGTGTCAAGTCCTATGGAATCCCATGTGCACACACCTTTTTGACAAATTGTCATGAATAATGGTGTGCAGAGTTGCGTGGTCTGCCATTCCAGTTCATCAAAGGTTATGCACCTAATCAGTTCAGACACAAGCTCAATGTTCCTCGAGACCACAATGTTGACAGACGACCAGTATTCACATTTTTATGTGCAGATTCCCTTCCTCTGGCAAACCCAGCAATCCAGTTGTAAAGTATTTCGTGCTCCCCTCTTTCAACACATTTTACATAAAATAATAAAACTTAATGAAAAATAAATAAATAAGAAAATATCTGTAATACTCCATTCTGGTGTCTAATTGCCTATGCCAGGATCATTATTCCAAATTTTGTATTAATTTTCCATATTGTTATTAGTTTATACAATATTTTTATACAGATTTAACTACTAACAAAAAAGCTTAAATTAAAATAAACCCCAATGAACACAAAGTGAAACTTCAGTCTTCCTCAATCCATCCAATTAGTAACTGCCTACTCTCACTGGCCTGATTGTCCCGTCCCACTCACAATCCTATTGGTTCCTTCTCCTCCAATAGGATGTTGATCTAATAGGGTGTTCCATGTCATGTTGAGTGGTGTGCTTGTTCAGACTGTGATTACGAGTGGGATGGGACGAGGCCAATCAGAGTAGACAGTGACCAATTGGATGGACTTTTTGCAGTCCCGTTGAAGAAGCCTAACGTAGTTTTGCGGTAAAAGTTGACATAATTTTTAATTTTTTAAAAATGCCAACAAGACACGGCCCATACCGGAAACCACAAAAGAAGTAATGGAAAAAGACCGTAGAAGTCTCCGTAATCAAATAATGAAACAAATTACTTTCTAAATTCTGACACAAAGCTTTTAGACAATACTGCGCATTGAACTGTGTCCAAAATGAATTTGAACTATACAATACTAGAAACACTTATTTGTATGAAAATGTCTGTTTTAGTAACGTTTAAAACAAAAAAGAAAAAACACAAAATTATTCATACTCAGAATCTTCATCTGCATCAGGTTTAGGTAAACTATCACAAGTACATTTGTTAGTTTTCAGCGACTTGTAAATGCATGGTACTTTCTTGGAATGGTAAGACTATCGCACAGTTTTTGTAGATCTTTGAATTTTGCTTATGAAATTGCCAGTTCTTCACTGTAAACCTTCTGGAGCAGATCTACCCTTGGTCTGTTTCTTGATTGTTTTTGGATGGCTTCGTCTAAATTGGCTTTGAAATTATTTTTGAAAAATATGGCATTGGGCTCCATTTTTCCTTTCTCTACTGGTAAGTAGAGGAAGTAGATGTTGTATTACACCCAAAAATTTGATGTTGAGATTTGAGATTTCAACAGAAATATATGTTTTGAGACCCCCTGTATCCAAAAAAAGCATTTTTAGAAAAAGATCTGTGTCTGTCTGTCGGTCTGTCTGTCTGTCTGTCTGTCTGTCTGTCTGTCTGTCTGTCTATCTGTCTGTCTGTCTGTGGACAGCATAACTCAATAACTAAAAGTCAGTTAAAAACCAAAGTTTGTATTTAAGTTTAATGTCTTTCAAGGATGTGACATGAAGATTTTGAAGGAAATAACCCCACCCTAAACTACCCTTTACATGGAAAATGTTTTGAAAATTTTGATTTTCTTGAAAATGGCCCCAATGCTTTTGATTAAAATGCCATATGTTTAAGATATTTGTATGATGAACTGTATATTTTGAATTTTCTGGCTATACCCTACGTAGTCCTGTTTACTCTGGATGACTTTTAAATAACTCATAAACCATAAGAGATAGACAAAATCTTACTATACAAAAATGTAAATCTCACTAAAACACACAAGTTATGTTAAATAAATTTTTTTGTAGAGTGAACCATTTCGGAGATATTCCTTGTTATTTGTGTCAGTTTCGGAAAACTTAAAACTTTCGTGAAATGGGACATCGTTGTTCATTTTTTTATATGTTAAGCATGCAAAGAGAATGAGATCTCAAAGCTTTAAAAGATTTGACTATCACTCAAAACCTACTGTATTTCCATATTCCCCTTGCACTTTAAGCAATAAGATAATTTCTGCAAATGTTTATCTCAACTAACACAAAGAAGATATAGGAATAAGGGTTTTTAAGAATGTTTAGTACAGCAGTAGAGAAAGTCATGTGAGTGTAACACATCAGATCTTTTCATATGTTAAGTGTGCAAAGAGAACAGGATCTCAAAGCTTTAAAAGATTGGAGTATTGTTCAAAGCCTACTGTACTCTAATATTGCTGTTGCACCTACAGGGAAATAAGCAATAAGATAAGTATAGAAATGTTTATCTCAACTAACACAAAGAAGATAGAGGAATAAGAGTTTGTAAGAATGGTTAGTGCAAGAGTAGATGTGTAACACATCAGATTTTTCGGTATTGTAAACTGCAAACATTTATCCATGGAATGCTTTTTGGAATGATTTCTTGAGAAAATTGTTTAAAATCTTCATGAAGTATTGTTTCTGCAGTAACTGGTAAAGGTTTGCTTTGGAAACTGGATTAGTTATATCCATCCTAGAGCACTGTAAACTGAACATCTTTTGATTTCAATGAAAATGTTTATACCTTTTAATTTCTCGGCATTTCTCAGTATCTGCCACTTCATATCGATTGTTGCCATTTGGCCTAAGTTTTTATCTCTTTTGTGCCAAATCTTAATGCATCCACAATTTCCCATCTGTGTAGTTTAATTTCAAGCCGCTTCTGTATGATCTCACCTACAATTTCTCCCAAGATTTTTGTCTATATCCTCCTTTAATCCAAATATTACTGCGTTTAATCTGCATTGTCCTGCTTCAAAATTTCTCTTCATGATCTCCATTCTCTTCCTGCATTATTCTAATTCTTGGACCACCTCTTCTTTTAGCATTTCCAATGCATATTTTAATTGCTCTATGTTGTCCATTTTTGTACCTAACATTTTCTGCATTGCCGTAAGCTCTGGTAACTCATTTGTTGCTTTTCAACATCTGTGAGACTTGATCCAGGTGTTTTAACAAATGTAAATTACATTGATGCATATGACTGTCAGAGTAATCTAACCACCAAGAACATTCAGAAACTGCACTTACGTAAAAATGTAAAATCTTGCACTTCCATGGTTTTGGCATTGGATCAATGATATGTAAATGCAGCAGGTGAATATCAGCCCTACCCTGCCAGTTTTTGTTTACTTCATACAGCATACTATGCAAGGATAAGAGAAGTCCCCCAATTTGCAGTCTCTCCCTTCTTTTGTTTGTAATGGCATAAATAGGTTATAAATGAACATAATATTGACAAATACTTCAATGTAATGTCAGGAAATATAAAAAGGTAGTTTTTCTTTTAACAGTAATAGCCTTAGTACTTTGTATAATCAAGCAATTTGCAGCTTTTACTCTAGTAATGTTTCAATTGTACTAATAAAGTCTCCAGTTTTATTTGTAGAATTTCAGGAAAGTCTATACGTAACTTTTCTGTACCTACATTTTATGCTATTACTATTATGAAAGCTACTATCCAAATCCAAAAAACAATGGAAGAACAAGATAAATCAGAAATAGTTAAAATTGAAGTATGGAAAAGTAACTACCACTATAGAATTTACAGTATCTACAATCCTCCAGACAATACACTAGATCTAAATTCTATTCCCATAGAACCCAAAAGTATTTTAATAGGTGATTTTAATGCACACTCCCCTAGGTGGGGCTACAGAGATATAAATTCAGCAGGAAGAGTCATAGAAGACCTATTAAACTCGTCAACAATGGAATTAATATTTAATCCAAATGATCCACCCACTTACCTTCATTATAATGGTTCGGGTACAAATCCTGACCTTCTGATGGTGTCATCTGACATAATTGACAATACAAAAAGAGAAATAATAGAAGACCCAGGTTCAGGCCACAGTATCACCATAAACTCCATAAGAGGTCTAATAAATAAAAGTAACAAACCAAAAGTTAAAACTTCTTAGAATTTTAAAAAAGCAGATTGGTCCAGTTTCCAAAATGAGATAGAAGGGAAGTGTAATATACTGTTAGAATCAGAGTTCAAGTCAACAGATGAAATGAATAAAAAAATTTGTGAAATATTATTGACAGCAGCCAAAACACATATCCCCAAAGGAAAGTTAAAGAAATATAGCTACTTTTGGTCTCCATCTTTAATTATGATGGAGAAATAGAGGCTATATACATTGCTCTCCGACAATTATTAAATCTTCCCTTAAATAAATTTAACAAGGCAGTAATTCTTTCAGATTCTAAAGCTGCAATTCAGGGAATATGTTCAAATACTACAAAGAAGTCAACAAAAATTAGAGAATGCTACAAAATGTTAACACAACTCCAAAAAGTTAATAAGACTGTTCATCTCCAATGGATTCCAGCACACTGTGGAGTCATGGGGAACGAAGCTGCAGACTCACTTGCAAAGAAAGGCACAACAATAAAACAAAAGTCTAAATTCAATTTCTCATATTCCTCAATAAAACGCTTGATCATTAAAAATTTTTGTCATTCATACCTACAAGAAATAGAAACAAATGCCAAAGATAAAAAATGGATTACACTACTTTCCAATCCAGATATAATCCCCAGAGACCAAGGAAAACAGCTGTTGCAGCCTTCCGACTATTGACAAATCATGACTGCTTGGCAAGTCATCTCTACAGAATAGGTATCTCAGCCTCACCAATATGTGTCCTGTGTAACGATCCAGCAGAAATGAATGAAGAACACTTGAAGACCTGTGAAGCATTAAGATCAGAAGAAACTACAGTTCAAAAGTATTGGAAAGCACGAATGCTAATGGCTTCATTGCCAGATGCAAGGCACTAGAAAACAACAACAACATTTTATAATTTACTCTTTATAATGTCATAAAACCAAATCGAATTCAAAAGAATTAATATGCCTACTTAATGGCTAAAATCTACATTTTGATAAGTTCAGCTGATTGCCGTTTAGTTCTGAAAATTGGTACATTCATTGAGCAAAATCAGAACCATTAACTTACATTTAAATTATAAACCTATGGCATATTTTGCATTGTAATATGTCAAATTTGATCTATAGTAACTCTAAAATATTATAATAATCTTAACAGATGTAAAGCTTACCTTTATAATAAAAAGTATTAAACCAGAAGTATTACCGAAGGTAACCATACATGACATTGCAAAAGATAAAAGGTGCCAGTGGATCCTCAACTTACTGGTTCTAATAGCATTATTTACTGACAAAAAAATGTTATAATTAAAAATGTTCAATAACATTTTTCGTGTTAATCTTTTTAAAATCTTGGGAGAAAAACAGAAGTTATTTTGACATTTATATGCAAAACTTGATATGTTTATTACTCTAACTTTACTTTCTGTACCAGAATTTACTGGGACACGTTTCAGAGACTGTTGTCTCCATCATCAGCCTAGATTCATGGCCATATCCTATGACTTGTAGATGACATTTTTCACTATAACTTCATTTAATGCCTTCTACAAGTCACAAGAGGATTTCAAAACATGTCCCAATAAGCTCTGATGTAGAAAGTGAAGCGTAACAAACATGTTAATTTTTGCATATAAAGTTTGCATTAATCTGTTGTGCTAATTTATATAAGTGGCTTCTGTTGTTTTGTAATGAATAAGTTTTTGAGAAGAGCCACTAAAGGAGTATGCATTTTTCAAAACATGAGAATAGATATTTAAAGCAGGTGTAGATTAAAACTGAAACTAAAATAAAATTGCATTGTTCATTGTCAATTTTTCGACTGCTTTGTTGGATATCCTGCTGTAGAGTTTGGTTTCCTGGGACTCCTGCCTCAATAGTTTGTGAACTTCAAATTGAGCCACTCATCCAGTGGTATGTCAAAATTCATCAGCCTGTTTCTAAATTTATCATACATATCTTCACCCATGCAATCAACTCTGCTGCTCACTGAATTTGTCTTAGCAGTTAAGCTTATCTATATAATTATGTTCTTCTGATAAGTAAAATACTACTTCAATTAGTCTATTTTTTTTGTTTTTGATATTTTGGAAATGTTCTGTAGGCTTATTTTCTGATTCCATTAGGTTTTTCCAAGCTAGATTTTCCCATAAGATGCACAGTTTAAAGACTGGAAATAACTCTCATAGTTGTTTCTATAAATGCTAACTTTCTTTTTCATTGCTTTTTTTATATCATCCTTGGTTTTAATGCCTTTCCTGTACTTATGGGTTGAAAAGGCCAAAACTCTTGTATTTTGTGTCGTGCAGAATATTTTAACATGTGCAGCACCAGTTGCATGGGAGATGTCAATCTGAACCATATTCCACTTAACCACGTTTTCAGCATCATGAACATGTAGATAACTTCCTAAATTTTGCGCCATAAATTACTAAAGTTCTCTACAGATTTGCATTATATTTCAGGATTAAGACCTGAGGAATGTGGAGCCTATTCCATTTAGAACACAATGTGGTAGTTTTATATACTGCTATATTTTCCACTTACTCTTGTTCACAATGGGGCAGATACATGTCCTCACCTCACAGCCATATAAAGAGTCCAGGAATGCAAGTTTGACATTTTATTTATTGCCTTTTGAGCTTCTTTTTTCGCCCCTTAAATTATTTATTTAGGAAAGTTTAAGCGGACTAAATGTGTTTCCTATGTATTATCATACTGAAATGTAATATTAGATTCCTACACAAAATTCCTAAGTTTCATCAAAGCTGATCCTTTATTGTTTTTTCCCTGTACTCTTTATATGTACAAGAATGTTCATGCAGATTTTCATACACAAGTTGTGTTTGTGCAGTTAGACTTAAGAGTTAGACACGTGTAAACATAATACAATCTCCTAGATAGTTTTAGCACATTATGCTAAGAGAAGCTAATATTCTAGCAAAGGGAGAGCATTTTTGTGATCCTTGTTTTTAATGTTTGGATTTTGTGGATTTCTTCTCTAACATTCTCTGCTTGTACAGGACAAGAAGAAAGATGACTCAAAAGGGCAGCTAACATTAAATATTTACAGGTAAGATGATAATATAGCTCTAAATAAGCAGCTTTCAAAACATTAAGGTTTCCACAGTGAGCAAGCAAAATGCTTTTCATAAAAAAAAAATTTGATATGTTGCATTCATGTGGGTATCTATCTATTCGTCTACAAACTATTCGTACTAAAACTTATTCTTCTACCTACTTCTTGTTAATCGAGATCAGCTTTCATTATACATTTACACCTTTCACTGTACATAGGTTATGGTGATAATCAAGACTTAAAAAGCAAATCATCATGTGATGGCTAGATAGTGTCACAGAGGAGGGAGGAGAGGGAAGCAGCACATGCTCTGACAGTGAAGGGGAAGGAGGCATGGCATATTCTAATGCCGTGTCTAGTGAGGAAGAAGAGATGGGGAAAGAAAGTGGGGAAGAGGTGGAGAGGGAAGAGGAAAACAGTAAATGTCACTGCATGGGTATTATTTTGTTGTTGCATAAAGAAGAACAACAAAAAAATGGATGGTTACAAGTTGAGAAGTAAACAAAATCTAGAAAGGTTTACATCTTTTAGGGCAGTTGTAGAAACTTGGAATAAATCTTGAAAGTTATTCTTAGAATACCCTATCAAAAGTATAAATGTGGTGACAAGTTGTACAATGCAGTTTTATTCCTTAGATAGCTATTCAGCTGTTGGCGATTTAAGATTAAAATTGGCTACATTGCAAGTCATTCATGACTACCTTGATACATAATTACTGCTTTGTTTTGCTGAAGCATGTATAGCAATTTGCATTGTTTTCACAATCAGCTGCTCCTAAACTATTGTTATTATTTCATATTTGAACTGTTAATGGTAGTATGAAATAATTATAAATGGTCACAAGCATGTTCAGAGGCAAAATTATGACTTTACAACTACGTTATATGAAATACAATCTCAGATGCTATGGCTTTTTGCGATAGAGTAACAGCATGGGAACATATAACCTTACCTTTAATGCAATGTTATATCTTGTACCAGGGCTATAACCAGAGGGGCGCAAGTTGGGCAGTGTCCATACTGACAGAAATGTTGCCCATACTGAGAAGATCCCTATTTGTTCCTTTCCTATTTTGAAGTTTTAGAAATATTTCAATAATAAATTAACCAAAATAACTATATATGAAGACTATATTAATAGTAACAATGCTGTAATAGTTATCCATTGTCTTATTCCAGTGTGCCGAACATCCAAACCTCTTGGCAGTCAAAGGCCGCTCAGAAAGCTGCTAAAACACAATTGAACATCTACCCATACATAGCACAATCCGCAGTATTTGGAAATCATCTGCTTACATACGTGCAGTCGCTTCATTTTCCCTTCCCACCTTCCACAGCAATGAATTCAAACTTTAAAGAATGAGCTTCCAGATCGTACTGCATTGTTTTTATTTTAAACTAGTAGAACTTGAGCAATGGTGAGGACAGTGAGTGCATGCATTATGGACTAAGAGATTTCTTTGGCAAACGCAAGAGAGAGGAGCAGCAAGAAAACCAAGCTGTCTCCAGCGACACAATCCACACCGATCAGGGGCCAGTAGTACAACACTAGCTGACTAATTATTTTATACAGAGGTGAGCCAATAAAGCAAGTTTATCTAAAGGATTACCCTAACAAAGCAATAGGCATAGTTTTCGCTCTGAATGGTATAAGTGGTTTGCTTGATTGCAGTATGCTGTTCTCAAAGATGCTGCATTTTGTTATGCTTGCACGCAGTTTCAACCCCATGGCACAAAGGAAAGAAGCTATACTCACAAAGTTTTCAGAAACTGGAAGAATGCCTTACGGGCCATCCGTGGGTTCCCTAAACACCAAACATCAGAAACTCATCCGTGCTATGTCAACATGGAAAAAACATGAAACTCTTACAGAAACCTGTACTTTGATATCAAAACTAGTTAATGAAATCACACTCGAGAAACAAATTACTAAGTTAAGTCATAAATGGAAGTAACACAGTTTTTGGCGGTCAGTTAGGTGGCTCTGCATGTCAGTTATAATATAGAGGAGGGGGTCGAAGAGTCTATTTTATAAATGTTTTTGAATACACCTTAAAGACGATAGTGCCATCTGCCGTCACAGAGGCAGAGATACAGTTGCCCAGCACTGCTGTCTCTGTGTACACTGGACGAAGCAGGATAGTAGAAAAACCTTTTGGAATGTTTAAGGTACATACCTAAGAATGCAATATATACTTCTCATGACTCTTATTATCATAGGCAACATTTAGAAGTTGCTAAAACAGTATCTGAAGACACTTTTATTTTATTAATGTGCTATGTTGTACAATTTCTTTCGGTGAGGCAAAATTGAATCCCTATATGAAGGCAGAACCGTAGTGCATCTTCTAGAACAGCGTTGGGGTGAGCACTTAGCAATTACTAAAGTAGTTTTGCCAAACTTTGAAGAAGTACTTAGAGTATCGTAGGAAGAGAACACTTCATTGGAGAAGGCATAGCCAAAAGTGTTGGTTTGAAGGCCGTGATGATGTCACTTCAATTTTTTTGTTAGTTTTCAACAAGAAAATACATGGATTGCTGGAACCAGCTAATAATGAACTTGTCTCAGACTACAAGCTTAAGTGACACAGTTGTTATCATTGAGTGTGTGAAACAAATAATCAGTGAGTTTCAAAAAGAAGAAAAGTTCTCTTTTGTGCTGAAGGAAGCTGAAAATCTGCTAGGTACCAGAAACTTTATTTTCAGTCCCTGTACAAAATAAAAGACCCAGGAAGACAATTGAAAACACTGACTGCATTCATTATAGTCCATTGCCATCGCATTCCACAAGCAGTTCCAACCCACAACAGCTGAAGATGTTTAAACAAGACCATGGACTTTTTGCATTTAGATGAATGCTTCAGTGAGAATGAAGAACTTTTAGTGGCTATTGAAAGAGCAGAACAACTCAACATTGAAAATCTTCAGCCTTTTGAAAATTTAGGTGTAACTGTGTCAAGCAAAGAAGTGTTAGAGGTGCAGGCTTATATGTCCTTAAAACCTAATGAAAATAAAGTGGACCTTTTATACAAAAAACACGATGTGTTCAAAAAGACTCGTGCATTGTTTGTAACAGTAACAACATTTGGATTCAATATAGCAACTTGTGAATGTACATTTTCTACATTAAATGCCGTAAATGGATCGCTGAGACTATTCATGACTCATCAACGATTGGCAAGTGTGACTTTTCTTGCCTTTGAAAAACAGCAAACACAAACCTTGGCGTGTGAAGTTCTAGACATTTGGAAGCAAAGGAAACCGCAGACTGCAATTATTCTAAACCAACATTAAGTTGATAACTACGTTTTTGTTAATTGTTCCTTTATGAGTGACCTTTTAATTAAAACATTTAAACTCCCGAAAGTGTCCACATCCAACTTTTATAATTTTATACGTTTTGATCACAATAATTACTTACTCTTTAAACATTTAAATTTTCATTTTACATTTTTAATATGCGTAATTAATTTTACGCAGTTTCTTTATGGCTGACTTTTATTAAATCTGTGATTTTTATTGATCCAAGAAAATCCATTTTGAACAATTCAAGTAAAACAGTAAATTTTCTTTTGTAGTACAGGTCACATCCAAATAATGTGCTCTGTAGTGTCTGGGCTTCTACAACTACATAATCTTCATCACTTTTACCAAGTTTCTTTAAGTAAAATGGAGTGTTGGCAACCTTTAATCTTATCATAATATTATATGCAAATCTGGTCTGTTAATATTTTGCTTTTTAAACTATGAAGTTCTTTCATTACTTCCATATGATTTGATGAATTGATGTATTCTGAATTCTAATTCTCTATCATTTTATTTCTAACCGCAGAGTATTTGCAATTCCTGGAAGTGTTTAAGCTCATTGTTCTATGGAAATAATAGATTGTATGATAATATGAAAAATATAGTTAACGCATGTCCACATAACTATAGAAATTAAAGAGATGTGTTTTTATATTCTCTACTACATATAGTAAGTTATGAAAGTAATGTATTCCACTCAAAAATTTGATGTAGGGATTTCACCAGAAATATTTGTTTGGAGGCCCGCTGAATCCAAAAAAAAGTTTCTGTGTATGTTTGTGTCAGTGTGTGAACAGCATATCACAAAAAGACACGCCAAAAACTTTGCATATAAGTTCAGCATCTTCCAAGAATGCGACACAAAGATTTTAAAGACTCCACGCACCGACTCTAAACTATCCTTTACATGAAAACTTTAAAATCTTTTTTTCAAAAATGAGTGCAATGATTTTGAATTTTCAGGGAAAGGATGACTTTTTGATAGCTAGTAAACGTAAGAGATGGACAAAATCTTACTATACAAAAAGTGTAGATTCGTTAAAACACACAATGAATGTCATATATATTTGTTTTTTGTGTAGTTAGCTGTTTCCAAGGTATACATTGTTACTGGATTGAATCTCAAAATACTTATACTTTTCTCAAATGGAAGTTGTCTTTTTTTTTCTCTCTTGGATATGCAAAGAGAGCAGAATTTCAACACTATCACATAGCGATTGGCCTTAGAAATCTGATTATCGCGTAAAGCTTACAGCAATCCCATTGTAATTACAAGGAAATATGCATTAAGACAATTTTTGCAAATGGTTATGTCAACGTGAAGTAAATAGAAGAATAAGCATTTGTAAGAAAAAATAGTTGGTACAAGAGTGAGCAAAGAAAGTTATGTGACAGCAATGGATGTGCTTTTTAAAGTTATTTTATCTTGCCCCTCCTATAAAATCTGGAGCCCCGCCTAATATTCAGTCTTAGCTACAGGCCTGCCTTGTACTATATTAAACAAGTTTACTGTGCCTTTCATGATGTATACTCAAAACAACTAACACACTTAACTTTCCCTCTGTCATTGCATTACTTAAAAGAATTTATGAATTCAGGTTTTAAAAACGACATTTTAACTGTTGCCGACATCACTGTCAACTCAAGAGGCAATTGAATTGCTGCACAGTGATCGGGTACCTAATCTATTTACTAAGCAGGTATTATTAACCAAAAGAAAGATTAGAATGCTACATAAGGAAATCACTCCCATTACAGCTCACATTTTGCTGATAACAATACATAATGCAACAGCTAGAATGCTGGATTAAACCAATGACATCAGGAACATTACTTTTTACTGACCATGTTCTGTATTCGACCAAAACTTGTATTTATTTCATCCAGCTGCTTTGCATTGTGCGCATACTGGTGACAGTGATAAAAGTGAGTTTATCAGTGCATTCATTTGGAGTAAAACCATATGTAAACATGCAAAAATTATGGATTTGTTCTCAAATAATTTAAATAATCTTACACTAGATATGGCAGCTGTGAATCCCTCTACTAATCTGGTCATCACCGGCATCTCCTCCCCACATTGAAGTAGTTTGTAATATCATCAGTGTCACAGTTAATTTTATACACTAACTCCAAACACAGAATATTGCATAGTATGCTACCAACATTCATACTAATGGCTATTTTACATTTTGAATTATGTTCTTAGGAAGGAACCATTCCTTTGTGTATTGTCAATAATAATTTAATCTCACTGTTTACATCACTATGCATCTTTGTAGTGAATTGTTCCACTATTTTGTGTTTACCTTGGATAGTATGTAACCTCACTGTTTTCATAAAACATGGTGCATGTTGTTGTTGATGTTCTGAATCCATTATACTGTTTTAAATAGTAGCTTTATTTTATCCATCTGCCTCTCATAAGCTCTAAATCACCATCAAATTATGTCAACACAATATCCTTTCTCATCTTGAATCTCATTGCAGTCAGGTTTATTTATCATATCACCTTTGCAACATATGATAAGCTTTCTGGTTCTCAAAAATGTATACAAATTTGTCATTTATATCAGACAAAATTATGTTCAGCCCAAGCAGCCATTTTCCTTTTATGCTGTATTCTCGGAATAACCACTTATCCCTGCTTGGAATCACCGAATAAATTATTGCTCGGTTATTCTCTTGATAAACTCTTGCTCTAGTGTCTTACAATACAATTTAGCACCTAACCAGGGAATAACCTCTAACAAAGGTTTATCCCAGGTTCATACAATTGACCCTCAGTGGCAGAATGGGATTGCAATAGCAGACAGTAAGTCAATTTAGCTTTTGGGACTGTGAAGGTTTGAAAAATGAAATCTATATGGGACCCTACAACATTTACTGGAGAAGCTAGACCATATGCAGTGGTAGAAACATAGTTAAAGGAAGACAGTATTGAAATAGTAATTATGTGGGAAGAAGGGGAGAAATACTAATAAAGGAAGGTAGAATATCAGCAGAGTTAGGATTGTTTATTAAGAAAACTGAGTACATCAACTAGACTTGGTCCAGGTGTAAAGAAGTATTATGCGTCATAACCATAGATGAACAACTAGAGGACTGTAAAATATGTATAGGTGCAGTGCGTAACTCGCCAGCTACCTTACATTCCATAATCTAGAATTATACCATCTTCTAGAGAAAGACATACAGAGGTTAACAGATATGAGTGTATAGGGATGATGATGATGATGATGATGATGATGATGATGACGGGTAATTTCAATATAAGATGAGGGATAAAGGATGTAAATTTATTGGATGGGTGGAAAATTAATGAGGCATCTCAAAAAAGAAAGTCTTAGACATAGTAAAAATAAAGTTGTGGATAGAGGAAGTGAAAAATATATTGACTTTTGTGAATTAAATGCACTTGATATTCTGAGTGGCAAATATGGGGAATATACCTTTATAAACACTTCTTTCTCTGTTCCTTATGCATTTAGGCATCAGGTTTCTTCAGCCACCTCCTTAATTCATTCCTGTCTGGTGCAATTGTGTGTATTTCTCTCAACGCCTTTCTCTGACTGGCTGCCACTTTTTCCATATACCGTCTTCATTCAAGTCCTTGTCTTCCTACTCTCCTTCTTCTCTCTGTTCTTGTCTCATTATCCTTCTTGGTATTCTTTCTTCATTCATTCTTACTACATGCCGAGCCATCTTAGTTGATTCTTCTCTGTTGTCTCTATTATACTTTCTTGATTTAAACTTTCTCTTATAGTATTATTCTTAACTTGGTCTCTCCTGGTAAATCTAAATCTACTCTTCTTAAACATCTCATTTGGGCTGCACCTATTCTATTTGCATGTTTACCTAGGATTGTCCATCTTTCACTTGCATATATTAAAATTGACTGGTATAATGCTGTGTATACTCTCACCTTTGTGTACTGATTCAATTCTCTCTTTCCAATTATAGTGTTATATATTTGATAATGTATATTCCTGGCTTTCTAGATCCTATTATTTATTTTTTATCTATTCTACCATCTTTTGCTAATATTGTTCCTAGGTATTCATAACTTCTCACATTTTCTAATTTCTCTCCCTTCCAATGAATGTATATTTCTGTCTCAACCTCTTCTTTACTTATTGTCATCACTAGGGCTCAGAAGTTCATGCCCTAAAACACACTGAAATATGCTCTTAAAAACTTGAAAATATGCCAAGAAATATGCACTGTTTAATTAAAACTATTAATGTTCCTTTGCACTAGACAAGACGAGGTAGTATAAATAAGAAATAAAGTTACCTTATTCCTTAGAGGTTGAAGCAGAAGTGGTCCTGCTGCTAGTATTAACTGCTAAATTGCAGTTCACAACCAACAATTTGCACAAATTTTCAACTGTAAAGCATCGTCTGTTGTCTCGCAAAACACTTTTGTAACATGAAAAACTTCTCTCTACTTCACAAGATGTTATCGGAGCACATTTAAATGATGTTAACTGCTTCACAGAGAGGATCAAGTCTCTTGGTGTGACTGTGACTGATGGTTTTCTTTCGAGGATGTCTCAAATACGACACATCTGTTTATAACCAGAATTTTTTTAAATTAAATAATTCACTTTCTCTTTCACTTTTTCTCCTATGCTACCAGTAACCGAACTTAGATCACATATTGTTTGTTCATGCAAAGGAGATCCTACAGCTTCCAATGCCGTTATGGCTGTTGGTAAGAAAGAAAAATGGGTAGATATGAAACTAAGATCCTCTTTTAACCCAGTGCCTGACAATACTTTGCACAGTTTTTTTATTAATGAAGCATCTTTCAAGTCCAATGAATTAACAACCTCTTCGACTATTTCTACGTTCTCAGCATAATATAAAACTGCATCGACCCATGTTCCCCATCGAGTTAACACTGGTGCGGGAGGAAGTCGGATATTAAGTGCTGTTGATCTAAACAACTTTTTTAGGAGATTTAACAAAAATTCTCATTGTACTGGACATAAATCTCTATACCAATGGGAAAGAATCACGTACTCTCTCAGAAATGCAATGAAGAGTATATGTCAAACAAGTGATATGAATTAAGTTAGGAAAAATATGTTTCAGAGTTTGTTCTGATTTTACCATATAAGGACCTGCATCAGTAACAAATAAAAGTAAACGGACGTATTTGATTCCAAATGGCCATAATAATTTTAAAGAGTCCACCACAAACTGGGTCACAGTTACATTGTCAGTGGCCGACAATTCGCACACATTAAGAAGATAAAGTGTCGTCTTTTGTTCATTATTTAAGACACCCACGATTATATTAACAATAGAACGGCACTCAGAATCAGGGGTTTCATCAACAGACAACCACACAAACTGATCCGCTAATTCATTTTGTGTATTTGGCAATGTGTTATTGTAACAGTGTCCTACATAAGTCTTACGCAGTGTGCTTTCTTCCGCCACATGTTATTGAGTGTACTTGGCAAGAAAGTTTTTAAATGTTGGATTATTAATTTTGAACAAGGGAATATCAGCAGCTAAAATGCTTGGCACAGGTCATAGGAAAATTCAGTAACCCTACTTCCTAAACACTCTACTAGCTGTTTTTGAGCAGGTTCTTTGTTTGCAAGTTTTCTGATTAAATTCCCCTTATGCTTTGCTGTGTTTATGTGCTGAACTACTTGAAATCTTTTCTCACTCTCCACATGCTCCACAAAAGAGTACCCTATTATCTGTGGATATTAAGTCACCCGAAAACTCTTTCTGTAAATTAATTAACCTAGCACTCGAAGTTGGTTTTATTTTGGGTATTTGAAGAGCTTTTTATCATGTTATATGCCTAATTTAATTTGGTGGGAACCAGTTCACAACACTGTTATGTTTGAAGACCACAACACAACTACTGGTGGGCTGGCAAGCGTTGCTATAATCGTGCTGCTCAAAAAGTTGACGTGCACTTTATCTTTGTTAATATAAACCTCACAGATAATGCACTGATTATTCTCTATGCACATACATATAATGAAAGGATGGAAACAGGGGATTCACTGCATGACAACATGACTCAGCATTAGTTCTCGCCACCTCGCGAGTTGCATCATCATGTGCAATACTACCAATATGAAAAATATTACACAGATGGAAAAAATAATAAAAAACCATAAAAATAATTAAAATATGCAATATAGGGGCTATAATACTGAAATCTTCGTGAGTTGCATCATCATGTGCAATACTACCAATATGAAAAATATTATCCAGATGGGAAAAAATAATAAAAAACCAATCATTAAAATATGCAATATAGGGGCTACAATATTGAAATAATATGCATTTATCAAAATCAAGAAAATATGCAGTTATATGCACCATAAAATCCATTACTGCTTGTTGTAGTCTCTCCTCACTTTCTTGTATTAATACTTGTTCACCTACTGGTCTCATGTTCCTGTATCCTACTCTCAGCTTACTTGTTCTCCTTTTGCAGTATACGATAATTTGGTTCATAAATATAATAAATAACAATTGGCTCAGGCTATCTCCCTGTTTTATTCCCCTTATTTCAAACTGTTCTGATATTTATATCTTTGTAAATACAAACGGTCAAAGTGTAATTGATTATATGTTATGGTCAAGGAATATTTAATGTGTGGTAAGTTAAAGTCACAAACTTATGCACAAGTTATAGACATCTTCAACTGATAATAGACATAAATTTGAAATTGAGGATAGGAGAACAACAAGTAGAAAGAGAAAAGAAAACACAGACAAGGAGAATAAAAGCATTCAAATGGAGGGAGGAATGAAGAGAAAGCTTTCTATTAGAATAAATTCAGTGGTAGGTCAAATTTTACAAGGTGTGTCTGGAAAGTAACTACCAGTTTGGATAAAAAGGCATAAACTATTTGTTTTCACAGCAACATTTATTTGTGCATAAAAGAGCATTCCTTAACCTATTTTTTGACATAATTGCCACCATTGCTCAGGCATTTGTCATAAGAAGGAATCAACTTTTGTGTACACTCTTCAAAGAAAGATGCTGCCAGGACAATTTCATGCAAAACAGTTTTTGAAATTGTGGATACACATCACAAAGTATTCTTATTGTGAACCGTCTGTTTTCACAAGTTGCCTAATTCACTGGTTCAACCAAACCGTCAGTGGACAGAAGACTGCTGTGTGCTTTGTCACGAACATTGATCATCCATCATTGAATTGCCTAAGCCACTTTCTCACCATTTCATCTGTCATTACAGTTTCACCATAAATCTCTACAAGTTGACAATGAATTTCATTTGGCTTCACATTCTGTATTATAGAACACACTTCACAGTCGACAGGATCAGAAATTGTCTTAAACATTTTGAAGATCACTAACAACTGTAGGGCCCTAATGACCTAGTTGTCGACGGGCCCTTAAACCCAACTCACTCACTCACTAACAACTGTAAACATAACATGATCCAACTGTAATGGTGTCAGTGGACAGACAATGAACCAGAGAGATGAGTGCACCATTAATGTTGCTGTGATGGTAGAACAAAATGGTACTTACTTTCTGGACATGCCTCATAGAGAGGGGAATAATGGTAAATATTAGGAAAGAAAGCTCAGGAAAAGGAATAGAACTACTGGAATTATTAGCTACAGGAGTAGGGAAAGGAATGGAAACAAGACAGGGTAGGAAAAAGGAAAATAAGGTTGGTTTGATGAACAGTGTAGAGCAGAGAAAAAAGAGGTATTTAAGGATCTTATTAGATGGAGGAGAACACCAGCAGAAGTGAACAGGAAAAATCTGATTGGTAGGAGATGGGGATGTATGTAAATGCCAACTAAAGGCAAAGAGAAAAAAGGGCAAGGAAATTTAGGGAAAAATATAAAAGAAGCTATAAAGGGAAAGTACAGCAAACGGATATGGGAAGTATAAGAAGGCTGAACAAGAAGGTAGGCTAAAGATATCACAACAAATGAATGGCAGAAATATTCCAGGGAAGTGATTGGGGAGGGAAAAAAATCAAATTAGAGATAACAGAGATAGAAACAATAAAAATAACAAATTACAAACTAATGGGGAATTCACAATGTAAGAGGTCTGGCACTAATTTACAAAAAAAAGAAAGAAAGAAAAGGCAGTAGGACATGATAGAATACCAGGAGAGTTTTGGAAACTGTATGACGAAACAAGAAGGGGCTTAGAGGTAATGACAAAGGCATTAAACAGAATAAAACAAAGCAACAACATTCCAGAAAAGTGAAAAATAATCATGATAGTGAGGCCCATAAACCAACGACAGGTGTGGTCCTCCAGGCATTCTGGGGGTTGTGAGAGTGCGATGTGACCGCCAAAACATAAAAATATGGTGCTCTCTAAAAAAAAACAGTTACTATTACTGCTATTGCTCTCTTCAGATATTGGAGAGCAAGAGGATTAATGACTTCATTGTCAAAAATCCAGCATTAGCTAACAACATATATATATGGAAGGAGTAAATAAAGCAGAAAATTACAGTAAGTCTGTTCTAGGAAAAATACATAGGAATATTAGCAGAAAGGCTAAAAAATGGGCAGAACAAGAAAGGAAGTTGTCCAAATTTCAAGCAGTTTTCAGGAAAAGGAAACAAACAATAGATAATGTGCTCTTAATAAAGACATAAAAGACAAATACTTCAAAAGAAGAGAGGAAGGGTATACATGTTCTTTGCAGATTTTGAGAAAGTGTTTCATAGATAAGCAAAAAAGCTTTAGTATGGAAATTAAAGAGAAAACAGGTAAGTGAAAAATACATAAAAGAAGTAGAAACAATTTATAAAGGGGTAAAGTATGGTACAAGATCAGGAAAAAAATGAAATTACAGTGATGACAGAACAAAATAAGGATTGAGACAAGGGTGTAAATTGACTCCATTTTATTTAATTTATTTATAAATATAACAGACAAAATTGAAAAAGGAAATTAGCATTGCCTGGTTATAGCAAATGTGGAAATTCCTGGACAATATGCAGATGGCTTAATGGTAAGATCTATAATCACTCCACTCTTAGATTCTGACTTGATGTAAACACAAGGCGTCAACAACTAAACCATGATATGCCAAAACAAAAGCACACCACAAAATATAGTACCTTAAATATTGGCAATTATCTGTGAGTTTTCAAGATGTAAAGAATATTTGAATGTAACGCGATATCAGCACTATTCCTAAAACTCCTGAGTAAATATCGTTTGTTGCATTATAAACACAAGGTATGAGTCCATGGGCGTTTGTTTGTGTTATCACAGCTGATACAAACATAAAGTTATCGCAGAAGTATACAAGATCTGGATCTAAGGCTAGATGGAGAGTATAACAGTAGTCGGGTTTCAATGGGCAATGAATTACAGAAATTCATTGAAGAATGGGAAATTAGAATAAACATAAACAAGTCAAAATTTATGGTTTTGAAAAAAGGAACTAAACTAAGAAAAGAAGAAAAGTGAATTAAATGGGAAATGATTAGATGTGGTCAAAGAATTTGAATACTTAGGAATGAGGCTGCATAATAATGGGGAATGGGAGCCACACGATAGAAAAGTAAAACCAAAAGGAAGGGCTGCAATGACAGAAATAAGAATCTGTAAATACAATCTAGAAACGACAACCAAAGTCTTTGGAAAGAATGTATGAGGCACTAGTGGAATTAAGAGTGCTGTATGCAATTATGATTTGGGGAGGGTGCAGATGTAAGCAAAAAGATAGATCATATGCACAGAATGTTCTGTAAAGAATTATTAGGGTTACGAAGATCAACACCAAAGGAAGTAGCTTCAGGAGAACTAGGAAAAACAAGAAGGAAAGGAATAGCAATGGAGAAAATAATAAAACTTTGGTAAAGATGTTTAGTCAAAGAAGAGCTGAAAATCTTAGTTATGTATGAAGCAGCAAAAGCTTAAGAGAGTACAAACAGTTGAAAGGCAGGGATAGGAAGAATTATGGGGAAAATAGGAATGGGAGACATGGAAATTAAAAGAAAGGAAATAAAGTGATGTAGGTAATGGTAAAAAAGCAGAATAGAAGACAGAGAAAAGCAGGACATAGGGGGAAGTTTAGAAAATAAAAAATCATTACAATTTTTTGTAAACAAATAAAAAGAAACGGGAGGAGAACTGTATGTAGATTACTGTAAAAGACAAGAAAAAGAAGGGATGAGAACAGGAAAAATATTCCTGAAAGAAATAAGAGGTATTAAATATGAAATGTGCAGTGACAAAGAGAATGTGTAGCACATCATATGACATAATGTAAGCAGAATAAAGTTTTGGGAGAAAATGAGAAAAATAGAGGGGAAAATTGTGGCTATAAAAATGTTAACAGGAAAAAAAGAAAGCAAGATTAAAAGTATAGGTGAGCTTTTACGGAAAGCAAAAGAAAAATAGGCAAGGAAAGTAAGGAGTATCTGAAAAGAGACAAGAGGGAAGGAAGGGGATAATTAAGATAAAGGGGAAGGAATTACAAGAGCTACCCGGTGGAGTGAAGGGTCTGGGACCATGCAAGATGAGGTAGCAATTAGGCAGTCAACAATTTTACATAATTAAGGTTAGGTAAATGAAAAATTCAAAAAAGGTTGTGTAAGAAAGTTATACAGATAAATTGAATCGGTCGGTGGAGAAAGGAACTAAGTCAATTTTTTTAACTTCTCAGGAGAGACAAAAAACTGTTTAGCCGGTAAACTTATTTTCAGAAATTTCTGTTCGATGTTTTATTGTATTCTTTATTGCAGTCCAGTAAATACATATAAATGCACTCACTTAATTCTTAGCAAATATTGCAAAAATTGATTTTGAAAAAAATTGACTTAGTTCCTTTCTCCACTCAATGATAGGTTTACCACTGTTAAATTCGTTTATTTTCTTAAAAATGTAGTTTTGGTTATAATATTGATGTTCAGCATCTTGAATAACATAGATACAATCATAAACAACACAATATGAAAAAGCACACTGACATTTGTAGTACATTTAAGAATTTTGGAGAAGTAATTTGCAAATTACAGTACCTGATTCATTCAACTGTACCTAAAGAATGTTTTATGAAATCACTGGCCACTGCAATAGATCTTCATAACATTTTTGTGCATCTTCTCATGTACGAGTATATATTTCATCAGCTTTTGAATATCCTCCATTTTCTTTTTCTGAATGGACACTTTGAGTTGTGGATAAGCTGGCTCCAGGGCCATGTGAAAATTTGAACGCATTTCCACAAACAGAATGTATGTGTCAGACAACTATTGATAAACAGACGTGTTCTTATTATGCCAGGCTTATTAGTCTCGTAAATAAATTCCTTATACTCGGAAATTGCAAATGATTCTTTCTTATTTCTTGGAAATCCTTACTTGCTGTTTCCATAGAAATCACATTCTTTTTGTAAAATTGTGGCCACCACTTGTCAAAATGCATAATGCTTTCTGTCTGTGCCATAGTCAGTTATTTCTGTAATACTATTAGCTATCAGCTCCACATACTTAGGGCGCTGATGACCTAGAAGTTGAGTGCCCTTAAACTCACAAATCAATCAATCAATCCACATATTCTTTGGGAGTTTAAAATCTATTACATTTTGATATTTTTCTTTTAAGTACACCAAACACTCGATCACATGGAAGAAATGAATGACCCCTCTCTGGAAATCGATGAAAGATCTTATTTATTTTTCTCAGGTGTGTCAATGCCAGGCACATTCGGATTAGGGTGTGATTTTTGTTTTGCCCCGAGGCTCTATCAGAGAAGAAGTGTAGTTCTGTAATATTTTCTGGCAGAGTAGTCGTAATCGTATAAAATGAAACATATTTCATTGGCCCCCTTCTTTCCCTCACCATGATACAGATACACGATACAATGCCTGGATTTGATATTATAAATGCTAAAACTGTTTACCCAAAACTGTCTAAGGTAAAATATTTCTTGTACAGGGATGTTTGGTAAAGCCAAATTCTGCATAAAGTCAAATGCCAATCCAGCAACATGGTCGTCCCTTTTGTTCCACTTGCTTTATGGCAGTATAAAATCTCTTACTCCTAGGCTTGTGTACATCAAGATCAATTGGCGTTGCCCTCTTGCTACTGTCAGTAATATGAGGACTCTTTATTTTGACTTCTAGTTCCTCACATTTGCTGCAAACATCAACTTGTGGGCGGCCTAAAGCATAATTAGCATTTTCCGAGAAGTATTTTCTGTAAAAATCATATTTAACATCAAACTCTGGATATTTCTGCCGGAAAAGATCATATTCAAACGTGCGTCCAAGTATTTTATTTCTTTGCCAGCATAGTGGGTTGTCCTAAGGGGAAACGAATGGATAAGATCATGTATTGCATTCAATATATTTTCTGTAGTTTTGATGGTGCACTCATTTTCACGCCGTTTATCCCTTGGAATTTGTCCTTTAATAAGAAGACTAGATATGCGAAACACTCGCTTCTGTGAGAATGCATTAGGATTAAGAAATGCTTGCTTGCAAACGCCCATGTGTCTACCTTCTACAACAACAAAATAATCAAAAGAATGCTGTCGCTTGTTACAATACCTGCAGGTTCGTGTTGCTGTTTCTTTAGCAACATTAGCCCTTGTAGATGTATATCTTGAGCATTTTTATCTTCTATGTTAAGAAAATCTGGCAGAATTTTCAGGCGTTGCGTATCATTAATACGCATTCGACATCTGAAAACAGTATTAAATTACATTACTGTCAGTAATAAAGCTCTCTGTAAAATATAAAAGTAATGCATTGCACATTTCATGCTGCAATAGTTATTGCCTTATTTACTTGCAATCTGCTCCGACACTTTTCCCAGATACAGGATTGCCCTGATAGTTCAATTAGGGTAGTCCATGAACTCTTGCATGTTTTATTTGTTTCCTTTTGTGCTGCTCCTCGTTTTTCTTTCTTTTTGGTTTCATGATTGCTTCACAACGAGCTTCTGACTAAACAGTTGCAGTCTCAAATGCAGAGAAACAAGAATGATTACATAGACGTAATATACCACCCATTGTCGAAGCACATACTTGATGCAACAGGTGCGCCTCGCTTGCAGCTCACGTCAAAGAAATGAGGAGAAACGAATTGTCACTGACATAGTTCCTTTCTCCTCCTGATGAATGCACAGAGACTCATTTTTCTCCGCTAAGCAGTTGGACATAGTTCCTTTCAACACATGACGATGTATTTCAGTCGAATTAAAGTGAATGCGCAAAAAAATGACTTAGTTCCTTTCTCCACTGACCAATTCAATTCATTTATGTGATTGATTGCTTTGAAATTCCATGCTGTTTGCATTGCTATGAGAAAAAATAGTGATTTTCCACTTGAAAAAAGTATAAATGTTTGAAAATTTAAACCAATAACAAATAATACCACAGAAATGGTTAATGCCATAAAACAAAGTCTTCTTGAAGCACAAATTCACTATTTTTTTTTTACAGTGATCGGGCAAGGAGTGCAATTTCAAAACCATCACAGTACAACCCACTTTTTAAAGATTTACTGGATCTCTATTATATCTACACCAAAATGTATAATGAAACAATCCCTGTAAATGCTTATCTTGTTTAACAAGAAGTAGAGGAAAGAATGAGCTTTTGTAAGGATAGTTTGTAGAGAAAGCCATGTGGATATGACATCAGATTTTTCTATTTAGTCTGCATGTGCTGAAGTATTTCTTAACAAGGCAGATGCCTCCAGCTCCAGTCCCATGTTTCAAATGTGTTAAGAGAAATATTGGTCTCATATGTAGCTATTCTTGTTAATCTGATATTTAAAATACTATGCTTAATGGGTTTTCTTCAGAGAACAACTACTTGTATTACTTTATGACCAATCTCATAACATTTTGGATCGGTTACTTTCTTAACTAAGCTTATACATTTCTAATTTGCGGGGCAGAATGTTCCTGTATTTATGTTTGGATTCAGGTGGCCACATTAATTTTTCATATTGTATTATTGCTTAGGCAGTGCCATGGCCAAGCAGTTTGTTTGCGTACCACCTAGGCAGCCTGGGTTCGATCCCTGGGGCCCACATGTAGTGTTTGCGGTGGATGAAGTTCCGTTTGGACAGGTTTTCTGGTTTTCCCTGCCACTCATTCCATCAATTGCTCCATCACCTTTCCATTCATCGATTTTGCCTGCATTTCATATCATCCTCTTCCTCACTATCAGTGCTTGGCTGACCACCTGCTTCCAGGTCTTCACTCTGGTCCATAAGTTCCTCTGCCCCATGACAGGCACCTGACCTTAGGCACTGAGTGTAAGTCCTATATAAGGGGAGGGTAATCAGGAAAGCAAGAAGTATTATTGCTTGTTCACGTGCTTTGAGGTTTATGAGTTAATATTTTGTTACAAAGTGCATGGTATCAACTGGTGTAAACCTCATTCCTCATGTAACAATTAATTGGAAAATTTTTCCTTGTGCTATTTCCATAGCAAGGGCAAGCAAAATAGAGAATTAACTGTTGTTCCACATACCATGTGTAGGTGAAACTTGGAAAGGTTGAATCAGACCAAAAAATTAAATATAATAACCAGAATTCAATCCTCAAGCTTGTAATTTGCCATTGGGATGTGCTATCTCAAATTTGAGAATGCTTTTTAGTTTATGGTGTAAAATGTGAGTTAGGGAATTTAATGTTGTGTTGTCATGTTGCGATGGTAGCTCCCATGGCTAGAGTAGCAGCATGATAAGTCAAAGATTCATGGTTCATATCCTGGCTAATGTGTTGAATTTTTCAGTATAATTTTCCTTTCAACTTTAGCCTACACACATTACATGTGGAAGAACAGTTCATTAAGGTTTTGACCTTGAAGTGGTATTTTTTATTTTATCAAGTAATAGTGTCTAATTTGCCATACATTGGTACGCCATATGAAGCGCTTTTTAAATGAGTTTTAACTACCCACACATTGTGGCAACATATGAAGCAGTAACGGTCTGGGTGGCTCAGTTGGTTAGATGCTGTCTTACTGATCCCAATGTCGCGGGTTCAAATCCGGCCCAGACCGATGGTTTTTAAATGTGCTTAAAAACGACAGCTCCATGTCAGTAGATTTACTGGCACGTAAAATAACTCTTGCGGGATAAAATTGCGGTACACCGGCGATGCTGATGTGATACTAGCAATTGACAGCGTCGTTAAACAAAATAATTTAATTTAGTAATTTTATGTATATACAAAGTGTAAAATAACACTGCACGAATTTTACTGGTGATAGACGGTTCATTGGCAATCAATTTGAGATAGGAAACCTATCGTCTAGGATTACAAATTACAGAACTGTGCCTTAAAATTCTTTGAGAGTATGCACGCCACTAATCACCTCCACTGCAGCTGTAATGCATGATAAGAGAACAAGCGGGCGCGTTCCGTAGCCTGTCTGTTTAGCGTAATAGATATGGTGCTAAGAGGCGAAGATTCACACGTATTAAAAGGGTAGGTCCAAATACCCAGAAGCCCATTTTTTTTCTGTCTGTCTCTTTCTTTCTCTCTTTCTTTTTTCACAAGTGCATGCTTAATTTAATTTGATTTACAGGAAACATTTCTGTCGCATTGTAATTTTTCGTTTAACTAATGTTTAAACTTCTTGTTTCAAGTTTGTTTTTAACTATCATTTACACTTGCGTGACCTAAATAGTAGGTACACATTGAGAACTTCGTTTTCACTTAAATGAGATGCTTCAAGTATAACTAGCAGCTTAGAAACAAGTAAATAATGGATAAGCAATTTATAAGAGCTACATGCGACTGAATGATTATAAACATAAGTTGAATTTATATTAACACTACAATACAATAAGTAGATATAAGCAGAACAAAGGTAAGGAAATACATAATGAGTAAGTGCAGGTTTCATATCTTGGTGCCTTAACTAAATCTGATAATAAATTGAGCGATGCAATAAGAGAATACAGGCAGGGAATGAGCTTATGAAAATAAAAATATTTTCTCTAATGGAATAATAACCAGAAATACTAAACTCAAAGTTGTTGGTCTGCCACAATGAACGATGAAAAGGCTTTGCGATCTTTCGAGAGAAGAATACTCAGACAAATGTTTGGACCTGTACATTGTGGTGCACAGAATTGGAGAGTGAGAACCAATCAGGAAATAAATTATTTAATAGAAGTAAACATTACTATGTGCATTGCGTATGATGGTGGTATTTTGCTATTTTAAAGCATAAACACAACATTGCCCTCAAAATGGAAAAGAAAGGGGGGGGGGGGAAATGTTTACCCATCTCCGGGTTTGAACTCACTTTCTGGGGTTCATTAGGCCCAGTGTCAGTTGTCATAACTGTGCGGCCAAAGCACACGTTTTAGAACTGTCCTGTATTTCTGTAGTCGCTCGCCACAACCTTGTATCCATTGCAGTGGCGTACAGCCACATGTTAAGTCTCCAATTTAAGTGCTTTTGGTAACGCTGCAATTTAGAAATGCTTCGTCAGAGAGACAGCAGATGGGATTTACTAAGTTCCTAATAAGCACTATTTCTATTCTAGTGGACAATATTGACCTATTTCTTTCCGTTTATGATTTATTTTTCACAACCTCTAATTTCTTTGAATATGTATAACGTATTAACTTGACACCGTAGACCATTGGTTTCCTATCTCAAATTGATTGTCTATGAACCCTCTGTTACCAGTAGCATTCGTGCGGTGTTATTCACTTACATTCTGTATATATGTGTATACATTTCCGGACAGGGGATCCTAACTGAAAATCAATCAGTTTGCCATCCCGCACACATACTAAGTGTTACCGTTTTTTGTTGACATTCAGTATATCTACAGGGTGTAAATGAATAACACCGCACGAATTTTACTGGTGATAGACGGTTCATAGTCAATCTATCTGAGATAGGAAACCAACGAGGCTAGTAATGGCATTGAGGCGCACTTTTAGAACTGCTTTAAATATCGGCCTCAGCTTCGCTTCAGAGAGCTAGATGATTCTTCTTCTATCTCGGGCACAACACTGGGTCAATGTTAATTTTTCCTGCTAAATGATTCACCTTGTATCGTTTTTGATATGTTTTATTTCTCCATATTGCAGTTTAATATTCAGAATACAACACTTAATTGCAGTTCGTAAGAAAAATGTTCTCTCCTTTCTGCGTTGTTGATTTAACAATTCTGTGAAAACACAATATGCACTCTGCATGATTTCTCACACTGCTGCTTTTGTAATTTCGTATGTTTTATATTAGGATTATGTTTTAATCTTATCTTTAATTACCACAATAAACTATTATCAATTGTTGCACTCTAGATAAAAGTCGCCCGCCTCGATAGCGTGATGGTTAGCGTGTCTGCCTCACGTTCAAGAGGTCGCGAGTTCGAATCTCGCTTAGGGTAAGTTATCCGGGTAAGGTTTTTTCCGAGGTTTTCCCTTATCCTGAGAAGACGAATGTCGGGTAACTTAAAGCTCCATGGACCTCGGGCTCATTTGAGCATCATTTCACCCGTTTCATTCACTCACCGTCCGATATGACGCAATGTTGGAGGACGTTAATTAAAAAAAAAAAATAGATAAAAGTCATTTTTACATTTTGGTTGTCGATTAAACAATTGTAGTCGGCTCCCTGATGCCTCTGTTTTACCTGTTATTATTTTTGAGAGTTTAGGAAGAAACTGCTTCAAGCTAATAGTGCCGAGAAACTTAGGTATTCTAGAACATCGCCGGTAATTTCTGGATTATATAAGCAATCGGCATGGACCAACAAGTTATTTGTGAGTTGCAAACACTGAAGATGAATTGTTTCGGAGAGAACTGTGCTACCGTAGAAGTGTCAAGGACAACTAAAAGAGAACAGCTGTGAATTGCAAGGTTACGGTACAACACAACAGTTGTGACCTGTGATTCTGTAATCGTGTTGGTGCATCGCTAATAGTTTTAGAAGAAATTGTGACATTAAAGTAAACCAGACTTGTCATTTGTCACACTGGAGTCAGGAGCGATGGAGAATATACTTAAACAATTATGAATGCAATGAAAACTGTGAAATCCGTAAGACAGAAGATGGAGACGGAAATGAAAAACACAAACTCCGGAATAAGAGAAGATGGGAAGCGAAGTAACAGCGAACTCCGTGAGGAACAAATTAAGATGGAAGTGAAAGGTGTAAAGGAATCATTCCACCTCAAATCGCCCAAAATATGGCAAAAAATGACCTGGATCTCTCAGATTTTCTTGAAAATTTGTTTTGGTGTTTTGGAACAGAATATATTTCACCCGTGTTTCTTCGTTTTATAAAAAAATTATTTTGGCAGATATTAATTTTTGAAATGTCCCAAAAATCGCGCGCCCCTCACTCTTCGATCAATCATACCTCCGATTGTAATGAAGCAAATTACTTGATCTTTGGCTCAAATTAAAGAAAAATCGCAGTATTTCGTGAGGTATTATTAGAAAATGTTATTAATTATTATTAATATATTTTACACGATTAAAGTTTTAAAGTTAGATAATAACATAAACTCGACCATTTAAAAATCTGAAAAAAAATAAAAAAATAAAAATGCAATGAAGTTTATTCAATATTCTCAGAAAAAATCAAAATGGAGTCTCTAATAGTTCAGTTGTAATTAACTTACTTGCAAATCAGTGCAGCGGACTCGCGTGGCAGCGGTGAAGGCTTCAGTAACCTCGCACAATTATTGCCACCTTCCATTACGGCAACTGTCCACTGCTTGAGTTTCCGTGAATTTTACAACAATACAGAAAGGAGAATTCTGCTAGCTGACACTATTATGTGTACACTATTAGCACCTTCAACATGTTTTTAAATTATGCATTTTAAACTATGTTTCCATACAACACACAACTTTACCGCCTTCTTCGAAAGAAAATTGTTTCACTAAAGCTTCAGTTTTTGAGAAATGAATGAAGGAGTGTAATTTTAAAGCACAGCTGGACCCATCGTTCTTGACCCCTGACCTGGACTGGAAGTCCTGTTGGCGAATCCATAGCTTTTGCCTCTTTCATCAGCTCATATTGTATAATTCTGCGAATGAAACCTTGCACATGAGGAGGGAGGGGGAAGGTAGTGACGTCTGCATAATCTGAGACAGTCCTTGCTAATTCACAGGTGCTTTTTAGTGCAGCGTGCAGTTGAAGACAGATCTTTGCGATAAAGAGTGAATTTGTGAGACATTGATCATAGCGTAAATCAATTATGCCACCTGCACGTTCTAAATTAGGGACCTACACAGAGTAGAGAAATTATTTCAAATGTGTGGACGTACATGAAGGAAGAAGCTAAAAGCAAAGAACTGCTGACATCAGAGGATTTTTCAAAAAAAAAAAAATTCAAAAGTTCAAAAGCGCGTATCAGATGCCACAGGAGTATCAGAAAGAAGGTACATTGTGGAGACATTTTTGTGAATGGACTGTCCTGCCTTAGTAAGAAGAAGTTATCCGAGTGGCATAGCTGACGCACAAATTCGCATGCTGTCTGCAGTCACCTGGCTTGTTACTCGCCTTCAAGGGGCCAAGAACGGCGAATCTAGCTGTACAAACGGATCTCTACTTCATGTCGTCCGTAAGCTCTTGCAGGCCTCTAGGAAAAAAAATTGTAGCAAATGCACTAATGCAAGCTCCATAGTTTTCAACATCTTATTTTATATATAAAATGTCAGGGAACACGTGATTTAGATTTTTAACACATCGACTTAAATTCCATTTTTTGGTTTTACAAAATATACCATTAAAAAAAACAGTCCAAAATTTGTGTGTAATAATGGTTGGTCGAAAGTTGTTAAAAGTGCTGTATTTAACCTTTCCGGTGCGCCAAACCCCAACTCTCAACTCTATATGGCCTTAGAGTAACAAGTGATTTTATATTGCGCGCAGAAATTGCTTAACTTCTAATAGCCATAACTAAGCAAGTAATATTTAAAAATACGGAAATAAAAAAATACGGGTCTCCTTATTTTATGCCTATTATTCATTTTAAAAAATTTGAACCTCCTACGAAAAAGTCGTGTTTTACGGGTGTGTGATTTGACGTGGATTGACCCAAAGGAAGAAAGGAAGGCGTAAGTGATAAGTGTTAATGAAGAAATTAAGGAAAATCGGTGAACGACTGGCCGCCTTGGTGAAAAATGTGAAGAACCTCGGCCAACGCGTTAACGCCTTGGTGGACGTCGGCGAACGTCTTAGCGCTTAGGAAATGAACGCCAGGGGTAAAGAAATGCGTGGCGCAAAACTTAAGAACTTGAAGGTCGAGTGCCCCAGGATGCGACATATTATGCGTGTAGACACCCAAGTACGACAGGACATCACCTTTGAAAACAATTCGCCGCCGTCACCACCCACAGCCGATGGTCAACAGAGCAGAAAGCCGCACAGCTGATAGCTAGCCTCCAAGGACGGACGAAGGAAGTTCTGAACAGATTCCGACGTCGGTGGCCTCCGGAAACATCCAGAGGCTCTCGAAAATCGGTTTGGAAACCACAGTCTGGACACAACCTATCGCAGCCAGCTCACATCAATGTTGCAAATGCCAGGAGAGACGCTGCAGGAGTTCGCCACAGCCACTGAACAGTTGGTGAACCTTCCAGCCGGCTACGTGTCCCAGGAAGCCACCTGCTCTTTCTTCGACGGGGTGCGCGACGCAGAGATACGTCACCGTCTGGTGCTTGGCGATTACAAGACCATTTACGAGGCGCCGAACGGCCGCACTGAAAATGGGGGTGATCAAGGTAGCAACTGCCCCAACCTCGAATAGCAGGAGCATCCATTACGCCGGGGACAGGGAAACAACCCAAGGACAGCGACCGAGACTTTCCAGTGGTGTGTGTTGAGGGTGTGGCCAGCCAGGATATCTGGTGAGCGACTGTCAACACCCGGCCGACGAGCAGGCGGGAAATAGTGCCGGCGTTAAAGGGAACCGTCATCACCAACTCTCGAGCTATGCTGTGCAGCTTGTGCAGGAGGGTGGACAGCCTCATCGCGGATGGATGGGTACGAGGGAAGGGTTATCGGTACTGCTGGACACCGGTGCATCTGTGATCTTGATCCAACCTGAATAATTGTCGAATGGCTTGCCTTTGAGGAAACCCAGTCGGGCTGGTGACGGAATCGAATGACACCTTGTGGAGGAGACCTGGCTGAAGTTGACCTCGAGGCGGAATGTTAGTTGCGAGGCTGGTTGAGGAAGTGATATTAGGATTGGATGCCCTCAAAAGCCCCGACGCAGCTGTCGACGTCGGCAACAAGGTCATGCAACTCGGCCGAGATGAGATGACACCTCGGAGAACGAACATTCATGCAGCAGCACGGTGACACTGATGGAGGACGTGGTACCACCCGTGACAAGTGAGGTGGTCGTGAAGGTGCGCCTGGAGGTTCAGCGGTCAAGGAACGTGGTGCTGGAACGGAAGACGCCCTTGGGCGTATTGTGCGTCGCCAGGGCATTGTTGCCTTGCTGGAAGGAAGGCCCTATGAAGCTGCTGAATCCATTGGACATCAATCCGGATATCCAAGCCGGAACGAAACTGGGGAAGTGTAAGCTGGCTGTGAGTGTGACTACGTGCCACGGATCTTTGGAGCTAGCACCGTCGCAGGAACTAGGGTTCCGTCTGAAAGGCTTGTTGAAGACAGCGGTCGACCGTCTAACCTGAGAGCAATTGAGGGTCTGACATTTATATTGACATTACCAGTAGGTCTTCAGCGAAAGCAACGGTGATTACGACCTCACCGACCGAGTGCTCCACATCGATTCCGGGGACACCCGACCAGTCCTACAACCACAAATAGGTGTTTCTCTGGCGAAGGAAGGCGAGGTACGGCACATACTGAAGTCTGTGAGATCCAGACATAATATCGAACAGTGCTCCCCTGTAGTCTTGGTGAAGGAGAAGAACGGCGAAGGTCGCTTCTAGGTGAGCTACTGGAAGTTGGAGATGTCACCCGAAAGGATTACTTTCCCTTTCGTTGGATTGACATCCTGGACACTGCTGAACTACAGTGGTTCACGACCTTGGACTTAAAATCCGGCACTGACCGGTGCCTCTGGATCCCATAGACGAGATGTGCCAAGGGCTTGGTAGTTCATGTTCATGCACTTTGAACTCCGCAGCATGTAAGCCACTTCCAGCGTGTAATGAAGTCGCTGATGAGGGGTTGACTTACGTCGTCTGCCTGCTATTCCTGGATGACATCGTGATTGGCAGCACCGTAGATCATCTGCAACCTGAGCAGTTATACCGGAGACTACGGGCAGACATCCTAAAGCTGAGCGCGAAGTGCCAGTTCTTCAGCAAGAAGGTTCACTAATTGGGTCACAGAGTATCAACAACTAAGCTGGCTAAGATCAGGAGAAGGCTTATTTTATGAAGGATTGCCCTCACATGGATGATTAAGCAGAGTTGCGCATATTTATGGGTTTGTGCAGCTACTACCGACGGTTTCTGAAAGCCATTCCATTGTGAAATTCTTTGCTCGCCTGATGGAAGAACACCGGCCTTACATGTGGACGGAACAGGCCCGGAGCGTGTTCTAGGCACTTGAAATCGGCACTCTGCACTGCGTCTTTCTCAGGTTTCCCACAACCGGACGGTGATTTCATTGTGGACACTGATGCCAGCAACAACGGAATTAGAGGCATTCGATCCCAAATCCAAAGACAGGAGTGAGTTATAACCTAATACAGCCAGACGCTCTTCAAGGCCGAGAAGAACTACTGCGTTACCCGGCGTGAGCTCCTGTCAGTAGTGAACGCGCTGAAACATTTCCATAAATACCTGTACGTCGGCCATCCCATCTGAGGACTGAACACTCCACCCTCACCTGGCTCGCTGATGACCTAGAAGTTGAGCGCCCTTAAACCAAATCAAATCAAACCCTCACCTGGCTGTTAAGCTTCAAGAACCTAGAGGGACCTAGGTCCAGAGGCTCCAGAAGTGCAACTTCACCTCGGTATGAAAGGAATCACCCCAGTGCGGGTTCCTTATAGAGAACACCTTTCCCGCGGAGTGCGGCACTGGAGCAGGATGAAGGAGCGTGCCGCAGCTGTCCATGTAGTTTCACTGGTTCCTACGGATGTATGTGATAGTCCAGCCTGAGGAGGGAGCAACTGGCGGACGCCCACTTAGTGCCACTTCTCCGGGCAGTGGAAGCAAGAACTGGGCCGAACTAGAATAACATCGTAACCAGGAGTAGCGAGTATAAGTCTTACTGGACCCAATGGGACTTGCTGAGGATCAAGGACGGTGTGTTTTACCGGATCTGGGAGTCACCTTATGGGAAGACCCAGAGAGAGAAGTCCTGGAGGAAGTGCATTCGGGTCCCTCGGGAGGTCATCTTGGCTCCAACCGCTCAATGGACAAATTGTGACTGAAATAACACTGATTGTGGCTAAGAGCACGTACTGAGAGGTGGTGCCGCCAATGTTGTGTGCGCGGCAAGTCACGGCCTTCAGACCAGGAACTGGGGCCTGTACACAGCAGCATAACATGGTAGTACCCTTCGAGTGCTAGGTGATCGACACAGCTTGACCATTAGCTGTCTCCCAGAGGGGCAACTCTTAATATTATGGTGGCCATGGACTACTTCACAAAGTGGGCGGAGATGTACGTGGTCCTTAACCAGGACGCTCAGAGGTCGCGGACTGCCTGGTGGAGGAGCTGTTCTGCTCACTGTGGAGTGTCAATGAATCTACACAGCGATGAGGGCAGAAACTTCGCGTCGAACCTGATGGGAGAACGCCAGAGCGACTCGGAGTACATAAGACGCACATGGCGCCTCTCCATCCAGTCAGACGGCATGATTGAATGGTACATTAAGACCCTCGAAGAACATCTAAGGAAGGCCATGACCAACCAACAGAAAGATTCGGATGTCTGATTGTGGATTTTCTTGCTGGCATTTCTACCATCTACCCATTATACCACCGGGATGGCGCCAGCTATTTTGGTCTTCGGTAGAGTGCCACCTTATTTTAGGAGGCCCCCCTCCCCCTAGGGCAGGACAGCCAGCAGGCGATTATGTGGAGGACCCCGTGGACCGCGATGGATCGTCAGCACATTCGGGTAGCGAGCGATCGGATAAATCCTGGTACAACCGGCAAGCCAACAGCCTAAGGTTCCTGTAAAGGTATTTTGTGTGGCTGTACCGTCCTAGCTGGACAAAAGGCCGCTGCCCCAAGCTGCAACAACCATGACAAGGACCGTACAGCGTGATGAAGAGGATCAACGACATCGACTACCGCATCCAGAGACTCCCCCGAGGAAAGATGCTGGTGGTGCACTCAGATCGTGTGTTCCGCTACCATGGTGGTGGTCGGTGAGGAGCGAGCAACGTCGTGGTAGCCGCACGCATGAGAGATATTAAGCATTAGCTACTTCACACCACTGCCTTTGTAAGCGCAGGCCGACAAGACAACATACTGGCTCAAGCACTAACGCCGTTCCACACATTCTTAGAAGCTTTCTCACTGCAGGATTTTGTGGCAAGAGTCGAGAAACTTCAGATTTCCAGTTAGTTATGAGTTGTGAACAGTGAAGTTTATTTGTTTACGAGAGAGTTGTGTTGCCGTAGCACTGTCAAGAACAGATAAAAGAGAACAGCTGTGAGTAGCAAGCTTGGCTAACCGTTTAAGAAGAAATAAAGCGACATTAAAGGAACCCGCACATATCCTTTGTGACAGTATTTTCAACATCTTCTTTATGAAATACTGTTTATTCTTTATATTTACACACTCATAATGGTAAGTGGGACATGATGTGCTCAACAGTGATGTATATTCCCGAGCTGCCCTGACTCCCACGGCGTGAGCTCCTTGTGGTGAGGTATTTATTCAAAACCGTAAGCCGCTTGCAGGTGGTGCGCGGTGACTCGTGTCGACGAAAAGGAATATCCTGGTTGAGGGATGCGTGTCTGAGCGTGAACTTTGTTCCTTCGGTAATCAGGGAGAGTGCGCATTCCCTTCGCTTTGGCTTCTACGCCTAAACGGGAGGCTAGGGACTAAGTCACCTTTAGTCAACTGGCCAGGACTAAGCAACTCACCGAACTCTAGGGTGAGTGGGACGGCGTTCCTTATATATCCCCTGTGTAGCCCCGTAATCCCAATGGGATGACCCCTTGTTGGGCTTCGTGTATGGATGGGGAGCACTTGGGATGAAATTCATGTCTTTACTTTATGATAAACAGAAATCATAAACAAAAAATGATAAGTGTAAAACAAGTAGCTGAGTCGTCCTCGCTGCTTAGTAATAAATAGAACATAGGAGGGGAAAACGTTTACGTCAGTGAGCCCGCTTGTCATCTAGAACGGCTTTGACAAAATAGCTGACCAGTCAAGTCTTGCACTAGACCGCGAAATGGCACGCTCCTGGTCGAAGATAATTCAGCATCCCAGGCAGCCAGAATACTAAAACTCAACTTGTTAGCCAGTTGTCCGGTACGAGTTGAAATTGTTAGGACTTTGAACTCCTGGCGCGGTGTGGTAAGCACCTACGCATTGGTCTGTATGAGCAACGAGGAGATTCAGGTGAACCTAGAAGATCAAGGTGTAACGTATGTATCGGGTTCAGCGGAAAGAACGAGTCGAATACCTGCCCTCTTCCTTAACTTCGACCTCCCGCTAAGGATTAAGGCAGGGTATAAGGCCATTGTTAGGGATTTTATCCCCTCAAGGAAGTTTGGCACGGGGTGCACTCCGCCTGGTTAGGTCCCGGGAGGATCAATTGAGGAGCTACTTGATACAAAAGTAGCGGCTCCAGGTCGTGAAGACCGCATAACTGGCCGGGAGGGATCGAGACAGTGACCACATACCACCCTCCAATACTGCACCTTACCAATGACGCCTGTAATAGGCCGAGGTGGGGGACGCAGCGGCTGGGTGGTAAGGCGTGGTTCTTCATGGGCTGTAGTGCCGGGGCTTAAAAGGCCATTGTTACCAGTTAGATGGGGTTAACTTATTTCAATAACATGACACTATGTACGCAAGTCCAGGTGAAGCACACCAGTACCTGTACTCCTTCGTTCTCAATGCATAGGTAATATCTTTGCACCATACATGTGCACACATTTCCGTGGATATAGAGCGGATAACTGTTATGCGTTCTTTAAGGTCTCCTCCGAAGGAATGTCGCCTTGACGTGACGGACGTGCTCAGTACCCGATCCAGACGGCCTGCCAAGTATGTCATTTTTGACTACAGGTAGGCAAGAGGTGAGGGGAAGAAAAGAACATTCCAAAACGGGTAGATGAGGCTTGGTAGTCTTGGTCGACGACTCGTCTAGGAGAAGAGTACTTCGAAATCACACTCCCCCAGGGGGCCCTACTGCGGTTGTTGTAGTGTTTAACGCCCGCTTTTACTACTACGGCACCGCAGGCGGTGACACTGATGATACATGGAGCACCGGTAGAATGAGATGGCGGGGGAAACTGGTGAACCCGGAGAAAACCCGCCCTGACGCCGCTTCGTCCACCACGAATACCACAAGCAGGTCCCTGGAATCGGATCCGGGTCGCCTAGGTGGTACGCGAGCGCGCTAACCGCTCGGCCATGGCGCCGCCTCCTACTACGGTAGGTACGGGTTAGGCGTACCCGGGTCTCCGAGCCATACTCTCGATTGGGTTCCTCTAAGAGGTGAGAGGGCACATGCCAAATGCCCAATAAACATCGGTCTACTTTTGTGTTTGACCTTCCACCTGATACCTCCCTGTACATACTCTGATGGATAACCTATGCGCGGGTTGTAGGAGGATGGGAAGACGCAAGAGGTTGACTGGGTAACCGCGTAAGTCCCAGCCCCTGGTTATGTAGGATCTGTGTTCGTATCCGCTGATAAAGGTCAGTCCCGGGTAAAGGCCGTTGCATGAGCTGATGCACTACTGAAGGCGATTGGGTCTCTCTGTCTATACATTGGGAGGTGAGACCCTAGGGTGAGCAAGGTTCAGGCCAGGACACCCGCCTAAGCCGAGGTGGCGCCCAGGATGTGAGAATGCCATCGGAGACATTTGCAATGGTGGAAGATTAATTCGCCATGCGTTGTTCGAAAACTCAAAAACACAAACAAAACGAAGTTAGTGAAAAGGAAGTAACAGAGTTGAGTGGTCCTCGCTACTTAGTTATAACAAGGACAGAGCAAGGTAAAACAGGTCGGTAAATCCTTTCATAATACAGAAGGGTCTGGATAAGATAGCTGGCCCAGTTATAAACTGCATAAGATCTCGCAACAGCACGCTGCTGGTTGAAACTAATTCAGCAGCCCAGGCAGCGACTATTTTAAAAGCTAACATGTTACCCAGCTATCCGGTGCGTGTAGAGATTCACAAAACGCTGAACTACTCTCGTGGTGTTGTGAACACCCGCGCATTAGACAACATGTCCAATAATGAAATTAAGGATAACCTAGCTGATCAAGGTGTCAGATCTGTTTATCGGGTTCAGAGAAAAGATAGAGGCGAATATCTGCCTACCCCTACCCCTTTCCTTACCTCTAATCGGGTAGATCTCACGCAAAGGATTAAGGCAGGGTATGAGGCCATTAAAGTAAGGCTATACACCCCCAATCCAATCAGGTGTTATAAGTGTAACCACTTTGGACACACAAGCGTACTGTGCAACAGAGCAGCTAACTGCGTCAACTGTGGAGGCGTCATTCACAATGCTCCATGTTCATTGGCTCTCAGTTGTGTGAACTGCAGTGGCGAACATCCAGCTAATTCCCGAGAATGCCCCCGTTTTATAGAGGAAAGGGTGATCCAGGAAATCCGAGTCAAAGAGAAGGTATCCTCAGAAGCTCGGAAACTTCTGCGTATCCAACAGCCCCCCCCCCCTTCCAAAGTCCGGCACCTATAACTCTGTTGCAGCTAGGCCGGTACAGAAGCGGGAAATCGCTACACAACCCAGCGATCAAACCGGGCCCACAATTTCACAAAAATTCTAGCAGCAAGAACAGTTCCAAAGCCTTCAACACCTACAGATAAATCTACGTCTCCAACCAAGTCCGTAAAGGAAAGGAACACCTATACAAGGTCACCATCTAAATTACCAGTCTACAACAATGGCAAGAATGAGCCCGTTATTTATATTGCTTCACCGAAGAAATTCAAGAGACAGTGTGTAAAATCTGACTTCCTCAAAGAAGAAAACGTGTCTGTTCCCAGTAAACCAAAGGGAAAGAAGAGCCAGCGTTCACCCCCTCGAAGATCCTCTTCTGAGTATTCCTCTGGGATGGAGACAGACCGGCGGTTTTCATTTTCGCAGGAATCCATTAAGAATCGGTTCGAGGCTCTCGAACCGAAGTTTGCTATGGGGAGACACGCCTCCTCGGTAGAGGAGATGCAAGAAGATCCTTCCTATGCATATAGAAACCCAGTGAAAAAGAGTGTAAGCCCAAAAGATCACTAAAGGTCTAAATGGAATCGCCCACCGTCTACTACAATGTAATGCACAGTTACCTTGAAATACTTATTCCACACAGATATTAATATTGCTATCCTACAATGGAACATGTGGTATTAGAACACAACGACCAGAGCTTGAGCTTCTGCTCAAAGAGAACGAACCCTTGGTCGCATGTTTGCAAGAGACTAAGCTGGGTCCTCAAGATGCTTTCCATCTAAGGTGATACACCACAGTACGGTGTGATATTCCACCAGAAGAGGGTCTTCCTGCACATGGCGGCGCTATAATACTTGTCAGAGATGACACATATGCAATCTGTACCATTACGGTCTGATATCCAATCAGTTGCAATAAGGATCCTACTGCCAGACATCCACTCCACCATTTGCAATTTATATTCGCCTCCGTCCCATGACTTCTTGCACATTGATTTAGAAGATCTAGTTTCCCAGTTACCAACACCGTTTCTGTTGGTGGGAGACTTCAATGCGCACCACCCACTTTGGGGCTTAAGTCGCGCTTGTGCGAGAGACAAGCTCTTCGCTGACTTCCTTTACAGCTACAACCTAGCTTTCCTCAACACTGGAGAGCCTACATTTCTTTCTGACTCTAAATAGCTTCTCACACCTTGATCTTGCAGTGTGTTCACCTCAGTTGGCAGTCTACTTACAATGGAATGTCAACTCTGATTTACACTCTAGTGACCACTTCCCATGTCTTATTAGTCTCTTAACGCAAGATAAATGTTCCACACCTATGCCCAGGTGACGTTTGGACCATGCAAACTGGAAAATTTACACCCATTTGGCTGTCTTTACGTACAATGAGCACGACTCAGTGAATGATTTGGCGCAGCATCTCACGAAGACGATTCTTTCTGGTGCTGAACTATCCATTCCGCGGTCGAGCTCACACCCCGGTCGATTTCCTGTCTCCTGGTGGATGGAAGAATGCCGGAATGCCATTCGTGCTCGAAGGTATGCTCTTAGGATTTTCCAACGTCACCCTAGTTTGGATAACCTAATCCAATACAAGAAAATGCGCGACAGGTCCAGACAAGTCATTAAGGATAGCAAAAAATCATCCTGGAGCAAATTTGTAGCTTCATTTAACCGACACACACTTCCTCGGTTGTGTGGGATAGGTTAAGGCATGTTGCTGGTCGATCGACCCATATACCGATTGCGGGACTAAAAACAGCCTCAGGAGCTGTTGTTGCTTTTGTCAGTCCGTCACGTGCTGCTCGAGTGTTGCTCTCTAGCGCACCTTCGGGATTCTCTGCAGCTGCCTTCCAGACAAAACAGCGGATGATGGAGTTTTTAAGGTTTTAGCGGAGTGTAGCATCAGTTTGAGGATTCAAAATTTTAGGTATCTCTTTTTATGCTTTTTGACCTTGTTCTATATCTGGCTATTGCCACTGTTTTTACCTTTTGTGTATATTTTCCTTGTTGCTAGTATTTTTATTTTTGAGTGAAATTTATATCTGGCTATTACCATGAATCTTTTAAGGGCGCTGATGACCTCGAAGTTGAGCGCCCTTAAACCAAACAAACCAAACTAAACCAAGTTCTTTAAGGTCATCAACGTCAGTAGGTCTTATAGCATACACGCGTTCTTTTACCATTCCCCATAGCGAGAAATCGCATGGAATGAAATACAGCGATTGTGCTGGCCAAGGAAAACCCAGCTTCTACCAAGTGTTTCATCCAGGTAATGTCGAACCGTTAAGAAAAATTTTGGTGGTGCACCATCTGCTGGAAATAACCTTAAGTTAACGTTCGGAGGGAAAGATAATCAACAACAAATTTGTATAACGTATCTAAAGCGAATCTCAAGCTTAGAAGACAGTACATGTTAAATGGAGGCAACGTTGCAATATATACTATATGTGTGCCTCGAAGTTCGTCGCTCAGCTGCGACAACTTGTGATTGATACAAGTGAAACTGAAGATAGCACTCTATTGTGTATTCCTCTCCCTCTGACGTTTTATACCCTGCTTCAAATGTGACTTTGTTCCTGGGAAAATAAATAATATTACGCTAAGTATCATCAGCAATACGGTATACGAGTATTAACACATTAAACAAAGTAATTATGATCATAGTTTCAATAAGTAAACCTGTTAAATCTCTATATACGCCACACTCCACTTTGTACTATTCCATCATATTGCGTTAATCTTTTTGTTTTCCCGTTCTTTTTGCTTTCTTTCCTTGTTAATCCTATGCACTACTGCTTCTGAACACCCGATAGCCTTAGCTGTTTCTTTTACTGCCTTAGTAACACTCATTTTACTTTAAAAATTACCCAACACATTCATAATTATTTGGCGTTCCTTACTTTGTAATTTACCAATATATCGCCTCTTCCTGGCTTCCCCTTCCATAATTATAAAATATTTACGAAAAATGTTGAGTGAATAACGCAATAACAGTTCACAGGTTCCACACACACTTCTTACGAACTGATGTTACATCTGCTCCTTATACTGTCTTATGTGTCACGCCTTGTGCATGGATACGCTGAAATTAATACCTTTTGTTTGCCTTACACGATGACAGCAAGAGGTTACAGACTTCTGATTTATTTTAAAAACTGTCTTCAACCCTCCTCAACATTTGCTCTCGCTTGGTCCCCGATGTAAACTCAATAACAAAAACGTTTCCCACTGCGTAACTTTTGTAGTGCACAGATATAACATTTTCCAAACGTTTTCTTCCGAAATATGGGCCTACAGAAATGTATAATGACTAAAAAGTATATAACCTAATGGAGAAAATAACCCTGCACAGGATGTGTTCAAACCTGAAATTTATAACTGAATATTTACACCATGCTGCAAGCGTAGGAAAGGACGAAGCTAATGGCAACTTGTATGCGCTAGATTAAGACAGATATATGCCATTTAACGCCACACTGTCTTCTAAGGGTGAGACAGCCTATAGGTATGAAGCTCCTTACGGTCTGACCACTAAAAAACACATGGACCAAGTCCTCCAAACTTCGAAACTTCGTACCATACGTTAACTTTGGGAGAGGATCGAGTATGCACGCCTCGTTTTTGAGAATTTTCTGTACTCCAAATGATGCAATTATGGTTGCTCATGTTGCCGCTGACATGGAATATGGTTTCATCCGACGTAAACAATATTAGGGTGTATGTGAGTTATCTAGAAAAACGTTTCTGCACCTCAAACATGAATTTTATGTGCGCCAGAACAGGCATGTATAATTTGAATGTGATACAGCTTCATCTTCAGATCGATTTGGACAATTCTTAAAGACACCTGTCCGCGCGATTCCGGTTTCCAATACTAATTTCGTAGTGGATTTCCTTGGGCTCCTAAGAAACCTAAGATCACTTCGTGCTTCACAGGCAGACCCCTAAAAAAGTGAAGGCATTATAATGATCTGTGATTGCGAGTAGTAATAGCATGAATAAATTTTCAAGGACAGTCGTTTTCTCGTGTAAAAGACAAACGTTTACAACTTTCTCGATTAAAATCACAAGCGCGAATAAGTGTTGGTTTTGCAGGGGCTAAACGGAATGTTGTCGTGAACTGTTTTCCCTGTATGAAAGTATGTCGGAAGCAGCAGAGTTAAACCATCGTATCAACATGTGCGAGCGGTTCTAGCCTCTGAAACTTGGACTATAGATACAGGATTGTACAGGTTCGAATCTCGCCCAAAATCATTTTTAATTGTAATCTTTTCGTTGTTTGTCTAACCAACAACTGAGAAAACTGTATATTTTAAATAAAACAGAACCTTTAAACTATTTTTTAGTTTCAAAATTCGTATTATTGATGCCCCCTCCCCCAGGGGCCTACTGCGATTGTTATGGTTTTGCGACTCCCGGGCTCCCGAGCCATACTCTCCTTTAAGGGGTGAGAGTGCTAAACGTCCTATCAACTTTGGTCCGCGTATGTGTTTGATCTTAAAAATTATACCTCCCTGAACACAGCTTGATGGATATGTAGCTGTAGATATGTAGGATCTGTGTTCGTATCCGCTGATAAAGGTCCGTCCCGGGGAGGGTCCATTGCATGTGCTGATGCACTCCTGAAAGCGATTGGGTCCCTATGTCTATACACTGGGAGGTGTGACACTAGGGTGAGCAAAGTCCAGGCCAGGACTCTCACCAAAGCCGGGTGGCGCACAGGACGTGAATATGCCATCGGAGGCATTTCCAATGGTGGAGGACATCATCTCCATGACTCACATCAACAAAAATATAATACGGTTGTAGTAAAGGAAGTAGTTGAGTTGTGGTCCTCGCTACTTAGTTATTTCTAGGACTGAGGAAGGTAAAAAGTTTTTATCGGGGACTCCGTTTACAATCCAGGAAGGCCTGGATAAAATAGCTGGTCCAGTAAAGTCATACACTAGATCTCGAAATGGCACGCTCCTGGTTGAAACACATTCAGCAGACCAGGTACCAAAGATACAAAGAACGAACATATTAGCTAGCTATCCAGTACGTGTTGGCATACATGTAACATTGAACTCTTCACGTGGTGTGGTTAATATCTGCGCATCGGACGGTTTACCAATGAGGAGATTCAAGAAAATCGTATGGAGCAAGGCGTTACTAACGTTTACCGTTTACGTTTACCGTTCAGCGCAGAGGTGGTGAGATAAAGCCAACTCGTACCCTGTTCCTGACCTTTGATCCGGTAGATCTCCCGCAGAGGATTAAGGCAGGGTATGAATCCATCGAAGTTAGGTATTTCCTCCCGAACCCACTCAAATGTTTTAGGTGCCAGCGCTTTGGACATGCAAGCCCGTTTTTAAGGGATTAGCTACATGCCCTAACTGTGGAGACGAATTCCACGATAGTACATGTACTGCAGCTCCGTCGTGCGGGAACTGCAAAGGTGAACATCCATCCAGTTCCCGAGATTGCCCCCGTATTGTACAGGAGAGGGATATCCAAGAGATACGGGTTAGAGAGAAGGTGCCCTTCTCAGAAGCCCAGAAACTCTTAACTACACGCCAACCCTCTGTTCCAAGCTCCGGTATCTGTAGCTGTGTTCCAGTTAAACCGTTCCCGCAGCGATTGATCGTAGCACAAAACGAGCGATATAAATGGGGAAACAATATAACAAAAGACAGTCGTAGCCCGGAGCTCTATTCCAAAGATTTCTACATCAACACGCACATGTGTTAAAGTCTATAAATTCCATAGGTGAAAAGAACATCAATGTTACATCGTGACGTGGTCTCGCCGCCTTGGTTCCGCTATCCTAAGCGGTGCTCTCGGGTGGTTTCTGCTCAGGCTGGTCGGCATAGACCTTAATTTTTGGGTATGCGTGAGTGTTTTCACATAAAAGCCAGAACTCTCGTTGAAACACTTGTTCTCAATCAAATTAATACTTGAGATTTGCCGATCGCTATTAGAAACGTTACGTCGTTACTGTGTCTTTACTAAGACCGAAGATTGTTACTGTGAAATGTAATGTGTCCTCACACTCGAGGATCCGGAAGGCAAGTCCCGTAGCTGACCTGCTCGCTCGTGGTCCGGAAGGCAAGTGTCCCGACTGACCTGCTCACTCGGGATCTGGACGATAAGTGACTGCCTTTCACTTCCTAATTGCCTCTCCAGTGGCAATTTTAACTCTGAACAATCTTCCCAGGTTCGTACCTTTTATACATGCGACGAGTTTAATATTTCCCATTTATTTAATTCTGTCATGTGAAGCAGTTTTATTTCCATAATTATGGCGTTCACAGTTTCGGCTTCAATCATCACCAAGAGCATCAAGCTCAACACACAAACCTAACAAGCCCGTAAGATCGCCTTGCCGATATAGTTAAAAAAGGGTTATACGAAAAACGACTTTCTTAAAGAAAGTAGTAAGTCTGGTCTCGGTGCATCAGTGTCCACGAACATCTCTAAAATCCTCTTCTGGTAAATCGTCCGGGGTGGACTCGGACCGGCGTCGTTCGTCTTCGCCGGTCCCCATTAGCAACTGCTTCGAGACACTCGAATCCAAGTTTGCTATGGAGACACGCACCTCCTCGATAGAGGAGATGCAAGAAGATCCCGCCCACACTGGGAGAATCCCAGTGAAAGAAAGCCAGGATAAAACTGAAAAACCTACAAGCCCAAGAGATAAAAAGAAGGGCTAAATTGAATCGACAGCCGCCTCTCCAAAGTAATGGAGAGTTACCTTGGACTACTTATCCCATACAAATTTTGGCGTGGCTATACTACGAACCTTTGTTCGCATGTTTGCAAGAGACTAAGCTGCGTCCACAAGACGCTTTCAAACTAAGGCGATACACCCAAGTACGGTGTGATATTACAACAGATGAGGGTGTTCCGGTACATGCCGGCGCTATGGTGCTTATCAGAGAAGTATATATGAAATCCGTACCTCTATGGTCTGATATACAATCCGTTGCCTTAAAGATTCTATTGCCAAACATCCAGCTCGCCATTTGTAACTCATATTTGCCTTCGTCCCATGACTTCTCGCACATTGATTTGGAAGACCTAGTTTCCCAGTTACCAATCACCAGTTCTGTTGATGGGAGACTTCAATGCGCACCTCCCGCTTTGGGGTTCAGGTCGCGCTTGTACGAGAGGCAACCTAGACGCTAATTTATTGGACAATTATAACCTATACTCTGTTCATCAAGAGATTAGAGGAGATATAAACAAAGCACCGGTTAGTATCACTCCGCGGCCACGTGCTTTCACAATGACGCAACACGGTTACTAATATGCATTTTACACTACTAAAGGGTATATTTACGTGATCCAAATAACATGTAGCACATGGAAATTAACTGCTACTTACGCCATCTCTGTCCACAATAACACTTTTTCATTTCCTGCTCACAATCTCGAAACCAGTCTCCAGAAGCAGCTTGTGGAGGGAAGTTCGTTTTAAATCTGGAAGATCGGGATCAGAGTTAACTGCCAACAGCACTTTTTTTAAGGTAGTGGTTCATTGTTAACAAAGAACTGGTGAACTTTTCGACGGATTGCAGATCTCACACTCACAAATTCGTCGCAAACTACATCCACCATTTATCTAGCACGTGGTCGTTTTTACCGGTATCTTCACCAACTGACGATTTTTCTTTGGGTGTACTGTAAATACTTGCAACTGACACACCAGTAAACTCGGATGTTAATTTCATCACGTCTTCGATAGCAAGTTCAGGATATTTCTCGTAGAACTTGTTAAATATGTTCAATATTGTTGTCTTTTCACCACTTCACAACGGTTTGCCGCACTTATGTTTTACAACACTAACTTGTTCCGCCATGTTACTTTCATACTGAATAATGCGCGCACAGAATGAATTAGGCTGGTTACAAATTCACTTAACGGCGTATTCTTACAGTTTAACTATGCTTAGTACACTTAATCCATGCTTTAGCAAACATTAAATGACATTTCAGACCTCAGTAACATTATTTCTTCAAGGGACTATTTACACGGCGAAAGCATCAAGAGGGCGCGCTGTGGTCAAAACGCACGTGGCTTTGTTTACGTCTCCTCTAATCTCTAGATGAACAGAGTATAGCTCTCCTCATCACTGTCGAGCCTACATTTCTTTCTCACTCCTTCAACAGTTTTCACACCTTCAACTTGCAGTTTATTCACCTCAGTTGGCTGTCTCCGTACAATGGTATGTCATTTCTGATTTACACCCTAGTGACCACTTTCCGTGTCTTATCAGTCTTTTAACACAAGATGGCGCTTGAATCATGCCAACTGGAACATTTACACCCAGTTTACTTACAACGAGCACAACTCAGTGAATGATTTGGTATAGCATCTAACCGAGAGGGTTCTTTCTACTCCTGAGCAATCTTCCGAGGTCGACTTCCGAACCCCGTCGATTTCCTGTTCCTTGGTGGACGGAAGAATGTCAGAATGTCATTCGTGCTCGAAGGCGTGCTCTTATGACTTTTCAACGTCAGCCTACATTGGATAACCTAATCCAATATAAGAAAATGCGCGCCAGGTGCAGACAAGATCTCAAGGATAGCAAAAAGGCATCGTGGAGCTGATTTGTAGCTTCATTCAACCCCCCTCGGTTGTATGGGATAAGTTAAGGCGCGTAGCGGGTAAATCTACTCATATACCAATTGCAGGCTTGAAAACAGCTAAGGGAGCTGTTGTTGATCCATTTGAAGTGGCCAACACTTTTGGCAGTGAATTTGCTCAAGTGTCTAGCTCGGAAAGCTACTCCCCTGAGTTCCTTCCAATTAAAATTCAGGTGTAATCTCAAGGCTTCGCGTTTCGTTCTAGAAACGTAGGTGAGTCACCTTTTCACCATGGCGGAGTTACAACATTCTCTTTCATCTTCTCGACTATCAGCAGAAGGACCAGACGGTATTCGCGTACAAATGTTACAACAGCTCTTCTGAAGGAAAGGCATTTCTGCTCGAGGTCTATAATCGTGTTTGGGTTGACAGTATACTTCCAGAATATTGGCGGAAGGCCACCGTTATTCACATTTTAAGAGCTGGAAAGGATCGTCATCTTCCCTCCAGCTAACGTGCTGTTGCGTTTGCAAGGTGGTGGAATGCATGATCAATGGACGATTGGTATGGTAGCTAGAAGGTCGTACCCTACTAACATCCAGTGTGGTTTTCGAGGACGCCCTTCAACTATAGACCATCTTGCGTCGATATCGACACAGATAATGAACGGATTTATGAAGAACTGTCAAACCGTTGGCATATTTTTCGATCTCGAGAAGACTTGTGATACGTGCTAGCGAGCAGGGATTCTACGTTCGCTGCATACGTGGAACATACGTGAACGCCTACCGCTGTTCATTCAGGAGTTTATGGAAGATAGCTTTTTCCAAGTAAGAGTCGGCTCAGTTTTCTCTAATTCTTTGGTTCAGGAGGAGGGAGTACCTCAGGGTTTGATACCAAGTATCACGCTTTTTGCTATAGCAATTAAGTCCAACTGGAAACGTGTTCCATCTGGAGTTTCGGCATACCTATTCGTGGACGACTTCGCCGCCTCTTGTATTTCTCAGCTCACTGCGTTTTTGGAACGGCGCCTGCAGCAATGTTTGGACAACCTTCGAGAATGCAGCTCAGAAAACGGCTTCCATTTCTCAACTGAGAAGTCTATCTGCGCTAATTTCTGGCATCATAGGAGACGGCTACCACCTTCGCTCCGTTTCGATCTCGATTTACTTCCCTTCGTAGATGAGACGTGTTTCCTGAGGTTCATCCTGGATAGCAAGCTCAGTTGGTCATCGCATTTAGCACAGCTAAGAGCACAATGTGACCCTTCCCTGAATATCTTGGGGAGACTAAATGGCAAATCGTAGGGAGCGGATCGGACAATTTTGCTGCGAATATATCGTGCACTGGCCGACCCAAACTAGACCATGGTTGTATTGTTTGTTCGTCAACACGACCATGTGTGCTGAGAAGATTAGACCCGGTCCATAATAGGGTTATACGCGTGGCAATAGAAGCTTTCCCAACAAGCTCCGTTGTGAACCTTTACGCCGAATCCGCAGAACCTCTGTAATATCGGCGTGAGATTCTCTTAGGAAATTATGCTTGTCCGCTTGGATGTGTGCTTGGGCACCCAACTTTCTCTTCATTTTTCAGCACCACGCTGAGAGAACGATATAGGAAAAGCACCCTTAGTGCTAAGCCAGCGTGTTTTCGTTTCCAGAAGCTTCTAAGGAAACTTGCAATTGAAATTCCTAACATATTTCCCAAGGGCGAGAAGCTCTACCACCCCCCCCTCCCCTCTTGGTTACCTGGCCCCATGTGTATCTTGGGATGACCGTACGCCGCAAGTCCACGATGCCTATCTCAAGTATCCGCACTTAAAACGAATTTTTGTAAGGCTACACTTACCACCTATGGATCAAAGAGCACCAGCGGTGTTGGATGTGCGTATGTTTATGGAACCAAACTACATGCAATCCGTTTTCATAATATCAGTTCCATTTTTACTGCAGAGCTGTATGCAATTTACTGAGCCGTTTTACATGTGCGCCGTCGTAAATTAGGTGGCTCCCGGATTTTGAGTGATTCCCTTTGTGCACTTCAGAGCCTTCATGAGCTATACAACTCCCATCCTATTGTACAGCGTATCCAGGATGCCATATTTTACACCCTTTTGATGTTGGCGTCATGTGTTCATGGATTCCTGGTCACGTAGGTTTGCCGGGGAAAGAAATGGCGGATTTGGCAGCCAAGGCGGCTACTACAGAGTTACCTCGGAAGACTTCAGGCTTGAAGTGCGGAGAGCAGTGCTGTCGTGCTGGCACGAAGAGTGGTCAGCTCTCTGCGGTAAAAAGCTTAGAGAAGTGAAATAACTTCCGATAAACTGGGTAACTTCCTCTCGCATACCTCATCGCAAGGAGGTTAAGTTGGCTCGGTTGCGAATTGGCCACTGCAGTTTTTCGCATGGTTAGTTTTTTAAACGGTACTCTGCTCCTTTGTCCGTTGTGCGACAACCTTTTGTCAGTCCGTCATGTGCTGCTAGTGTTCCTCTCTAGCGCACCTTCGAGACTCTTTGCAGATGCTTTCTAGACTTGCAGAGGCCTTGGCGGACGATAGTTTTGCTGTGTTTAACGACCGGTTTTACTACTACGGCACCACAGGTGGTGACACTGATGATACGTGGAATGAAGATGGAGCACCGGTGGAATGAGATGGCGGGGGAAACCGGAGAACTGGGAGAAAACCCGCTCCAGCGCCCCTTCGTCCACCACGCATTCCACATGCGGTTGCCTGGGATCGACCCCGGGCCGCTTTGGTGAGAAGCGAATGGTCTAACCTCTCGGCTTCGGCGCGGCCTGGCGGACGATAGACAAGTGGTTGAAGGAGTTTTCACGTTTTTAACGGAGTGTAACATGAGTTTGAGGATTTGAAACTTTAGATATCTAGTTGATATCCTTATCACTTTGTTTTAATCCTGGCTTTTACCACTATGTTTTTGTATTTATGTGTATTTATTTTCCTTTTTGGCAGTAATTTTATTTTTTCTTGAAGTTTATATCCGGCTTTTCCCATGAATTGTTTTTAAGGGCGCTGATGACCATGTAGTTGAGCTCTCTTAAACCTACATCAACCCTCCTCCGTATTATTGCTGACTTAAGATCTTTCCTCTTTGGCCTAGAAATAATTATTTACACTTGAGACACATTTCAGTCCCGATTAAACATTAAAATAAACAAAACTGGAACAAAAATAAATAAAAGTACATAATAATACCCTGTCCAATATTCCTAATGCTCGAAAACTAGTTAATTCTCGGCCTGGTGTCTATCAGCTGGTAGAAACTGTCTTTCTGCGAGAAATCCCACGCGTCTTCAACCCTGTCCCATACTTCGTCAGACTCCTGGGAGGTGGTTGACGGTAATTTCGAAGAATCTTAATCTCTACCCACACGTTCTCAATTGGATTTAGATCGGGTGACCTTCGAAGGTGAGATGTCAATGAAATATCCTCAAAAACCAACGTTGAACTATCCTTGATTTATATACGCTATCATTGTCCTACAGCAGGCATGTCAAACATCACTCCCAGGGTGTGAAGAGAGGAGTCCACCCCTCCTTAACTGCAGTAGCACGCGCTAGTAGAACCGCTTTTCGCTTTGTTTTTCTCGTTCTCCGATTTGAAGGAAGGAAAATAGGGGGATATTTTCACACCTGGCGAGTGCTGTTTGACACGCCTGTCCTACAGGAACAGGATTGTTCCATTGGAATACCTTTCTCTGAGATATGGGGCTAAAATAAACTGCAAATTGTGATAGGTCCAACCTTCCACGTATTCGCTCAAGGTACACGCGCAATGGTCCATTATACGAGATCTATACTACAACTTTGTCCGTGAATATTACCCTCCACCAGTCGATGTTTCTAGCGTCTACGGCATATGCAATACGGTCCAGGCGTGTTCCTCAGACAGGACCTCTTTACGAGCAGCTATGTACTATCTTTCACAAAATTAAATACCCATCTTCGGTGAGACGTGTGCGAAAGGTCACCTAATTGTCAGGCGTGCTTGCATAGGCGGTATGAGAATTAAATTAGTCATATGCTTCCCTTGCTGTTCGGAGGACATGGCAGCCGTGTCACCTCGCAACTCACACCACTCGCAGTTTGGAAAAGCAATATTTCAGCAATCCTTCAACATTAACGGGCAAACATTGCAGATTCAACTTCAGTGCACCTGCAGAACATTTATGTTCTTACGGTGTTTCTATTAAGTTGTGGACTAGAACTAAAATGATTCCAGTGTTGGTGCTGGACTTACAAAACGTGAGGAGGCTAAGGCCGCGTATACGCTATAGCTGACCTGGCTAAGACGTGCTGTTTCAAATGAACAGTGTGAGCTGACATGGGTTCGAATCCCAGCCAACATACTTATTTTTGTTTCCCTTTTTTATTTTTATTTATTAGCCGGAACATTATTATTTATATAACCCGTGCGAAATATAAAATTATACAAACTAATGGAATCTATTTCTCATAAAGCTCCTCCTTTAGTATCTATATTCCGCGTACCGTTGTAATTTTCCCCGCAGTCTTATGAATGCTGCAGTACGATTAAAATTTTACAAGTGAATGGTTCCTAAGATATTAATTCCAATTGCTGAAAATGAAGCAGGGAACACACCTACCTCAATTGTAAAACATTCCTCCTGAAATTAATATTTCACTGTAAACATTCACATTCAAAAGCATCTCGATAAGTTTCGTAGAGTATTACCATATTAAAACATATAAGCGTGTAATAGTGTAAATTATCAGATCTGGATGTCAGTGAATAATGTAATTCATGATACATTAAACAGAACAGAATACAGTTGTAGATTACTTGAGGGTGAAGAAACCTTTGCACCTAGCAAGGTTGTCATGTCGTTTATGTCCAAGCAGACACAACGTTGCCATGTCCCCATTAGCTCAATTTGTAGCAGTGTGCCATCATCCGAATCTCCATTCCTGATAAAAGGCTGTAGAGAACTAAATACGTTTGTTAATTTTGTATTTTACGAAATAAACATGCGAAAGACGGGGATCGAACCCCCGGCAGTTATAGGTCTACAAGTTAGAAAAGAACCTCGGAAAGTGTTGGTGGTCACGTGACTGAACTGGGAGGGGTAAGCAGCAGGCAGCAGCAGTCCGCTAGGCCGAGTTACACTAGTCCGCTTCCATTTCCGATTCTGAATCTAATTCAGAAGCTGTGTCGGTAACAGATTCTTCTGAGCCTGAGTGGTCTCAGCCATTAATGATGAAACTGTCGATGACATCATCCATTAGTCCATCTGATTCCCAGTATTTTGCTTCCACTTTTCGTACTTGATCAGAGCACTTTCTCCACTTATTCTGGAATATTCACGGAAAAGCTCCTCACAGAGCGTTGCCCTGCACTTAAAGTTGCATTGGACAAATCTTGTGCAGCTTCTCCCTTTATTTCTCCCCATACCAACTCTATTGGATTTAGATCGGCGTGATATGGTGGAAGACGCAATACCTCATGGCCACATGCATTGAGGGTCTGATCGATTACGTACCTACGTCTTTTCTTTGGGCACTGACGTCACTAACTGCAAAAACTCTGGTTTATGCATATTGCTGCTGAACGACACATTGTTGTCCTTTAACCACTGCATTACATCCTTTTTCAGCGTCGTCATTGTTGGCCTTTTATTTTTCTGAACACTGTGATAGTTAGAATTGTCCATCACGACAACAGGGTTACTGGGCAAATTAGGAATAACTTACGTTTCTAACCATTTGTAAAATGTACAGCATTCATATAGCCGTGATAATCGCCCGTTTTTTGTTTAGATTTGAACATTAGCAAAGCATTGTGCACAAACCCGTTTTCTCCTCCCGCATGGGCAATTATCAGTCTGGGTCCTTTACCCATAGGATTTGTAACCCCTAACTCATTTGGAGACTGCCAACAAGAACTGACGGTATGACAAGCATTTATATATGTTTCGTCTAAATACACAACATTCCTCTTCTTTCACGGTACCTACGAATACTTCGCAGGTAATTAGCACGCCAGGACACAATTTCAGGCTTTTCGATTAGGAGCTGCCGTTTAGAAGCACATTTTTTCCATTTAAAGTCTAATCGCAAAACCAGTTTCCTCAGGTATTCCCTGCTGCATACCAAACTCCCATCACTCTGCAAATCATGCTTGAGCTTCTGTATCGTTGGCACTGCTTTCTTACTGTATAATATTCGTGTATTTTCCTTCGAACTATACCCTCAGTAAATGTATCGACTTCCACTTTCTTTTTCCTTTGTCTAGCCTTCCCTTTCGGCGTTGAGAATTTGACCTGACCAGTGGTAGATAAACACGTAGTCCCTTCCTTTATGATGCGTTTCACTAAACTAATGGAAACTCCTGTAGCTTCACTTGTCGATGCTCAATTTCAATTCACTCTTTTTATCTTTCAAGTAATTAGCAACATTGTAAACACTATTGCGAGCATCACTTTTCAACGACCGACCAGATACGCTTGTTTTACTAGTCATGTTAGGCACTTTCGCTATTAGCCACAAAAATACTTACAAAAACTTGTTATAAAGCTTTACACGGAACGCACTATAACTGCAAGTGTAACATGTTGTTATAGGGAGCCGATCTGCACCGTGCGCTGCCGAAACAGAACTGACCCCCACCACTAGCACCATGCGCAGCAAAGAAACATGGTTTCTGCGCAGGTTCTTTTCTAGCGTGTATACCTATAGTAGTTCTGAATTTCGCAGTCACCGACGAAGCGCTCTTGGCTATTCGGCACATGGCCACTCGCCCTGTCTCACATGTAGAGCGAGGACATATATCCACTGAAGAAGAAATCAGGTTGACTACACGGCGAATTGCTTGCTTGACGTCATCGCTGCTACCTCGGACTGAGGGGAGAACTGCGTACTCTGGTTCAGTGTGACAGCCAGGCCCGAATTTAGGACCTCTGACGCCCCTGGGCAAAAAAACATTTGCTGCCCCCCACCCCCAACTTGCAATACATATATTACTTAAATGTTCACAACATATAGAATGGTTTCACTAGTTTGGATACTTAAGTATGAGTAGCAAACACCATACGTGTTTATTAAAATTTAAGTAGAAACATCTTAATAGAAAGAACTTACACTAAGAGGCATCACCCCATATTAGATGTCAAAACATATACTGTTTAAATAACAAGAGGCTTCCTCCTTGCCCTGTCATTTGCAAACAAGTTTATGAGTTCGTTATAGTCCATTTTCACTGTTAAGTCAGATTCAGTTGCAAGAACACCAAAATAACTAAGACGATCCTTCACTTGTGATGTTCTTAAATAATTATTTACGCGTCTTAGAGCAGAAAATGATCTCTCAGTTGAGCAGTCGGAAGCAGGATTGCTCAAGTATATTTGTAGAGCTATGTTTAAGTTTGGGTAAATACTCTCTTAGACAGTTACCTTTTAACATCTTGCACAGTTGTGTAGAGATTGCGACGCATTTTCATTCTTTTCTACGTAGCTTTTGAAGTGTAAGCATTCAAGTACAAATACTTCAAAATCCGAACTGTAGACCTTCTGAAGTCTGGATGATGCTTCCTGAGTTTCAAGTGGACTAAGCATCTTCAGATTTGTCAAAAACATAAATGGTTCACTGAATTCCTTGTAGGAGGAAACTATGCTGTGCAGTTCTTCAATCAATTTATCCAGAATCAAAAGGAAAGACATCTGTAAGTCATCTGAATCATCATTTCCTTCAGAGTCAATCAGATTCATCAAATAATCTTTTCTTTTTCTTAATGCGCTTCTTATCCTAGTCAACTGTAGTAATGTTACAAAGACATTCAAATTTCTTCTGTCCTAGATTCTTGAAAACTTCATATCCCATTTTCATTTCTTCCAAGAAACCAATCAAAGAACTATACAAATTACAAACACTGGCTACATCCATGTCTGCTGTTTGTAACTGCTTACTTACAACATTGAACCTTTCAAGAATGGAATTCCAAACTACAGTCATAAAAGATGTCTCAAGCCTACACAACTTCTTCATTATGCCTTAAGCTTCAGATTTCACCAAAGACTTCTCACTTTCATTCCCTATTATTGACAACAGTGCTCTAACGATTACCTCGCCATCTTTGTTCAAGCTTCTGCTAGCTTCCTCTCTAGCAGACCATCGGGTTATGCAGAGGGACATGACACTCAGGTTCCATCAATGACTACAAGCAATGAAAAAATTACATATTTCTTACAAAATGTCAACAACAAAAAACTAAGTTGCTTGGTTACATCTTGCTGCACTTTAACCCACCAAATTCAGAGTGTGCGCTGAACAAGGAATATAGAAGACATAAGGGGAGAGAGCTCTGATTCTAGCTGACATATTTGGTTCATTATCATAACTCTGTCCTCTGCAGTCACTTATGTCCAATCCATGTCTCTCAAGACAGTTTATCACTGCAGTACCTGGGCGACCGAGCTTCGCTCGGCGTTTTTCGCCTCTGTTTTTGTGAAATCTTATTTTTTGTGGGAGAAGATACTTATTTAGACAAACCTGAAAGGCAAAACGTTAACTAAATAAAACTACTTGTCGCAATTGTTAAGAGTAATGTCCGAGATACAAGAGATATAGAAATACATAAAAATATTTCATAAACACCATCATTTCAGCTATAAAACGTGTACTGCTGAAAGCAGGCCTCCCCCATAGATATCCACCCAGTTTGAGGTTTTCGTCGAGCATTTGTTTCATTATGGACTTCAGTTCTTTGCTGCTGTGATTGACTCCAGGACGTAAACACGTTGACCAAAGTCCTTCATACTTCCATCGAGTTCTTCCATGGCTTCCTTAACCCCGGCCAGTCGCTCGTTAGTATTCTTCGATAGACCTGTCTTCATATTGGAATTCCCGTCTTCATCTTTTCGGTTTCGGAGTTTACATTTTCAATTTGCCTTCCATTTTTGTTCCCATATGTTCTATTCCGTAGTTTACATTTTTCCAATCCGGTTTTCATATTTGTTTCCTCGGCCACATTCCGGAATTCATTTCATTTCCCATTATGTCCATCTTGGCTAACATTTGTTTCATCAACTGTTCCATATCATGCTTTTCGTCGCACTCCGGACACCAATTGTGATTACTTTACTTTTTTAACAGTTTCTTTATTTTTTATTAAAACACCGGAGCGACACTAAGCAAAAGCAATGTTGAAGAATAACAAATACTACAGAAAGGAAAGGTGGTTGATAAAGCCATGTGAATGTACTACGCATTTATGTTTCAAACATATAGAAAAGTGTATGAATTGTTCGTAATTGTTCGTCGAAGCGGGAGTAGTGAAAGAAATGGGATTGTGTTTTACTAAAGAAAAATGAGTAGAAAAACCGTGTGAATGTTATACGTTGCACTTATATTTCAAGTGTATGGAAAAATGTATGGATTGTTTGCAGAAGAAAGAGTAGTATGTTAGGTAAAAGAAAAGGGAGTAGAGAAAACCATGTGAACGTAATACATTGCGTGGTAAAATGGATTGCATAAAAACCTTCGCCATGAAAAAAATTAGATATGTCACTTTTCATGGCGATCGATCAACCTGTTTTGGAATTTAATCACTCTTCAACATAAGATATGTATAGGCCTTGGTATGTATGAAGTTGATAAACCATAGGGAATAACATGTGAATTGTTACGTAAAACAAAAGTGAGTAGAGAAAGTAGTATGAATGTAATACGTTGTATTTGTTTCAAACATATAGCAAATTGTATGAATTATATGTTGAAGGGCGAATAGCGAAAGAAGACTGTGTCTCGTAAAGGAAGAATTAGTAGAGGAAATCGTGTGAATGTAATACGCTGCATTTATATTTCAATCCTAGAATATTATATGATTGTATGTTGAAGGGTAAACAGAGGATACATAAATGCGCTACGTAAAAGAAAAGCGAGTAGAAAACCATTTGAAAGTAGTATATTGTGTAGTAAAATTATTACCATAAAAACTCTCAATGAAAAAAATACATATAAGTGCCAAATTTCGCGGTGATCGGTTAAGCGGTTTTCGAGATTAACAGATATATATAAACATTCAAGTTGTATAGATGATATGAATTGTTTGTAGAAGAGTGAGTCGAGAAAAACATGTGAAGGTGTTACCTAAAAGTGAGTAGAGTAAACACTGTGAATGTCACATACAGCATTTCTATATCAAACATGCACAAAATTGTATGACTTATTTCTAGAAGGGTAAGTAGAGAAACAGTTATGAGTGTGTTACCCAAAATAAAGTAGAGAAAACAGTATGAATGTAATATGTAGCATTTCTATTTCAAACATGCACGAAATTGTATGACTTATTTGTAGAAGAGTGAGCAGAGAGAGATCCGAATGTGTTACCTGAGAGTGAGTAGAGAAAACAGTATGAATATAATGTGTAGCATTTCTATTTCAAAAATACAGAAAATTGCACGATTTCTTAATAGAAAAGTATAGAAAGAGATGTGAACGTGATACCTAATAGTGAAAGGAGTAAACAGTGTGAATTTAATAGCATTTCTATTTAAAATATACAGAACATGGCATGACTAATTTCAAAAGGGGGGATAAAAGTGTTTTATTGGTGTAAAATCACGTTTTTTATGGAAAATTGTTTATACAAGGGTGAGTAGAGAATGATTTGTAAATGTGATACCTAAAAGTAAGTAGAAAAACCACTGTGAATGTAATATGCAGCATCTCTATTTCAAACATACAGAAAATTGCATGACTTATTTGTAGAAGAGTGAGTAGAGAAAGAGGTGTGAATGTATCACCTAATAGTGAGAGCAGAAAACATTGTGAATGTAATAGCACTTCTGTTTCAAACATACAGAACATGGTATGACTAATTTTAAAAGTGGGATATAAGTGTTTTTTGGTGCAAAATCACGTTTTTTATGGAAAATTATTTATAGAAGGGTGAGTAGAGAAGGAGACGTAAATGTGATACCTAAAAGTAAGTACAGAAACCACTGTGAATGTATTATGCAGTATCTTTATTTCAAACATACAGAAAATTGCATGACTTATTTGTAGAAGAGTGAGTAAAGAAAGAGATGTGAATGTGTTACCTAATAGTGAGAGGAGAAAACAGTGTGAATGTAATAGCATTTCTATTTCAAACATACAGAACATGGTATGAATAATTTTAAAAGTGGGGATAAAAGTGTTTTTTGGTGCAAAATTACGTTTTTTATGGAAAATGATTTATAGAAGGGTGAGTAGAGAAGGAGACGTAAATGTGATACCTAAAAGTAAGTACAGAAACCACTGTGAATGTAATATGCAGCATCTCTATTTCAAACATACAGAAAATTGCATGACTTATTTGTAGAAGAGTGAGTAGAGAAAGAGTTGTGAATGTATCACTTAATAGTGAGAGGAGAAAACAGTGTGAATGTAATAGCACTTCTGTTTCACACATACAGAACATGGTTTGACTTATTTTAAAAGTAGGGATAAAAGTGTTTTTCGGTGCAAAATCACGTTTTTTATGGAAAATTGTTTATAGAAGACTGAGTAGAGAAAGAGATGTGAATGTGTTACCTAAAAGTGAGTAGAGAAACCGCTGTGAATGTAATATGCAACATCTCTATTTTAAACATACAGAAAATTGCATGACTTATTTGTAGAAGAATGAGTAGAGAAATATGTGAATGTATCACCTAATAGTGAGAGGAGAAAACAGTGTGAATGTAGTAGCACTTCTGTTTCATTCATACAGAACATGGTTTGACTTATTTTAAAAGTGGGGATAAAAGTTTTTTTTCGGTGCAAAATCACACTTTTTATGGAAAATTGTTTACAGAAGAGTGAGTAGAGAAAGAGATGTGAATGTGTTACCCAAAAGTGAGAGGAGAAAACAGTGTGAATGTAATAGCACTTCTGTTTCAAACATACAGAACATGGTATGACTTATTTTAAAAGTGGGGATAAAATGTTTTTGGTGCAAAATCATGTTTTCTATGGAAAATTGTTTATAGAAGACTGAGTGGAGAAAGAGATGTGAATGTGTTACCCAAAAGTGAGTACAGAAAACTCTGAATGTAATATGCATGTGTACAAAAATTTAACCAAATCTTTAGAGCCGTTTCTGAAATACGGGGAATATATATACAAGAATTGCACTGTAGAAGCGGGAATAAAAAAAATGTTATTTTTTATGTAAAATCGTTTTTTCTGGAATTACACCTATATAGATGAACTTAAAAGGCAAAACTCTATCTGAATACAAAATTTGATCAAAATCGTTAGAGCCGTTTCCAAGTTGCGCGGAATAAGTATACACACACACACACACACAATCACACACGCACACAATCACACACACACACACACCCACACCCCACACCCCCACACCCACACCCACACCCACACCCACACCCACCCCCCCACACCCACACCCACACCACACCCACACCCCCCACACCCACACCACACCCCCCACACCCACACCACACCCACATCCCCCCACACCCACACCCCCCCACACCCCCCACACCCACACCCCCCACACCCACACCCCCCACACCCACACCACACACCCCACACACCACACACACCACACACCCCACACACACCACACCACACACACACCACACCACACACACCACACCACACACACACCACACCACCACACCACACCACACACACACACCACACCACACACACACCACACCACACACACACCACACAACACACACACACACACCACACAACACACACACCACACAACACACACAACACACACACACACCACACAACACACACACCACACACACACCACACCACACCACACACACACACACCACACACCCACACACACACCCCCCACACACACACCCCACACACACACACACCACACACACCCCACACACACACCCCACACACACACACACCACACACACCCCACACACACACACCACACACACACCACACACACACACCACACACACCACACACACACCACACACACACACCACACACACACCACACACACACCACACACACACCACACACACATACCACACACACACCACACACACACCACACACACACCACACCCCACACACCCCACACCCCACACACCACACCCCACACACACACCACACCACACACCACACACCACACCCCACACCCCACACCACACCCCACACCACACACCACACACCACACACCACACCCCACACCACACCACACCACACCACACACACACCACACCACACCACACACACACACACCACACCACACCACACACACCACACCACACCACACCACACACACCACACCACACCACACACCACACCACACCACACACCACACACACACACACACACACAAGAATTGCTCGTTTAAATATATAAGATTTGACAGATCCTGGCCACCATATCCTGGATTTGGCACAAATTCAACAAACCGCTCTTCAGCTAGCCCCTCTTTGTTGACATAATGCAAGACAAAACTTAATTGGTCATTATGTGCAATATCAGGGCTAGAGTCAACAATTATAGAGTAGTATTTTGCCACAGTAACTGGTGCCACTATTCCTTCAACAACTCTCTTCCCCACGAGTTTGATTATTTGCTCATATATAGCAAAAGGCAAATATGAAGTTTCTACACTTCCAGAATCCTTATATAGTGGCTAGCAAGAAATGGATCAAATTCGGCAATAAGTTCCATGCAAATTAAAAAGTTACCATTATGAACACTTCCAAGAATTTCATCATTGCCACGGAAAGGCATTCCTCGAGAGGAAAGTTTCTTCACAACAGCAACAACCCTTTGTAAGACATTACGCCAGTACTGAACTTTATTTTCAAGTTGTGAGAACAATTTTCCATCTATCCTTGTCAAAATAGAACTTCTGTTTTTTAAACTAAGAACGCAGTCTCGCTGCCTTGAACTATTTTCATTTTCATCACTTGCAATTAGCTCTGGATGTTTCCAGTTTGAGAAATCACGAGGTCCTGCCAAGTCTGATGTTCCTCCAAAAAGAGTACATGGTGCACAAAATTATGTTCCCTGACTTTCAGAATTAACTAAGTAATCTCTGTTAATAATTTCATTGTTAGCCAGCTTTCTCTGAAAAAATGCACTAGTGCAACGTCTTGTGGCACCATCTGTAAACTGTTTCGACTTAGAAAGGTCACCTTCTTTATTTTGTTTTACCGCGTTCATTACAATATAGTCCCGTGTTTTATCAGTTTTTTTCCCAAAGAAAAGGATCAGCACTAATTGTAAAGGGTTCGTCAGCAACGATGGAAGTTCCGCCTTCACTTTCGTTTGATAGAAGTTCTGTTTCATCTTTAGATTTATTTGTGGTACTTTTTCCCCACAGTCTTCAACAACTTCACTTGGCGAGGGCGTTTCTTCTTGACATGAACTCCTTGAGGTCGATTTTATAAACACATCAAGGCATGGAACTTTTCTCAATGCGTTTTCTTCTCTTTTTCTTTTATCTTTCGCCAATGAACGATACTGAGCCCCACCAAGTCTCTTTCTTCCTGTCATTTTATTCACTGACAATCGACACTGAAACTGAGAAAACGAAAGAAAATATGATAAACAGTTGAAAAACTTAAAATATTAAAAAATAACCTCCTACTACATTATGCCGGAATGCCGGATCATTAAATATAAAAGAATTCAACATAATTACAATAATACTAATTACTGTTCATTACCTCAGCTAACAATATATAGAAAATTACCGATGAATAACAACACACACTTCTTGATCTTACAATTTTTTTCGTGTGTTAATCGATTGTCACTATTGGAATGCGTTTCACTTTGTCTCCGCTACGTGCGCATAGCGTGCAAACTAATCAGCATAGCCAACATGCGTCAATTAATATTCCTCTGCGAGCAGCAAGTTTAAATGAACTTGATGTTTCATGTCTATGCTTTTTTTTTTTTTTTTCGTGCAGCTTTCCAGTAATTTTGCCGCCCCCTAAAATGTGCCGCCCTGGGCAGTTGCCCGGTTTGCCCATACGTAAATACGGCCCTGATGACAGCTGTACCGTACAGATAGGGAGTTTTATTTTCTGTGTGACTCGTGTTAACATACGAGGTGAATAATGTCTTCAGCTTTAGGTGATGGTAAATTAAATCAGTTATTCGAAGAATTTGGAAGAAATAATTTTGTATTGAATGGTGATACGATACAATGTAAGTTATGTTATTCACAAATTAGAGATTCCAAGGAGAAACGGAAATTGTTGAAGCAACATTGCAATACCAAAAAACATAAAGCACTTTTGTAGCATCAAAGAATAAAGAACACGACCATTTGTCACTTCATTCGGAGTTTTTTGAAGACATGAGCAAAATGTTGGTACGTAGCAACATACCATTTCACAAAGTAGAACATGCTGAATTTAAAATCTTCATTAAAAATACACTAAGCGGGAGCCTCCCAGTGCAACAACCCTACGTAAATACTATGTATCAAAATGTTATGATAAAGTTATGGCTCAAATTCGGCAATCTGGGTGACAATAAAATTTGGATTTCCATAGACCAAATTCAGGATTCTGTGGGGAGGTTTGTTGCAAATGTAATTACTGTAGGAGTACTTTCGCCAGACAGACCTACTAAATAATTTCTATTGACGTCTGAAGTTATTGATAAAGTTAACCCCAAAAGCATTAAGAGGTAGAACCGGAACTTAAAAATTCAATGCCACAACTGGGATTTGAACCACAGACCTTCCGCTTGCCGGGCGGACGCTCTACCACTGAGCTATTGTGACAAACTGCCAGAATGGCATTAAATTCTCAAGCCAGTTCGTATTTTTCCTGGTAAACCACAAAGGCAGTCTCACATCAGAGACAATTACCCCAATGGTGACTTACTATTGCAAGTACTTTATATCCCAGGATTAAATAACCTTCACATGGTAAATATTATTTATTTATGCCAGCAAACTTACTGTTGGTGTTTTTAAACACACAAACCGTGTAATTGTCTCTGATGTGAGACTGCCTTTGTGGTTTACCAGGAAAAATACGAACTGGCTTGAGAATTTAATGCCATTCTGGCAGTTTGTCACAATAGCTCAGTGGTAGAGCGTCCGCCCGGCAAGCGGAAGGTCTGTGGTTCAAATCCCAGTTGTGGCATTGAATTTTTAAGTTCCGGTTCTACCTCTTAAACTTTGCCCACACACGGTTTGTGTGTTTAAAAACACCAACAGTAAGTTTGTTGGCATAAATAAATAATATTTCCCAAAAGCATTGTCGAAATGTTTCAAAAGAGTCTAATTTTGCTGCGGCCAGAGGGGATCAAAACTGATAATGTACTACTTTTTCTGACAGATGGTGCAAAAGCAGCTAAAGAAATTTAAAAAACACATTATCCCAACATGGTACATTTAACGTGCATCGCTCACGGCCTTCATCGTGTAGCCGAAACGATACGCTTCTGGTACAATGATGTGGACAGCTTCATTGCTAATGTGAAAAAATATTTCTGAAAGCCCCAAGCAGGTCACTGATTTTCAAAGAAATGGCCCCTGGGGTCCCTTTACCTCCCCAGCCCGTTGTAACTCGATGGGGTAGCTGGCTAAATGCTGCTGTATATTATGCAGAGTATTATGATAAAATAGTTAAAGTGGTCAATGTTCTGGATAGTGAAGACAGCTGTGCCATTAAATCTGCTCAGTCACTGATTTCAGGCAATTTACGTAAACATTTGTTATTTATTAAAAATAATTTTGCAGATGTCACCAAAACGATTCTGCATTTAGAACCAAGAAATCATACATTTTATTGTCAGATGCTTTACAATTTATAGAAGAGCTTTATATGAAAATTGAAAATGCAGATCCTGCGCCTGTCACTGAAGCAGTGCAAAATAAACTGAAAACCATGCTGGAGAGAAATCCTGGCTACGCTACAATGGTTCAAATAAACATTGTTTTACAACAACTAGACAAAATGTCTTCTACATATGACGAACACAATGTAAAATATTTTATATTTGCTCCCGTTACATCATGTGACGTTGAGAGAAGTTTCTCGCTGTATAAACATTGTTTGGATGACAGAAGAACAAGTTTTACTTTTGAACAATTTAAAAAAAATTATTGTTGTTCACTGCAATGTTTTTGAGGAACGAATAAATGACGATATGAACTGATGTAAATGGACTAGAGCTTCTTACACAGCCCTGCCCGTTTGTTTACATGTTCTGAACTCCTGTGCTACGCCGTCTGTCATTCACCACGGAGCGTGTGTAGTACGAGCGCGCAAACATTGTAGGCGGTGGGATATTTATCCTCGCTCTACTCATATGATATTAAGCTTGCTGTCACTACCTTAGCAGCTAATTTCACTGCAAGGCGGAAAGTTCTTGTGCACCTTTAGAAATGGTTTTAAAATTTGCTTTTTTTTTCCCCCCCTAAATATTCGCTTACATTTATATAGAGGAATAATAAAAGCGAATGTTTCTATAACAAGAACGAGTATCGCAGTGTTCAGTTTAGGTTCGTTTAGTTCATTTTTATTAATTACAGACAAATGAGATTGAAATCACCAATATCAAGAATTAATTTATAATTATTACCTACTCAGAATATACGCTTAACTTAAAGAACAGGAACATCTTTAATACGTTACCTGTCTTCTGGAACCCTTTTAAAAAGCATCACTTTTGAAACATTTATTTTGTTTAATATTCCTGGCACTTAAAGGTGCTTTTAATGTAAGAGCCTCGTTTGTTATTGGTTTTCTGTGCAAATAAAGTGACTGTCACAGCACAATGTTTTCTGTTTTTACGTTCTGTAAACAAATAGCACCAATAATCGCTTTGATTTCATTTACAACAGAAAATGTTTAACTGTTTCATATCTTCAGTTATGGATTCTAAACGGGCCCTAATGACCAAGTTGTCGACGGGCCCTTAAACCCAACACACTCACTCACTGGATTCTAAATCGGCACGCTCTGAAAGATTACGCTGGACAACAAGCTTTTACTTTTTGTTTGCAACATAAATGATACCTCAATTTTCTTATTGGTTACACTACGCTGAACACGAATATGACAAGAATACTAGATTGGTTCTGGTTTGAGAATAATATTAACGAAAAACACAATAGTAATTTGTTTCTATGAAAATCTGTCTGATGTCTTGTAAAATATATTTGTGATCACTTATCTTTACTAAGTATGCTTTCTTTGCTTCCTTCTTGTAGTCGAGTTGAGGATCATCCCTGATGACCGTTCAACAGTAGTCAGCAAGCATTCTTGCACTCCACTTTCCCTGGTAACGTTTCCCATTAATGATATTTGTTGGTGCAAATGTTCGCCATGTTCATCGCTCCTCGACTTTTAGCAAAACAATTTAGATGGGGGTGTAAAATGTGTAATTTAAGGAACATTTTGTATCGAATTTTGTGATAAGGTGATAGCAAATTTATATGAAGATTATCATAGTTTCCAGCTCGTTTGTTTCCCACAAAGTTGTTTACGACTTCTCTGAAAGAAATCCATGCCTCTTGCTTAGCATCATTTAAGAGGTGTTCGAATATGTAATCATGTGAACTTGATGAATCTGTGGGGCAACAAAAATGCCTTCCTATAACTGGGCCTCAGTAATTCTAGGAAATTTTGTAACTAGGTATTTGAATGCCAGTCCGCTTCGGTCCAACGTTTAAGCAAAATGTTTGATGAGACCAAGTTTTATGCGCACTGGAGGAATTAAAATGTTCTTAGATTCTACCAGAGGTTCATGTTTAACAGTCTTCCAGTTTCTGTACCTTGACGTAAAAGAGACTCCTTTCTTTATGAAATGTCGGTCTGGGTGGCTCAGTTGGTTAGACGCTGGTCTATTGATCCCAAGGTCGCGGGTTCAAACCCGGCGCAGGGCGATGGTTTTTAAGTGTGCTTAAAAACGACAGCTCCATGTCAGTAGATTTACTGGCATGTAAAAGAACTCCTGCGGGACAAAATTCCGGCACACCGGCGACGCTGATGTGATCCTGGCAATTGACAGCGTCGTTAAACAACAAAATAATTTTAACTTTTTTTTCTTTATGAAGTGAGAAGCTCTATCTCTACTGTCCCACTCACATATGAGATAACACTTTAGTGTAGTCTAGCTGGAGTCCAGTTAATATTGCAATTACTATTGGTCATATTTTCCATTTATACGTGTTATAATTAATTGCATCAAGGAGTTTCAGGGTGCCATATGGTTCCTTCATATGCACGGAATAACTGATAGCCATTTGTAGTAATACAGGTTTGAGACATAATTTTGAAGCATCTATAGACACCTGTCACTGATCAGAGATGTGATTAATGTCCAGAGCACTCAGTCGCTAACATCACTGCAGAACACTAAATTGTCTTCCTCAGCAAATATTTCCCGAGATGTTTCTGACGGCCACGAAAAAATGTCACTTTCTCATTTTCAGCAAGATAGCTTCATCGCTGTAATCTGGAGACTAGCAGCTCTTCCTTGACTTTAGAAAGTTCTAGGTCTCTGACTAAATCCTTTAATTCACCCTGCGTAATTTTGTGATGTTCGGATTTAACATCAGGTGCAAAGTCAGGTCTACATTATCTAGTTACAGCTTCCTGTCGTCATCAGTAACGTGCTACACTACGTATAAAAATATGAAACAACTAGCCATTTACAGTAATATTTTCACCATAAAGGGCGTTCAATTAATTAAAACTTGTCTACATCACTCATGCCGCAATTTTCCTGTTGACCACTGATATTTTCATTAAATTTCCTTTATGTTAGAAGACGTATTAACAGGGGTGTTCTACTGTTTTTCACAGGAGCCTTATAGTTTAGGCCAGCCTAAATATAAACTACTAGAGAAATGGCCTGGTGTGTAATGATCATAATTCATCACTCTCATTCAGAAAAAAAAACACTTGTTCGAAATTAATATATACTCTTAATTTTTTGCCTTAACTCTCCCATTAGATACAAATATCACCAATGATTTTCTGTTTTGTTAATTACTTATACCAAATAAATCATATCTACAGATGAGTGACTCATCATGGGTGTTAGAATTAAATAAATAAATAAATAAATAAATAAATAAATAAATAAATAAATAAATAAATAAATAAATTGAGACGTGTTTGAAACCCTGAAAGGAGGATTAAGTTACCGATTTCTTGCAAACAGAAATCGATTTTAATCTCCAGTTTACAAAGCAGGCATCTACTGCTACGCAAGGTGGAAGGTTTGACTACTAAGTTAATTTTAGTGAACTATAACACATACCTATCAGATAATATCACATGTTTAGTTTAGAGCATAACTGCTGCCTGTAAATCATCACGTATTCAGTATTCTATCCTCCTCATGAATGAGCGTGAATCTGTTGGACATTATTCTTAATTAATGATACTTCTCTCAACAGGAACGTGCACTTACTATTATATCATTTTATCTTTATTTGTCTGTCGTTAATTATAGATTCTAATATTAGTTATTAGTAAAATTTATTTTTAAAATTTATTTTTATTTAGTTATATAGTAAAATTAATTCTAATATTAGAAGGGATGATGGGACTTTAACCCAAAACTAGACCGAAACTACACAGGAACTGTTACAAAAACTACTACCCGACGACAGCCAGGAGATAGACACTGACGAAAACACACAAATGAGAAGAAATTTGGAAGTGCCGTATCCGAACTCTAACGTTATATATCCTTTTGACAAATCGGAAATACGACAGATAATTAGAGGACTAAAAAAGAAAAAAGCAGCAGGACCCGATAACATCAAGAACGAAATTCTCATAAATACTGCAGAATCATTAATCCCAATACTTTGTATTTTATATAATAACTGTTTGTGGTAAGGGAAATTCCCCAACAATTGGAAAGTTGCAAAATTAACTGTTTTGAAGAAAAGTGCTGACAAAGATCCTATGGACTGTAAATCTTACAGACCCATCTGTCTTTTGAACACTATTGGAACAATTTTTGAAGCTTAAATAAATAAGCATATTCTGGAATATCGGACACTTATTGGGCTTAATGACGATCAGTACGGTTTCAGGAAAGGGAGATCCACTGAAGACGCAATTAATGCCCTTATCACTGCCACCCTAAATTCCAAACCAAAATACGTCATGGCTATTTTCGTGGATATTTCGGCTGCTTTTGATAACGTTTGGTGGCCCCATTTTTTCACTAGGCTTAGAAATTTAAATTATCCCAGAACTTTGTATAACATTTTAGAAGATTACTGTAGAAATAGGAAAGTACAACTTGTTGGTGTGAACCAAATCATTTCAAAAGACATCACTAAGGGATGCCCCCAGGGTTCGATTCTCGGGCCCACTTTTTGGGGCATAATTTTGGAAACATTATTAGAACAAGTTACTCGTATAAATATCTGTCTTAAGGTAGTGGCATATGCAGATGATATAGTCTTTTTGGTAGAGGGAAGAACTAGGAATAGGTTGGAAGAAAAGGCCAACAATTTGTTAATAGAGCTATCCAATTGGTGCCAGGTTGCCAAGATGAAGATTTCATCAGCGAAATCTACATATATGATACTTAAAGGTTCATTTAAGCGAGATCCCATTATTAAATTTGAAAATAACCATATTAAACGTTCAACACGAGTAAAATATCTGGGCATATTTCTGGACGAAAGACTAAATTTTAAATTTCATACTGATTATGTGAGGGTTAAAGCAGAAAAAGAAATGCTGAAACTTTCCCGTTTAGCACAATTTGATTTCAAAATTCCCTTGAACACCATAACCACCTACCATACGAGCATATTTGGAGCCATAGTGACCTATGCAGCATCAACGTGGACGCACAGAGCCAAGCTTACCACAGTCAAGACCTTACTGAGAAGATCACAGAGGAAGATCCTATTCCGATTTACAGGAGCAGTGAACACAACACCAACCATGGCTTTGCTAGTTATCCTGGGAATTTGGCCTATTGACCTTACCCTACGATACAGGGGTGCATGTTTTTGGATGAAAAAAGGAGATCAAGGAAAAGTTTTTGAAATAATGGATGGTTTTTATCACAAGAAACGGGACGTAAAAAATAAACTATTACAAATCTGGCAAGAAGAGTGGGATTTAATAGAAGAAGGCAGGAGAACTTACTCAATTTTCGGCAACATTAGAGAAAGATTACAAAGAAGTATAAAAGTTTTAACTATACAAAAGGTACAATACATTTCCTAACCGGGCACGGCCCGTATGGAACCTACTGGCTAAAGATTAATAAACAATTAACCGATATATATGATATATGCAACATCCAAGACACTCCTGAACATGTTTTCTTTGAATGTCCAAAATATGCACACCTGACAGAAGAACATCGGACACCATTACAAGGACACCAAATCTGCAACATCATAAGGGATAAGGATTTACTCCACCACCTAGAGACAATGGCTAATACCATCAGCAAATCTGCCATCGAGACCAAAACTCTGCCAAGGCAAATAAATATTCAATATCAGGACCCACTAATAGGACGATCCGAGAGGATACAAAATCAACAGCACCGAAATAACATTGATAGTGATTTATCTGACATACAAGATGACCAATAAGACATAAATACCGACAATAAAGAAATGTTTTGAAATTTTTATGAAAATGAGGTTTTGAAAATGTTTAAATGTTGTATTGTTTATGTTTGATGATGTTTTAGTGTATTATTTTAAATATGTGCAATTTTGTTTATACTTAATTGTCATTTTGATTATTATGTCTCGCATTTTATATAATTATGTACGAGTGTATCTGAGCTGTAGTGTAGAGTTTAAATAGTTTCAAATGCTTTCTAAATTTAGAGATTAAAAATTTTTCGTAATATTTAATATATAAATCTGAATTTGAAATATTAGTATTTCATTTAAATTTAATGCAATATTTTATTTTATTAAATAAACTTAAATGTTTTAAAGCTTTAGTAGATTGAGAAATTTCAAGGATTTGTTGTTTATTTTGGAGGTCTGAAGATAATTTGTATTTTTGAGTTATTTAATTGAGGTTCTGAAGATTTTGAACTTTGTAATGTTTGTGTTGTATGATGTTTATGTGTATTCTTTTAAATATGTGTAATTTTTTTATGTTTAATAGTTATTTTGATTATTGTTTATTATATAATTATGCATGAGTGTAATTGAGTTGTAGTGTGGAGTAAAGCAGTTTTGGTGCTGGGTACCAGTACCAAGATGGCTGCCGGATTCCGGCGGTCATATTTTGTTTTGTTATGGATATTTTATATTTGTAGATTTAGTAGTAACTGGTTACCATTTGTTTATTTTATTACTGGATACCAGTAATATTTTATTTAAAATTTTTTGCTTTTTTATAACTTTTGATTTTGAAAGTTAAGGTTCTTATAATTATTTTATAATTTATAAGAGCTTGTGTTTAAAGAGGTGAGTTTTTAAAATTTTTATAGATTTTTTATTAAATTTATAAAAGTTTTGAATAGGTATGATTAGGGATGAGATGGAATTTGTTTTTTAAGTTTATTTTGGTAATTTATTGTTTTTTTTTTTTTTTTTTTTCCTCTCTCTTAATTTTAGTTAGAAGAGGTGTGGTTTTAGGATGTTAAAATTGTGTGTTTTAAATTATTTTACTTTTATTTTATTTTGTTAATCTGTAAATTTTGTAAAGTGTATATTTGTTTTATATTTGTAATAAAATAATAAAGATCTGAATATTGACCCCGGTTTAAGAAATTAGGTGCCGGGGTCCAGTATGCAGATTTTTATTTTTATTTTTATTGTCTGTCGTTAATGAAAGCAATTGATTAAACAATTTCCACACTGAACACTGCGATACTCGTGCTTGTTATAGAAATATTCCCTTTTATTATTTCTCTATATAAATGTAAGCGAATACTTAGGGGGAAAATGCAAATTTTTAAACCATTTCTAAAGGTGCACACGAATTTTCCGCTTTGCAGTGAAATTAGTTGCTAAGGTAGTGACAGCAAGCTTAATATCATATGTGACAGGGCGAGTGATCATGTGCCGAATAGCCAAGAGCGCTTCGTCGGTGGCTGTGAAATTCAGAACTACTAACTGCCGGGGGTTCGAACCTCGTCTTTCACATGTTTATTTCCTAAAATACAAAATTAACAAACGTATTTAGTTCTCTACAGCTTTTTATCAGGAATGGAGATTCGGATGATGGCACACTGCTACAAATTGAGTTAATGGGGACATGGCAACGTTGTGTCTGCTTGGAAATAAACGACATGACAACTTTGCTGGGTGCAAAGGTTCCTTCACCCTCAAGTAATCTACAACTGTATTCTGTTCTGTTTAATGTATCATGAATTACATTATTCACTGACATCCAGATCTGGTAATTTACACTATTACACGCTTATATGTTTTAATATGGTAATAGTCTACGAAACTTATAGAGATGCTTTTGAATGTGAATGTTTAAAGGAAAATATTAGTTTCAGGAGGAATGTTTCACAATTGCGGTAGGCGTGTTCCCTGCTTCATTTTCAGCAATTGGAATTAATATCTTAGGAAGCATTCACTTGTAAAATTCTAATCGTACTGCAGCGTTCATAAGACTGCGGGAAAAGTTACGACGATACGCGGAGTATATATATATATATATATATATATATATATATATATATATATATATATATCTAAAGGAGGAGCTTTATGAGAAATAGATTCCATTAGTTTGTATAATTTTATATTTCGCACGGTTTATATAAATAATAATGTTCCCGTTAAGAAAGAAAAATGAAAAAGGGAAATAAAAGTAAGTGTGGTGGCTGGGATTCGAACCCATGTTAGCCCACAGTGTTCATTTGGAACAGCACGCTTTAGCCAGGTCAGCTATAGCGTATACGCGGCCTTAGGCTCCTCGCGTTTCTAAGTCCAGCACCAACACTGGAATCATTTTGGTTCTAGTCCACAACTTAATAGAAACACCGTAAGAACAAATGTTCTGCAGGTGCACTGAAGTTGAATCTGCAATGTTTGCCAGTTAATGAGGAAGGATTGCTGAAATATTGCTTTTCCAAACTGCGAGTGGTGTGAGTTGCGAGGTGACATGGCTGCCATGTCCTCCGAACAGCAAGGGAAGCATATGACTAATTTAATTCTCATACCGCCTATGCAAGCACGCCTGACAATTAGGTGACCCTTCGCGCACGTCTAACCGAAGATGGATATTTACTTTTGTGAAAATAGTACATTGTCCCCCAGACCAAACTCCTAATGGTCTGTAAAGAACCAGTTAAGTCGCCTTCAAGTCAGCTGCAGTTGAAAAGTGCCTTCTTTCAACTTCTGCTTTAAGACGTAGATCATTCTCCCGAGTAGAAAATATTTTACTACCGGTGCTATGTCGCTTTTCTACTTGGCCATGTCCCCTATATTGCTGAGTCCAATGCCTCTCAGTTCGTTCTGGTATGCCATGTCTACGAGCAACCTAGGACTGCGAAAACCTTGCGTTAATCAAACCTTACACAGGAGTACGTCTAACAAAGCAGTCATATTTCAATTGAGATAAAATACATCAACAGCAAGGTGTGTCCTAAAAGTTCCAACAGTCGCCGAGAGGAGTGGTTGGGTATCGTAACACAGTGTAGCTTGCTCACTGTAGAATAGAATAAAAGAACTGATAAGCACTGAACCAAATCTAGCATTCTTGTGATTTCTTATTAGGGAAGTATAATAAAATATGAAGAATAAGTTCATTGAAAGGTAAGATGTGCATATTAGTACCTAAATGGCTGTTACATAGTTATTTAATGTTTATGAAATGAATCCCAAAATGTGGTTTCTTAATCAGTAGAAGAATATTATCATTGAAAGGAAGGGGAATATTTAATGTAATTCACTTTAGTAATATTTAAAATACACATTTGCTAAATGATTTCATATAAAAGCAAACTGTGGGATTGAAGTGTAAACATCAAGATACGAGATTTGAACCTGAACGCTTTCCGTCACTGCAATCTTCACCACTTGGCCACAGCTCCGCATCACTGCTGTATGGAGCCGTGGTGTCTGTGCGGCCCTCCTTTCTTTTTTTAGTTAGCTACAAATTTGTCATGCAGTCGATGGTTGGTTAAACGCCTTGGAGGATCATTTTCAAACCATTGCTACAACTTGTTCCTTAACTATTGAGAGCGACCCACACATATGCATCCTCTAATTCCAATATTAAGTATATAATGTTACTTTCTAATTGCAATCTTAAATGTATAACAACATAATGTTAACTATGTTAAGTAGATTTTCCGGGCTTGTGGGCCGTGGTCATAATGTCGCATAATGTAACATAATGTTACCTTCTAATTTCAATGTTAAATGTACGAATAATTGTAAAGTCGCGATATGACTAACTTAAAGCGGCTATTTAAAGGGCTACAATAAAAGCTACAAACAAATTAAAGATGCTTCCATCCTTCTCTCTTCAAAAGTAAGTCGGGTGGCCATATCTGGTATAGATATAGAGCAAAAGAAAATATAAAATTATGTAGAACAATATGAGTGGTAGCATCTTTTTGGACAATTCTGTATAGCAAACCCGCTCCGAAGTTATAACTGTCAAAGTTTTGGTCACACTTGGAGTTCTGTAACGGTAAAGGTACCTGCGCCAACTGCGGAAGTGTCGTGCACGACGGTGTGTGTACTAATTTTTCACGGAAGTGAATTCCCAACTTCAATGAGACCTGCGCGAAGGGTCGCCTAATTCTCAGGCGTTGTTGTATAGTCGATGAGAATTAAATTTATCCTATGCTTCCCTTGCTGTCCAGAGGGCATGGTAGCCAACGGCTCGCATCGCAATTTTAAAAAGCAATATTTCAACAATCCTACATTAACGGGCAAATATTGCAAATTGAACTTCAGTGCACCCGTGAAAAATATATTCTTGTTGTTCCACTAGAAGTAAAACCGATTCCAGTGTAGGGTGCCTTGCTTACAAACGCAAGAATAAGCAGTAACACTTGGTTTTCGTGTTTGGTGTAGCTGAATTCGTTAAAGCGTGTTCCTGCAAATCAACATCTGCGGTCTAAATCAGTGATATTCAAACTGGGGTACGCGATGACTTCTTATGGGGTATGTAAAATGTAATTTAATCCTTCTTTATGCAGTATTAAATAAGTTATAAATGTTATAATATATTTTAGATGTGAGTCTGTATGATATGAATTGAGGGAAACTAGGGCTAGGATTATTTGCCAGGATCACATCAGCGTCGCCGGTGTGCCGGGATTTTGTCCCTGACATGGAGTTGTCGTTTTTAAGCACACTTAAAAACCATCGGCCTGGGCCGGGTTTGAACCCGCGACCTTGGGATCCGTAAGCCAGCGTCTAACCAACTGAGCCACCCAGACCGCCACCAGGGTTAGGCCTAGCGGTGCAGGCTGAAATGGAAAATTTTCTTTGAGGGTACGCGGAGGAACTAAGGTTGAATATCACTGGTCTAAGCTTAGATCGAGTGCCATTTTACCCGTCTTTTTTCTTCTTTATTCTTTCTTAACGGAGATTTCATAATTTATACAGCCTGTGCCAAATATAAAATTATACAAATTAATGGAATCTATTTCTGATAAAGTCCTTCCTTTAAGGAGCAAATTAAATTCGTATTCTTATTCCGCATAGCCTTCTAACTTCTCCCGCCGTCTTATAAATGTTGCAATACGATTGCAATTTTACAACTGAATCCTTTATAAGATATTAATTACAATTGCTGAAAATAAAACAAGGAATACGCCTACCTCAACTGTCAACCATTCCTCCCGAAATTAATAATATTTTCCTTTAAATATCCACATTCAAGGGCATCTCTATAAATCCGTTGAACCTTACCATGTTAAAATATTTACTTCGGCCATGCACTGGTCATGTTCACATTAGCTTAGAACAGCGGTCGGCAAATATCGGACTTAAGACGTATGAGCGGGCAAACGCTGACGGAGCAATCTGTGAGAAGGCACGACCAGTGGTAAGCACGTGTAATGCTGTGACGGCTGCTATTGTTTTATTTGTTACTTAAAGTACCGAGCGGGATTGCTCAGGCGGTAACGTCTGCGGCCTGCATTCGGGAGGTCGCGGGTTCGATCCCCGTGGTCGCGCACTCTGACATGGGTTTTTCCGTGGTTTTCCTATGTCACTCAGGCGAATGCTGGGTACATTATTTCATACCACGGTTTCCTTTCCCTCATTTCCCTTCATTCCATTTCCATATCATCTTTCAGACATGTAATGTTGGCACTGCCGGGCAGATGGCGCGGATGATTGCGCATGGTAACTGCTGTTCTCGGCGCTAGGTTGCATTTGGCCGGCATTGTCCCCCGTCGGAGGGGGGACGCTCAGTGCGACACTGGAACCGCGGTGTGATGGCTGCTTGGCGGGGCCTAGCGCCGGGATGAAGAGACCTCAGCGCTTGTTAGGAACTTCCGCGCGTCTCTGTGGCCTAACTGCGACGCTGTGTGGCACCTTCGGTTCCTTCATTTCATCCTTGCCTCTTGGGGGGGGGGGGGTGGTAGCCACAATGGATCTGTATAGGTCGAAGTGAGCGAGGTGTCCCCTCTGTCTGCATCCTTTACCTTTTTTACCCTTTTGCTAAAAGTAATCTAATTTTACATGATTCAGAGTCCAATATGAAATGTTAGTTTACGAGTTAGAATTTATATTACTTTGGTTAATAATAAACACATTACTTGGGTTGATTCTGTGACACAACTTCCCAAGAGTCCTGGACAATAGCTATTATATTATGTTTAACAAGCTTGAGTAACCTTATTATATATTGCTAACTTTAAAATAGGTCCTAAAATGCAATTTTAGGTTCTTTAAGTTTTGTAGAGCTTGGAAAGATAATTAAGTCTGTAAGATTAATAACTAACAAATAACACCAGAATTTGCATATATGTTAAATTAAATAGCAAAAATTAACAATAGGGACATACAAGTTTTAATTACTACAACCAGTAACTGTTCATTCTTAAAAGAACATATATTTGCAAAATATACATTAATAATTTTTTTTCTCTGTAAGAGAATTCCCAAATAAACTGACAGTCCAGTGAAGTTATACTTTTATAACAGAACAATACAATGGGGGGGAAAAAAAAGACATTTGCTGTACAAATAAAATTTTCTGTTCTTTATTTCAGCTTTTGATTTTGTAATCTCAATTATTAATAGACAGCATTTTGTGCCATATATGTAATTGGCATTACAATATATCACTATTAATCTTTCCAAATTTTCCAGTGTTATACTGCATGTTTTATCTGATAGAACCATTTTATAAGCTGAAATGGGCCGTCCTACAGAAACTGAAGTGATTGGGGCGTATTTAAATGTTACTAAATTTGACATGTTAATTTGTGTTGGCAGACTAACATTCTCACCATTCAGCACATCGCACACATTTTTCAAAACAGAAAACCCAGCATTCTTTTTCATCAGTGCACTCCACTTATTTCTAGCTTTGCCACCAACTCTCCCCACTACCGCATTTACTTCAGTTTCTACTTCTTTAATGATGCCAATTTGCTCAGGAAGGGATTTTCCTGTTGGTTCAAGTTTCATAATGCAAGGAGGCAAGAAAGAAAAATTGGACTGTATATAAACAGTGTCTTTCTTTAGTGTGCTATCCTGCAATAGTTCATTTACAACTCACACACATGCCACATTATCATCTGGCAATCCATTTATAACACTGGTTATTTCTTACAAATGTTCAGCGTAATACACAACAGCATCAATCCAGCTGCCCCACTGAGTAACTACAGGTTCAGGAGCGAGGGGAACAGAAGGAATTGTTTGTTAAAACAATGCTACTCCTGAAGGGGATTACAGAAGATCTTTTTCACTTTTGACACAAAACTGTTAATTTTGGGAAATTCATTTCGGATGGTTTCAGCAACTGTGAAATGTATGGGCTAAACAGGTAATGTGACTTAAATCTGTATAAAAGGTTTTCAGGAGAGGTTGGGTTGGGTGTAAGGGCTTCAGGAGAGGTGAACCAGCAACCATGTAAGATGCAGCACCGGTACACAGAAGAAGAACTTTGGAATGGTCAATTCCATTCGGGGAAAGCAATTGCAGATTCTTAGTAACAAAATAAGCAATTGTTTCACTGTTGACTCTATCTAGCTGTCTTGAACAGAGCAGATACTGGTATGAGGGTTCATGTGGATCCATTTTATCAACAATTATATTTCCCATATACCTCTTCATCGCATCAGTGATTTTGTTTATACACAACCAAATGCAGGAATCCCCTATACCTTCGTGAATTGATTGCAGAGTGGTCTTATATGTAGAATTTAGACAATTTTTTTCATAAGGTGGATTCTGATGGAAACGAATACTTGTAGTACTTTTGTAAGAATCCTTTGAAAATTGGATTCTGTACTACATTCCAAGGGATGTTAGCAGCTACCAAAGCTTTGCATAGATCCATATTAAAACTAATTTCACTTGTAGATGGGGGAAGCTCTTATTCAACACGAAAAGTTGATCAGACTCCCATTCAATACATGGCACAAGAGAAATTTTACACATATACTAAAGACTCCGGAGAGCTTTCTTTCCAAAATTCAAGACATCAAAAAGAATGTATACCTTCCTAATTCAAAGGAAAACTTCATATCTAAAGTCAGTCCGACACAAACATTAGACATCACATATTATTTACACCTGACAGAAGAAGTTAAGAAAAGTGATACTCCAACTAGTGTTCTAAAATTATTGGCATTAGAGACAATCCATACTAGATTTCCAGAACACGAATGGCTCCATATTTATACTGATAGATCACTAATATCAAACCAAGATGGAGCAGGTGCTGGAGTCACATGTCACCTCTTTTCCTCTTACAAATCTTTAAGTTATGGAACTACAAACTTTGATGGAGAAATTGAAGCAATTCGAATGGCCCTACAAAATCTTTTGTACAGAATTTCACATTTTCAGCAAGCAGTTATTCTCTCAGATTCCAAGGCACCAATTATAGCAATTACTTCCAAGTTGTCACCAAAAAACCAAACAATTATAGAATGTTGGAAAATCCTTACCCATCTAACAGCACTTCAAAAACACCTAGTCTTCCAATGGATACCAGCTCACTGTGGACTGAGTGGTAATGAGAAAGCTGATTTTCTTGCAAAAAAGGGTACCGGCAATGTGCAGAAATCAATAGTTAATCTACCATTTTATGCAGCTAAAAGATTAGTCAACTCTGAATTCAAAAAAATTATTGCAAAATATTACTATGAAAAATCAAAAAATAAAAGATGGGAGCTACCAAACATTCAAACAGTAATTCCTGAGTATCCTCAAAAAACGGCAGTTGCAACGTTCAGGTTGATTACAGGACATGATTGTCTGGTAAAACATTTAAACAGAATTGGAAGACTCCATTGCACTATTTATGTTGTCCAAACTGCACAGAATCACTAATCTCGTTCAGAGGCTGATACCGAAATTTAGATTTCAAATCGAATGGGCTTGATAAAGACACGTTTTAATTTAATTGCTGGATGTGAGATTTGCGATAAGTGTTGAGTAATAACATATGTAGATAATAGAGTAGGAAGTGTTGTAAGGTGAGCAAGATATGAGTAAATAATAGTCGTTAAATTTGTAGGATAAACGCATTATTGGTTTGAAATTAACGAGTCATGACGTCATACTACATAGTTTAAATTCACGTTTGAAATTCAGGTCTGCCAATCTTAAAAGTCGCGCGATATGTTTAATAAAATATAAAGTAAACATCGTTTAATCATAAAAAGGTAATTATATATTTGAAATTCAAAAAAGAACATGTTATAATAGAAAGGGACATTTCTAAATTGCGGGAAAAGGAATGAAATAGCATTTTGGATACGAGGCTTTCTTGTGGATGACGTCATGACATTTAAAATTGGAGAGAACGTTTTTTTAGCGTGGGGACGCCAGAAAGCGTGACTACTCACCCCAGACTGGTGCTGCACGTTGTGGTGTACACACGTGAGTGCGATTCCTCTGCGTATTGAAAGTCGGTATAACTCCCGAAAGTGTATGAGAAGTAAAAAAAAATAAACAATATACAACAGTTTTTCTGGGGTAATCTATAACATACTTACGCATACCCGGGATGAAAGAGATCTCATACTGAACTCTACCGACTGAGCGAACCACATCAAAGGGCGACACAACGTGACCACCAAACGACATTTCGCATCAAATGGCGACCCAACGTGTGGCGTCGAGAGAATAGACCAACCCCAAGACAACCAAGCCAGCATAGAACCAGCAAGCAAGAAGGTGCCCAGCGTGTCAACATCTGTGAAACGTGTAGTGAACAAGTTTAAGTGCAGTTAAAAAAAAAAAAAAATCGTAATAGTGAAAATTGTGAAATATTGGTGAGTAGAAAAACACATGTAAATAGCTTAGAAATGGAAGACAGTGATAGCGATTTTCTAGGTTTTGAGAGTCCGGAAATTGAGAAAAGTGTAGTTAGGATGGAAGAATATAATCAAAATATAATCAGTAGCAGAATATGCCAAGAAGTAGAAGATCAGAACGTTAGAGAAACACCTAGAGGTAGCTCAGAAATGTTTAGTAGTAATTCAGAAAGGCCAGCAATTATGTCAGAAATAGAGAATATGTTTCAAAAGATAATGGAAAAGATGAGTAAGATAGATGAAACTAGTATAGAGTTAGGACAGAAATTAGAGAAGGGACAACAGGAATTGGGAATGCAATTGGAGAATCAGAAGAGAGCTTTCGAAACCTTTAGGGAAGAAGTTAGGGAGGAAATTAATAAAGTTAGTAGTGAAGTAAAAGAAAATAGAGAACAGGTTAAGGGAGAATTAGAGACAATACGGCAAGAAGTAAAGAATTCTGAAAAGAAATTAGGTCAACAAGTGAGTGAAAAATTAGATAAAGAAAGGGAAAGAGTAATATATAGATTAGACAAACAAAGGGAAGAGGTAGTACAAAGGTTAGATAAAGACAGGGAAGAAATTAGAGAAGAGTTACAGGGGTGTAAAGTTAGAATGGAAAGATCTGATGTAGAAAGTGAAAGGCAGGCTAGAAATTTGGAGGATGTTACAGACCAAATAAAAGGGGTAGTAACAGAAATTACTCAGGTAAAAGAGGCCTTAGAAAATTTGAAATTAAATGAAAATGCATGTAATCACAACAATCTTAATAATGAAGCTGCAAGAAACGAGGCAATACCAGGTGTATCAGCTGACATTTCAATGCAAAATAGGGGTAACTAATTCCCATTCTGATCTCAGAAATAGTTCAGGGACAGGTGACAATTCAAATTTACATTGGCCTAACCATGTCTTAAATGAAATGACACCTCCAGTTTTTGAAAATGAAGATTCAGATGATCCTAAAGCCTTTTTAGAAGGGTTACAAGAGTACTTCACGGTGAAACATATACCGGAGGAGTACAAGATGGTGATAGTAAGAAAATGCCTAAAGGGTAATGCTGCCAATTGGCTAGGCCTTTCTATGGGTAACAATAATGATTACAGGACCTTTAGGAACATCTTTTTAACCAGATATTGGGGAGCTAGTAGGCAGGCTAATATTAGAGTTGAATTAAGCAATGGAAAGTTTAATCCTAGATCGGAGGAATCGATGGTCAACTATTTTATGAGAATAGCGAGAAAATCGAAGATGTTGGATCCTCCCTTAGATGAAAAAGATCTAATAAATATAGTTACTCCACATTTTCCGGAAACGCTTCAACACTACCTAATCATAGCCCGACCCGGTAGCATTGCAGCTATGATCGAATTATTATCAGCCTTAGAAGTCAATAAGCCAAAACACGCATTTGGAAATAAATATGAAGAAAAAGAAACTGTAAATTCTTTCGGGCAAGGGGCACAGTATTATCAGAATAGAAGTGAGATTAGGGAAAGATATAAAGGACCAGTACCAAGGATGGAATCATTCCGGTGGGAAAATCAAGGTAGATATAACCAGGAAGGGCATCACCAAAATAGAAATGGTAATCTAAGGGGAAGAAATATAAGGGTGAATTATATGAATACAAATAGATTTGATCGAGGTAGACGGGGACGTTATTTTGGACATAGTAGAAATTCAAATGATGGGTATTGGACAAACGGAGATAATGAGTTTAGACCGAGGTCACCAAGACAGGGAGAAAGGTATTCTAATGGACGAAATTCCCCCGAAAATGCGGAAATGGTTGAGGCCATTAACACGGTCAAAAACATGGTAGGAAGTAACCCCTATTTAATGCAGGAAAACAGAAGTAACAATTCGGGAAATAGTACAGGAGCCATACCTAAAAATCAGGGAAACGCCAGACCCGGTCAAACGCGCCTTCAGTGAGAACTGGGTATCCTAGTAATTTTTTTTTTTTTTTTTTTTTTTTTTTTTTTTTTTTTTTTTTTTTTAATCAAATTACAACTAAGCAAAGGCTTATCTAGTAATATTTTCTTCTTAAATAGGTTCACATATAAAGGCGAGTCTTCCATTGAAGGCTCCCATAGTTTACACATAGTTCTTGCGGTCTCACATTAAGTCATCTGGCTTTTTTCTTTTCAGTCTTCGAACTTCACAGTTACTAAGAACTTTCAACATCTCTTTGTTTTCATGGTGCTGCACTTTTAAATGATGTTTCGTTGCAGTCTTTTTTATTTCTTGTATAACAGTGTCGATTTTGAGATCTCTATGTATGTCATCATTTCGTACATACCATGGTGCATTAACTATTGTTCTCAAAACTTTATTTTGAAAAGTCTGTATGTGTTTTATGTTGGTCGACTTAGCGCAGCCCCAAAGCTGTATCCCATAGGTCCAGACTGGCTTTAACACCTGCTTGTAAATTAATAACTTATTGTATATGTCAAGTTCGGAATTTCTGCCAATGAGCCAATAAAGTTTCTTATATTTGATATTTAATTCTTTTCTTTTAGTTTCTATATGCTTTCTCCAATTTAATTTTGAGTCTAGTGTCATTCCTAGATACTTCACTGTTTGTGCTTGGGGAATAGTTTGGTTATTTATTTTTATTGGTAATATCTGAGTTTTCTTATTTGTAAAGTTAATATGTACAGATTTAGATTCATTTAATTTTATACGCCACTTCTTCGTCCACTCGTTAACATTATTGACAGCTTTCTGTAATTTCTGTGTAGATTCCTCTACTGTATGTCCAACTGCCATAATTCCTGTATCATCAGCGAAGGTGGCCATGGTTGTATTATCTAGGTTTGGAATATCCCTAGTAAATATGAGGTATAGTACTGGCCCTAAGACGCTTCCTTGGGGTACTCCAGCAGCTATATTCTTTAATTCAGAGTATTCATTCCCATATTTAACTCGGAAATATCTCCCTTCAATGTATGATAACAATATTTGATAGAAGTGGTCAGGTAGATCTCGTTGGAGCTTAAAAATTAAACCTTTGTGCCAGACTTTATCAAACGCTTTGGCCACGTCCAGGAATACTCCAGAACATATTTTCTTTTCCTCTAACGTTCTTTCTATGACATCGACTATACGATGTACTTGATCAATTGTTGAATGTTTATTTCTAAATCCAAACTGGTGTTCTGGTATTAATTTACTTTCCTCTATTATAGGTTTTAATTGCTTTAACAATAACTTTTCAAACAGTTTAGCTAATTGGGATAGGAGTGAAATCGGTCTGTATGATTCCTTTTCATTAGGATTTTTTCCAGGTTTAAGGATCATGAGTACTTCTGCTACCTTCCATTGACTTGGGATATGTTTAAGTCTTAATGCAGTATTTATCATATGTAATAGCTTGATAAGAGCTTTTTGTGGCAATTCTTTAAGAATGTGTCCGGTGATTAAATCATATCCTGGCGCTTTTTTTGTATTTATATTCTGGTGGATTTCACGTTTTAATTCTTTGAGCGTTACACGCCTAAGATCTTTGCCTTGCCTTTTCTTCCCATGTTTAATGTCCTCTTCAGAAGTTTGTCCAGATAAAGGTTGAAAAATCTCTTCTAGATAGTTGGCAAATAGATCTGCTTTATCCTTATCACTCCTTGCCCATGATCCATCTCCTTTTTTTATTGGTGGAATTTGATTTATAGGTCTTTTGATACTGCTTGTTGCTTTCCATAAAGAGTAATCAGTATCTTTGTCTGCTGTTAGTCCTTTCATATAGATAGTAAATGATTTGTTTTTGATACTACTGATCAAATTCTTTAACTTATTACAGATTTGATTTAATCGCTTTTTATCTTCTGGTGCCCGTGACCTCTGCCACTTTTTACGCAGTTTTCGTTTTTCACTAATTAACTCCCTCACTTCCATTGGATAGGAGATATCATTCACATTTTTCCTACTTTTTTCTGGAGTATGGTTCCATGCTGCTTGTTGAATATTAGTAACAAAGAGATCTATCTCTGCTTCCAGTTGTTGCGGAGTTTTTAAGGGAACATTAAGTTCAATAGTGCTCTGTAATTCTTTTTTGAACCCTTCCCAATTTGTTTTTTTATTAGTTAGTCTTGGGGGGTTATCCTTTGTTATGATATTATCACTTACTGTTAATATAATTGGGGAGTGATCCGAAAAGATATCATAATCCTCATTTACGTGCACATAATTGTTAGATATACCCTTCGTTATGAAAAAATCAATTAAATCTGGTGCTTTATTTACATCTGTCGGCCAATATGTAGGTTTTCCAGTTGAATGGAATTGGCACTTTGTTTTAATCGCTGCCCTAAATAGCTCCCTACCTTTGGTAGTGGTTATTCTTGATCCCCAGTGACAATGTTTGGCGTTGTAATCCCCTCCAATAATAAAGTTATTACCTAGAGTCTTAAAGAGATTAATATAATCCTTTTCTTTTAGGTTATACCTTGGGGGACAGTATATTGCAGAGACATTAAAAGGCTTGGTTTTAACTTGAATAGTGACAGTTATCACTTGCATTTCATCTATTTCTATTTTACTTTCTTCATAGTGTTTAATGCAGTTTTTAATTATTACTGCGGAGCCTCCTCTTGCTTTATCAGATGGATGGTCTGAGCGGTAGATATCATATCCCCTAATTCTAACATATGATAGTTTAGCCAAATGCGTTTCGGATATTAAACATATATCTATTTTCTTGCTTTTCAGGAACAGTTCCAAATCCTGAATACGCTGTTGTAATCCGTTTGCATTCCATGATAATATTCTGTATGTGTGCGCCATTTTATTTACTTCTGTTAAGACTAGTTTCAAGCTTTCTTAATCTATCATAGATCAGTTTGTTGGTATATTTCTGCTCGTCCAGTATTTCTAGGATGCGTATTATTGCTTTATCAACGGTTGGAATTTCAGCTTTACCATTACATGTTGCTGCTGCGTAGTTGTTCTGTTCTCTGTTAGGTTCATCCACTACTACTTCACTTTCTTCTAGGACCATACCTAAGTTACAATTCCCTCGAGTCCTATGAATCTGTCTTTGATTTTTCATGACTTCATTCCTCCTCTTTTGCAGCTCCTTAGCTACTTCACATCCACGATAGTTTGCTGGATGTTGTCCTCCACAATTAACACATCTTGGTGGTGCGTTTTTGCTTATTTTACAATCTTTAGTGTGGTGTTTTCCTGTACATTTCACACAACGTGGTTCTCTTTGGCAATACGCCTGGGTATGGTTAAAGCCTTGGTATTTCTTACATTGTGGTATCAAATTAGTATTCTTTCTCAAGGGTTCAATTTTGACAACCACATTCAAAATTGTCTTAATATTATATATCTCTGTAATATTCTCCTTATTATCAAAGGTAAGCATAAATAGTGGCAATCCTTGTCTAACTACTTCCTGCTCTCCATTCCTATTTGTGTACCTTTCTTTCTTAAGAATATTTACAGCATCTTTAATTTTAAAGCCTCTTTCCTTTAACTCTTCTATTATATCTTCCTTTGGGCATGAAGCATGCAATCCTCTTGCCATAACTCGAATTGGTCTATCATTTTTGTTTTCATAAGTTTGCCAATTGACTTTTTCTGTGTTTAATTTCTTGACCAAAGCCCTATAGCTATCAGAATTCATAGTATTGATCTTCCATACATTATTATTTAATGATGTAACTTTATATTCTTTTCCTAACACAGGTTTTAATAATGCCTGAAGTTTTAGATAATCTGCTATATCATATATGTTAATAGGAGGAGGCTGGTGTTCCTTATAGGGAACTTTTTTTTCCTCCTTCATGTTATTTGTTTTGCTTATAATGCTTCTGGTTTCTGACTTTTTATTTCTATCATTCTTTTCGGGTTTTCCTGTTTCTATTACTGGCGATGTTTCAGCTTTTCGTTTTTTATTTTTCCTCTGTAATATCCAATCTGTTTCTCTGACCAGATCTTCCTCATCTGTATTATAATCTATCACATTGCTAGGTCCTGCTTTCTCTATAAGTTCTTTCTCACTAGCTGTTTTCACTCTCGTTTGCTCTACTCTTATAGGATCCTTATTCACATCCAGAGAATTCTGCTTCTCTTTATCCATATTTTTTCTAAGTTCTTGATTTTCGAGTCTAAGGGCTTTTATTTCGTTTTTTAGTTCTTCATTTTGACGCTGGATCTCATTCAGTATCCTCTTTAGTTCCTCTTCTCCTGTATGTAAGTGCATTACTCGTTTTACTGTAGGTGATCGTTGGGTCAATGCACTCTTTCTAAACACATCTCCCTCAAGCAGTTGATGACTCCCCCCAGAATCCATGGAGTCTGCCTCCGAAGAGGATGGATTGTCCAGTTTACCTGAAGTACCACCTGGGGTAATAATTCCAAGATTCGTTTTATCCATTGCTTGGGTTGGTGTTGCGGAATGCTCTTGGCTTCCCCTCGTCTCTTGATAGTTAGTAGCTAATGCTCACATAACTACCCGTCTGACTCACTGGGTACTGAGCCCCCCCGCCACGACAATGCGACATTCCCCGGGGGGGGTATCCTAGTAATGATTGTGATAAGTACTCGGAAATAAATAGTCCTGGAAGGCAAATGATGATACAAAAGAAAAGAGAATGGAAAAATAGAATCGACGAAAACGAAAAAGTAGGAGATCCACCTAAAATCAAAATTGGAGTAAATGGAAAACAATACAATGCAATTAAAGATACGGGATCAAATAGCGCAGTATGCTCACAAAATTTTTATGATAATTTACAAAGTAGTGGTTTTAAAGTAATGTCTTTACCAGTTAATGGGATATATTGCTCACTAGCTGTGGGAAAACGAAAAGAGAGAGTAAAATTTCAAGCAATGATAAATATTGAAATAAATGGGAGAATACTTGGAATTTTATTTCTGATTGTAGGAAGACTTGTGACAGATATTATAATAGGTTGTGATTGTCTTTATGCCTGGGAAGCTGTGGTGAATTTTAAAAACATGATTGTAGAAATGAAAGTTGAAGATGAGACCATTATAGTGCCTTTTGTGGAAGATAGTAGTTCAGAAACTATTGTAAGAGAAAAAGAGGAAGAAGAAATCCAAGGGGATACATTCTTTGTAGAATATGTTAAAGTAGGAGCTATGGAATTAGCTGAAGTAAATGTTGAAGAGTACAGTGTCGATAATAAAGAAAATGTAGAATGGGATAAAAATGATTTCATAGACAATTTGAGGTTTTCTGACGCAGCTAGGTACTATGATAGGGAGAGTAGTGAAGACTTAGAAGAATTATTGCGGGAAAAGGTAACTCAGGCTGATCAACTAAATGAACAACAGAGGGATAAACTGTTTAAAATATTAATCCGAAATAAAGAAGTATTCTCTGAGAAACCTGGTAAATGTAATATTTATACTCATTCGTTTGAGATGATACCCATCAAACCTTTTACACATAAAGCGAGAGCTATCCCTAGTACAATAAGAGAAGAGGTAGATGTAGTTATAAAGTCAATGTTAGAAGATGAGGTTATTGAGATTTCGAATTCAGAATTTGTGAATCCCCTATGTATTATAAATAAGGCTAATGAAAGATTAGGGTGACATTAGACGCGAGAAAACTAAATCATTGTTCCTCATACTTTCCATCAGGGAATCCAACAGAACGTGTCCTCCGAGATATAGGAATTTATTTACGTGTACTTACACATCATAATCACAAGGATTGGGTGAAATATTGTCCATTGATAGAAAAGATTATCAATCACACCATTAATGTAATTACTGGGTTTGCACCAATAAAATTAATGTTAGGAATTGAACCAGAACCAATATTGATCGGGGTACCAAGAATACTGAAAATTAATGACATTCAGTTAAGTGAAGAAGAAAGAGCGAAAATTGCTTTTGAACGAATCAAGAAAAAGGCAGAGAAGCGAAAATTAAAGAAAAAGAGTAGAAAACATAAATGGGAACCTAAGATAGGCGATTGGGTACTAGTTAAAGACCATAAGTTATCAAGTGCATTGCGAGGTAGGAACAAAAGGATGGAATTGTTATATAAAGGTCCTGCAGAAATTATATCAAAATTTGGTTATCATACCTATGAAGTAAAAGATGTTAAAAATGAAAAATGTCTGGGAAGGTGGCATAAACAACTCCTTCGACCATACAAGAAACCGTGTGGTACCTTGGAACCTTGATTTCATGTAAAAAAATTCGAAGTGTCATTTGTCTATTGGCGCCCAATCAGCTTTGAGATAAAATTTAAATGTTAGCTTACTTGAAAACCATATATTGGTTAGGTACTTACGTATTCATGACAAATGCAGAATGTGAATTGCTATATACTACAAAGAGCTTAAGAATATATTGTATAGAGCTCACAATAACAGCTTCAGAAAGATTGTTAAAATGTTCATCTCCGCATAGAGAGAAAACAGAATATTTACTTTGTAAACATTTGTTAAAATATTTAGATGTATAGATAGTTATCACAGCAAGACAAAGAAAGAACTTGTCTGAAGAGTGTAACGGATTTATATAAATATATGTACATTTTAGTGCTTAAAGGATCTAGTAAAGATATGTGTTACAATAACAAAAGTGCAAAATCACAGTGCAAGTGATAGTGAGAGCGAAGTGAGCAAACATGAACTAAAAGAAGGAAGTATAAAGAAAGACTCTTGAAATTTAACCTTTATATAAAAGTTTCACAGGAGAAACCATAACATATTGTAATTAGTATTTAAGGATTAATGTTTAGTCAAGTGTATAATTGTTTGTCATGTTATAAAGATTAATGAGAAGATGTGTTAATAACCAATTTCAAAACAGTGTAATTGAAAATTGTATATAATGGGAGTGTTGCCGATTATTCAAAATACAGGAGTAATTTTAATTTTTCTTTCGGGCAAGACATTTACATTATTTTATTATGAAATAATAAAATAACATAAATGGGGGCATTTGATACCGAAATTTAGATTTCAAATCGAATGGGCTTGATAAAGACACGTTTTAATTTAATTGCTGGATGTGAGATTTGCGATAAGTGTTGAGTAATAACATATGTAGATAATAGAGTAGGAAGTGTTGTAAGGTGAGCAAGATATGAGTAAATAATAGTCGTTAAATTTGTAGGATAAACGCATTATTGGTTTGAAATTAACGAGTCATGACGTCATACTACATAGTTTAAATTCACGTTTGAAATTCAGGTCTGCCAATCTTAAAAGTCGTGCGATATGTTTAATAAAATATAAAGTAAACATCGTTTAATCATAAAAAGGTAATTATATATTTGAAATTCAAAAAAGAACATGTTATAATAGAAAGGGACATTTCTAAATTGCGGGAAAAGGAATGAAATAGCATTTTGGATACGAGGCTTTCTTGTGGATGACGTCATGACATTTAAAATTGGAGAGAACGTTTTTTTAGCGTGGGGACGCCAGAAAGCGTGACTACTCACCCCAGACTGGTGCTGCACGTTGTGGTGTACACACGTGAGTGCGATTCCTCTGCGTATCGAAAGTCGGCATAACTCCCGAAAGTGTATGAGAAGTAAAAAAAAAATAAACAATATACAACAGTTTTTCTGGGGTAATCTATAACCTACTTACGCATACCCGGGATGAAAGAGATCTCATACTGAACTCTACCGACTGAGCGAACCACATCAAAGGGCGACACAACGTGACCACCAAACGACATTTCGCATCAAAGTAATTCCTGAGTATCCTCAAAAAACGGCAGTTGCAACGTTCAGGTTGATTACAGGACATGATTGTCTGGTAAAACATTTAAACAGAATTGGAAGACTCCATTGCACTATTTATGTTGTCCAAACTGCACAGAATCACTAATCTCGTTCAGAGGCTTAATACAATGGAAGTACAACCTGAAATGACTGATGATGCTATGACTGATATACTGTCAGAATACTCAAAACCAGACATGCTCAGTGACCTTCAACAAAAGACAGCCTGAACCACAGAATGTTACTCATACTCAACACAAGTAGAATAGCCTATATCTAAATAGATATTTATTTCTGGACATACAATTATAGAACTATTTATTCAGTTTAACCATTCCCATCTCCTGTTGCACAATCCCACACCTTTTCTTAAACACCTGGTATATACTAAGTTGTCATTACAGAAGTGACAGGTGTGATTTACATGTCTGCAGTAGCCATACAGTGGTAGTGTTTATAGAGGTTTGCAGGAGAATTTTATGATGTTGTTTATGCAAGTTGGTTTTGGCTGAGCTTATCGTTCAGAGCAAGTGAGTGAACCATTTTTGAGATATTTGTTATTATATGTGTGAGTTTTACAATACTTATACTTTTCTCAAATAGAAGATTGTATTTCACTCTTTTATATCTTAGCCATGCAAAGAGAACAGAATTTTGAAGCCTTCATATAGCGACCAGTTTTAGAAGATTTGATTATCACTCAAAGCCTACTGTATTCCCACATTCCCCTTGCACCTAAAACGAAATAAGCAATAAGATAATTCTAAAGTAAGAACAAATTAGAAACCAAAAACTTCACTTATCTTAGTAATGTTTATCTGGACTAACATGAAGATAGAGAAATAAGGGTTTGTAAGAATAGTTAGTACAAGAGCAGAGAAAGTTATGTGAGTGCAACACATCAGATATTTTTTGTATCACGTATCATCCCCCCCGCCCTCCCCCCATGGAGAAAGGAAATATGTAATATTTGAGTTTATTTATAGTTTTTAAGTACAATTTAAAATGCATGAAATCATGCAAACTAAGAAACAATCTCAATTTTACAGATGCAACAATTTACACTGAACTAGGAAATTTCAAACATACGTTATATTATTTTCTCCTCTGCTTTGTAGAGAACAAATACTGAGTTGATTTGCATTTATTGTCCTGATGAGAGTTGTCTCTAACTAAACAACAATAGTAGTTGGCCATCATGGAGATGTCCCATCAACTGTGGTACCTTGTTTCCATCTCCCTCATGTCTTCATGGAATCTCTCTCCATGTTTTAGTGCACCCAAATTTTCAGGAAAATATTCAGGATGCGAATGCAGAAAATGCAATTTTAAACCCATATTGTATCCAAGTGCTTTTAACTTTTTGAGCATGGCTTTAACAATATGCTCATATTGGTCATCTTTAACATTACCCAAAAACTTGTTTATAACTTCACTGAATAAGTCCCAAGCATAAAGCTCTATGTCTGTCACAATATTTCTAAAATGAACATGCTTCATGAGCTTCTGAATATGTGGGCTATCAAAAATGCCTTCTTTCACTTTTGATTCAGACAGCTTTGGAAATTTCTGAGTCAGATATTGGGAACAAAAACCGTTTATCCAAAGCAATGACAAATTGCTTCATTATCCCGAATTTGATATGTAATGGGCATAGCAAAACTTTTTGCGAGTCAATCAGTGGGTGATTTAATTTTTTGTCCCTGACAGTAAATCTTTTCTTTTTGGCCAATTAGTTTCAGCCCAGTGTCTTTCTCTGGCTCTAGAGTCCCATTCACACAAAAAGCACAGGAGTTTTGTGTAGCCTGCTTGTTGACCCAATAAAATTCTGCACACACACCACCTATATTCATTATATTTAATTTTTTCTATGACAGTATACAAATTTTGGTATGTTTACTTAAGGGATGCAGAGTGAGCTATTGAAACTGAAGAAAACATTGTGCAGCAGGATGCCTTCCAGACTTCTCTTGCTCGGGTCAATAAATAGACGCTAATGTTTTGCTTTGTAAGCTGTTCCAAGACGACCTACAAAGTTAGGGATATCACAACAATACTCTAGTCCCCTTCCTTTACAAAATGTTTCTTGAATTCTTCTTCTTGATGTCTGTACCAGTAGAAAGTTGTACCAGGTCCTAAAAGATTGTTTTCTTTCAGCCTTGAACCTAAAAGTTCACTTTTTTCTTAGGTAAGACCCAAATCACGTTAAATCATTTAATTATGACTGACTCAGTGCATTTCGATTGTCTTCTTCCAAGCCTGGGGACGAATTTAAATTATCTTCTACACTCTTAAGTATCAGTACTACTCTCTGATAATACCATAGGTGGTGATGGAACAGAAACATCAGATTCATGCTGATGTTGCCTAATTGCTGATGGCAAGTTTGGATATATAGCGTGTTTCAGAAAGGACTTTACAACTTTGACAACTCGTGCTTATTTGTTTATTTTACTTACAGGAATGGATTTGGTGCCATATTGACTACAATAGATAAAGTTTTGACTCGCATGGTACACTAGTACAGAATTGCGCCACCAATGCCTTTACCAGTCCCGAGTATGCTCACTGGTGTTTTGGTTTGAAGAGTTGAAGTTGGTGACAATTGTGCAACGTAATTTTCGTAAAAAGTATGGTAAAGATCCTCCCAGCAGGCCTACTATTTATGCAAGATGGCACACTGCCACACTACCTCTCTGACGTCCGGGATTTCCTGAATGTACACTTTCCAGGTAAAGTGGATTGGCCATGGTGCGCCAATTGCAGGGCCCCTATGCTCACCGGACCTGACATCTCTTGACTTTTTGTTGCGGGGGTTCATCAAGGATACAGTGTTTGTTCCACCCTTACCAGCTTCTCTACCAGAACTCAGACGTAGAATCTGTATCACAATTGAACAAGTCACACGAGTTTGGCAAGAAATCGATTACAGGTAGGGTGTTTGCCCCATGAACAATAGAGGTTGCAGTCAACCTGTTTAGGTAAAACTTGATCTATTGTCAGTCAAGATTACTCCAAAGCCATGTCTGTAAGTAAAAGAAATCAATAACTGGAAGTTGTCAAACTTGTAAAGCCCTTTTTGAAACACACTTCCTATTCCATTTTACAGATTGTTGAAGGTTTCCCACTCATTATTATCCAATTATATTGTTCTGTTTTGCTTACTTTACTTATTACTTTATTATTTTAAAGTCAATTATGTTTTATTGTGCATTAAATTTAAAATTATCCTGTTGTTGGGATATTGTTTTACAGGTTTTATCTAATTATTTTAACTTATTTCTTTTGTGCAATATGTTCCGAAACATATCTTTAACATCCTTCCCAGTACATTTTCTAATTCTTATTCTTATTTTAACTATTCATTATTCACATACATTACTCTTTTTGATTGACTTCTTTTAGATAACCAAGCCTTTTAATAATGTTAAATACTGCTTCAGGGTTTTAGTTTAGTAAGTGCATTTTTCCACAAGAATTATATTGTGAAGAATTGCTTTAATGATGAGTGTTAGTAGCTGCAGTAGTAACCTGAAAATATGGAAATGAGACTGCTGGGTGTTTAGGGAAAGGGATGACAATCTTTAACTTTAGAGAAATTTTGTATGAACAAAACGACAACTGAACAAAGTAAACTGTGGTTTACCAGGAGAAATACGAACTGGTTTGAGAATTTAATGCCATTCTGGCAGTTTGTCACAATAGCTCAGTGGTTAGAGCAGCCGCAGGTCTGTGGTTCAAATCCCAGTTGTGGCATTGAATTTTTAAGTTCCGGTTCTACCTCTCAAACTGAACAAATTTTAACTTTAACAATCTCTAACTTTAGAGAAATTTTGTATGAACAAAACGACAACTGAACAAATTTGGCGTTTAAAAGTGCATCTTATTCAATCATAAATACAAGAAAATTATGCACTCACACTTGAAGAGCAATATTTGTGTGCAGGGCATTGGCAGGGCATAGCTGCTTGATATTATGTAACTCCAGATGCACACAGCTATCAAAGCCCATGGTATACCGCTATGTAACTATAGCCTGTCAAATTAAATTTATAATTATATTTTATTACTGTTGCTTGACATTTTGTATCTAGTGTTTGTTCTGTGCTACTTAACAATAATTAATGTTACCATGTACTAATGCATATGCATAATAATTCCTTTAGATAATCACCTGTTAGTACAATGAATTAAGTTTTGAGATTGACTGTTATCCCTGGTGACTGAGAGAGCCGTATAAAGCTCCATAAAGTAAGCCATAGTTTTCACAAATAATTGTTCTGTTTATGGAACAAGATTTTAGTTTGACAATTTTACAATTTTTTTTTGACAAATAATTTACATAATTCTCTCAATAGTCACACCTGTCAAGCTTAATGAAACACACTCTTGTTTCAACAACTATCATTATGATTCTATCGATTTAACAAATTATATCAAATACACAATTTGTTGGCACTTAGGCTGCTATACTTTCTGAGTTATGCAAACACAATTTACAAAAATGTTTCCAGATGATATCAGTTGAAATTTAGGTTAAAAGTACGAGTATGACTCATTTTTAGTGCATTAGCTGTATTCTTGAACACTCCTTGCCTAACTAGCATTACATCAGAGAAGGTAGCAAAATTCACACTAAGAATTTCAGTGACAGTGGTGTAATACAAAATAAACTGAAGCACAACTATCTTGAATAGCTTAGCATCTATTAAAATTCAAACAAGTAAAAGATAAGATGACTTAAAAGATTAGAACAGATGCCCTAATTTATCTATGATACTAACATGTACTCTTTAATTTTTCTTTCCAAGCATACTAGGATCTGTATGGGTAAGTACTATTGTCTATAAGAAGCAGTGGTTGCTATGCATGCAGCAAAGAAAAATGCAGGCATGTGTTAACTAACAAAAAATTATTTTCCTTGTATGTAAAGAAAACCTATAGAAATAATTTAAGATGGAGAACCTGAAGTTGTCGAAGTAAACTGTCATACAGTACCATCAGATACAGTGGCAATGCTTTTAGCAGCACCTAGATTGTGGTTGCTTGCAGCTTCCTTCCCAAGTTTGTAGTTCTCACTCTTGCACCACTTCCTTCCCAAGAATCCAAAACTCATACTTCAAGGTCAACTACATAATCCTAAGGTTGGTGTTTGATGTGCTCTTAGTGTACTCTATTTTCTTTCATTAAATAATTAATGTTGCACTAAACCAAGTCTTAATTTTGGAACAACTTTTCTCTCAATTGATAGATGAAGTGTAAATGCACGGCACACTTCTTAAGTTTGAATTTCCTTGGATGCAATTGCTAACATTTTTAGTGACAAATTGATCAGTTTAGAGTTGATCCCCAAACTTTATGCCTTGAAATTTTGTTGTAGGGCAATTTAAAAGATAGCATCTAAATCAAATCCCAATGAAGTGTAATAAATCCCAAGGCAATATTTGAAAGATAATCTGCTAAGACACTGCAAAGCCCGTCTTCAAGCACAAGTAGAACATTTCCAACATCTCTCAAAAGGTAATCAACATAAGGGACATTCAGCATTGTAATTTGAGAAGTAATAACGGTAGTAGTTGGTCTTGTCCATTCATCTTAGTTGTTTCCATATATTAGGTGGTCCATGTGTGGATAAAGTGTCAGCAGCAGGTGAGTGGCGTGCACCTGCAACCAAGCTGCCAGCATGTTGCTGCTTCATCTGATGACCATTAGTTATGAGTTACTGTACTAATTACAATTTCACACTCAGAAATATATATTAAAACTACAGGTTTTCTTTTCTTTAGTATTTAGTCTCATTTTTATCAACTCAGGTCTGCAGAGATTGTCAAAGAAATGGATGAAACGAACTCTTCGGAGTTATCCATGGAATATTAGTTGGAGTCAAAAAGGATATTAGATCCTCCTTTCAAATTGTTAAAGAAATGGTTAATGCAGATAAATCTGGATTAATAAAGCTAAATTTTTGGGATAACAAAACACATCTACATTTATATAGTGTTTACAATCCTCCCAGTACTCAGGGGTCTCTGTCTAGGGGATATGTGAATGGCAACCACAAGGTACCCAAGCTGAGCAGAACATTACTTCCACTTACTGGTGTTTTGCTCCTCACTGTAACTTTCCTATCTGACCTTACCTTGGTCATCTCTTGTTCTCTTCTGACCCTGATGCTATTAGGGTTCCTGAGGGCTAGGGAGTCTTTATTTTTCCAACCTCTCCATTTCTCTAATTTTTCTATAAAACCTTAACCCCTAACATGCTGACCTGTCATGGCATGTAATACGTCTTCTGATTGGTAATCAGAGGATATGGTCGGTGAATTTATTTTGATAATTCTCTCGGTCAGGTCGGTGAGACCCGTAAACCAACGACAGGTGTGGTCCCCCAGACATTTTGGGGGTTGTGAGAGAGCGATGTGACCGCCAAAACATAAAAATATGGTGCTCTCTAAAAAATGGTTACTATTACTGCTATTGCTCTCTTTTTTATGAAATATGACTCGAGGGGTAAAATGTTCCGGAGTTAAAATAGTCCCCCATTTGGATCTCCGGGCGGGGACTACTTCTCGAGAACCAAAACATTATATTAATAGAAAATCTAACATCAGACTTCTACAATGGAATGCGGGTGGTCACACACAAACAAAAAGAGAACTGAATAAAATTGTATTTGACTATAACATTGATATATTTGTAATACAAGAAGCAAATCTAACAAATGACCAACTTAAATACTTCAATTTTACTGGATTTTTACTGTACTTACTACCCAAAAAGAGACAGATAAGTAGTGGAATATTAGTTGGAGTCAAAAAGGATATTAAAACCTCCTTTGAAATTGTTAAAGAAATGGATAACACAGATAAAAGTGAATTAACAAAGCTAAATTTTTGGGATAACAAAATACATCTACATTTATACAGTATTTACAATCCTCCCAGGAATGAACCAGATCTCTCACTTGTTGACCAATTAAATAAAACAATCGTATTTGGGGATTTCAATGCACATTCCAAAAGATGGGGTTATGAAAAGTGGATTCTACAGGGAAGATAGTGGAAGAATTTTTGAATACCACAACTTTTGAACTGATTTATAGTAAAGAAGATCCCACAACCTTCATACATTATTCTGGAGCGGGCAGTAACCCAGACCTCTTGTTAGCTACAACAGATATTGTTTCAAAAATTAAAAAACAAGTTATAGAAGATCCAAGTTCTGACCACAGAGCAGAAATTGCTGATATAAAACTAGAGAATACAAATAACAGTCAAGGTCTTACGAATCTGTATTGGAACTTCAAAAAAGCAGATTGGAACAAATATAAAACTGAATTAGAACATAAATTTAAAGAACAAACAAACTCACAGCTGCATGACCAACCAGATCATATGAACAAAGAATTCTGTAAAGTCATCCTATAAACTGCAAAAAAAACATATTCCTCATGGAAGAATTAAAAATTTCAAACCCTTTTGGAACCCCCAGTTAGAAGAACTGAAAAAGCAAAGGGATATAGCTAGAAATACAGCTGAACAAACAAAAAACATATCAGATACACAAATATGGCGAAAGAAATGTGCCACACTAAAAAAAGAAATTAATACTGCTAAAAGGAACTACTTTAATAATTTCTTAGAAAAAATGGATTATAGGACAGATGGTAACAAAGCTCATAAGTTCATAAAAAATGTCAAGGACAGGAAAGAAAACAACAGCACACCTATCATACACAACAATAAAATGTTAGTAAATGATGCAGTCATAGCCGAAACATTCAATAAATATTATGCTAATTCACACAAAGTAACAAGAAATAATAAAAAGGAACGTAAAGAATTTAAGAAAGATTTGAAACAAGAAAGAGAATGTAATCCTAACACTCAGTGCAATATCTTTTTTCAAAATTTTAATATGCAGGAATTGAACATTGCAATAAATAATCTAAAAAACAAAAAGTCTCCTGGACCAGATCACATACATCCAGAGTTCATAAAAAACCTTGGAAAAACAGCAAAACAGCAACTACTGAAACTCTACAATCTATCCTGGAAAACCACTGTACCTGCTGAATGGCGAAAAGCAATAATTGTCCCACTCTTGAAGAAAGACAAAACAGCATCAGAAATAAAAAATTATAGACCAATAGGTTTTACTAGCATAATAGCAAAAGTGATGGAAAGAATGGTGTCAAACAGGTTAAATTGGTTCCTAGAATCACAAAATTTAATATCCCCATGTCAAGCTGGATTCAGAGAGTTCCACTCTACAAATGAACAAGTCTTACTTCTCAGTCAAGAAATCAAAGACTCCTTCAATAGAAAAGAAGATAATTTATCAGTTTTTATTGATTTCCAAAGTGCATATGATTATATATGCAGAACAAAATTACTAAAGAAAGTAAAAAACATAGGGATACAAGGTCCAATGTTTTCATGGCTATGTCATTTCCTAACACAACGCTTTATTGCAACCAGATATGGAAGAAATATATCTAAATATAAACAAGTACACCGTGGCTTACCACAAGGTGCAGTGCTCAGCACTACACTTTTTAATATATTTATTAATGATCTACCACAACAAATACAAGAATCAGGCGTGAAGTGTGCACTATTTGCTGATGACATAGTAATGTGGACTTCAAAACCAAAAAGCAAAAGTACAGAACTAGAAAAAACCATGCAACAATCCGTAACCAACTTACAGAGGTGGACCTAAGAAAATTTAATGACTGTTAATACAACAAAATCAAACTACCAAATCTTTTCACTAAGAAAAAAACGACTAAAAATAAAACTAAATTTTGAGGGTCAACAATTACCAGAAACAAAGGAAGCAAAGTATTTAGGAGTTACATTTGATACCAAACTTACATGGACCAAACAAATAGAAAATGTAATACAAAGAGCAGAGAGGCGCCTTTCACTGTTAAAACGTCTAACAGGAATGAAGTAGGGATGTTCCAGAGCAACGCTTAACACAACATACAATGTATATATAAAACCATTATTTACTTACTGCAGCAAAGTTCTTGTAACAGCAAACACAAAAAAAAATTCAAATCTTCCAAAACCAAAGTCTGAGATTAATTACAGGTGCTATCAAAACCACACCAATAACAGCTATGGAAATACTAACCAACCAATACCACATTGAATATGAAATAGAAAAAGCGGCTCTTATTCAACACGAAAAGTTGATCAGACTCCCATTCAATACATGGCACAAGAGAAATTTTACACATACACTAAAGACGCAGGAGAGCTTTCGTTCCAAAATTCAAGACATCAAGAAGGATGTACACCTTCCTAATTCAAAGGAAAACTTCATATCTAAAGTCAATCCAACACATACATTAGACATCACATATTATTTACACCTGACAGAAGAAGTTAAAAAAAGTGATACTCCAACTAGTGTTCTAAAATTATTGGCATTAGAGACAATACATACTAGATGTCCAGAACATGAGTGGCTCCATATTTATACTGATGGATCATTGATATCAAACCAAGATGGAGCAGGTGCTTGAGTCACATGTAACCTCTTTTCCTATTACAAATCTTTAAGTTATGGAACTACTAACTTTGATGGAGAAATTGAAGCAATTCAAATGGCCCTACAAAATCTTTTGTACAGAATTTCACATTTTCAGCAAGCAGTTATTCTCTCAGATTCCAGGGCAGCAATTATAGCAATTACTTCCAAGTTGTCACCAAAAAACCTAACTATTATAGAATGTTGGAAGATGCTTAGCCATCTAACAGCACTTCAAAAACACCTAGTCTTCCAATGGATACCGGCTCACTGTGGACTGAGTGGTAATGAGAAAGCTGATTTTCTTGCAAAAAAGGGTACCAGCGGTGTACAAAAATCTATAGTTAATCTACCATTTTATGCAGCTAAAAGATTAGTCAACTCTGAATTCAAAAAAATTACTGCAAAATATTACTATGAAAAATCAAAGAATAAAAGATGGGAACTACCAAACATTCAAACAGGGATTGCTGAGTATCCTCAAAAAACAGCAGTTGCAACCTTCAGGTTGATTACAGGACATGATTGTCTGGCAAAACATTTAAACAGAATTGGGATATATTCTTCACCACTCTGTCCTCTATGTGATCTGCAAGAGGAAATGGATCGAGACCACCTTCAAATATGCCCGGCCACTTCTAGTGCCCCATCCATCAGTGAAAAATATTGGAGAGCAAGAGGATTAATGACTTCATTGTCAGAAATCCAGCATTAGCTAACAACAACAACAACAATCCTCCCAGGAATGAACCAGATCTCTCACTTATTGACCAATTAAATAAAACAATCGTAACTGGGGATTTCAATGCCCATTCCAAAAGATGGGGTTATGTAAAAGTGGATTCTACAGGGAAGATATTGGAAGAATGTTTGAATACCACAACCTTCATACATTACTCTGGAGCAGGCAGTAACCCAGACCTCTTGTTAGCTACAACAGATATTGTTTCAAAGATTAAAAAACAAGTTATAGAATACCTAAGTTCCAGTCACAGAGCAGTAATTGCCAATATAAAACTAGATAATACAAATGTCAGTCAACATCACATGAATCTGTTTTTGAATTTCAAAAAACCAGATTGGAATAAATATAAAACTGAACTTGAAAATAAATTTAAAGAACAAACAAACTCAGGTGCATGACCAACCAGATCATATAAACAAAAATTTCTGTAAATTGATCCTAGAAACCGCAAAGGAGCATATTCCTCGTGGAAGAATAAAAAATTTCAAACCCTTTTGGAATCCCCAGTTAGAAGAACTGTAAAAGCAAAGGGATACAGCTAGAAATACAGCTGAACAAACAAAAAGCATATCGGATACAGAAATATGGCGAAAGAAATGTGCCTCACTAAAAAAATTAATTAATACAGCTAAAAAGAATTACTTTAATAATTTCTTAGAAAAAATGAAATATATGACAGATGGCAATAAAGCCGATAAGTTCATAAAAATGTCAAGGACAGAAAAGAAAAAAATAGCTTACCTATCATATACAATAAAATATTAACAAATGATGCAATATCTTTTTTTCAAAATTTAAATATGCAAGAACTGAACATTGCAGTTAATAATCTAAAAAACAAAAAGTCTCCCGAACCAGATCACATATATCCAGAGTTCATAAAAAAACCTTGGAAAAACAGCAAAACAACAACTACTAAAACTGTACAATCTATCCTGGGAAACCACTGTACCTGCTGAATGGTGAAAAGCAATAATTGTCCCACTCTTGAAGAAAGATAAAACAGCATCAGAAATAAAAAAATTATAGACCAATAGCTCTTACTAGCATAATTGCAAAAGTGATGGAAAGAATGGCGTCAAACAGGTTAAATTGGTTTCTCGAATCACAAAATTTAATTTCCGCATGTCAAGCTGGATTCAGAGAGCTCCACTCTACAAATGAACAAGTCTTACTTCTCAGTCAAGAAATCAAAGACTCCTTCAATAGAAAAGAAGATAATGTATCAGTTTTTATTGGTTTCCAAAGTGCATATGATTGTATATGCAGAGCAAAACTACTAAAGAAAGTAAAATATAGGGATTCAAGGTCCAATGTTTTCATGGCTATGTCATTTCCTAACTCAACGCTTTATTGCTACCAGAATGGAAGGAAAATATCGAAATATAAACAAGTAAGTACACTGTGGCTTACCACAAGGTGCAGTGCTCAGCACAACACTTTTTAATATATTTATTAATGATCTGCCAAAACAAATACAACAATCAGGTGTCAAATGTGTACTATTTGCCAATGACTTAGGGAATGTGGACTTCAAAACCAAAAAGCAAAAGTACAGAACTAGAAAAAACCATGCAACAATCCTTAACCAACCTACAAAAGTGGACCAAAGAAAATTTAATGACTGTTAATACAACAAAATCAAACTACCATATCTTTTCACTAAGGAAAAAACCATTAAAAATAAAGTTAAATTTTGAGGGTCAACAGTTACCAGAAACAGGGGAAGCAAAGTATTTGGGAGTTATATTTGATACCAAACTTACATGGACCCAACAAATAGAAACTATAATACAAAGAGCAGAAAGGTGCCTTCCACTGTTAAAATGTCAAACGGGAGTGAAGTGGGGATGTTCCAGAGCAACACGACATAAAATATATATATATAAAGCTATTATTTACTTACTGCAGCAAAGTTCTTGTAATAGCAAATACGGCGGCGCCGTGGCCGAGCGGTTACCGCGCTCGCCTACCACCTAGGCGGCCCGGGTTCTATCCCAGGGACCTGCATGTGGTATTCGTGGTGGACGAAGCGGCGTCAGGGCGGGTTTTCTCCGGGTGCTCCGGTTTCCCCCGCCATCTCATTCCACCGGTGCTCTATTTTCATGTATCATCAGTGTCACCGCCTGCGGTGCCGTAGTAGTAAAAGCGGGCGTTAATCACTACAACAACACAGCAAATACAAAAAAATTCTAATCTTTCAAAACCAAAGTCTGAGACTAATTACACGTGCTATCAAAACCACACCAATACCAGCTATGGAAATACTAACCAACCATTACCCCACTGAGTATGAAATAGAAAAAGCAGCTCTTATTCAACATGAAAGTTGGTTCAGACTTCCATTCAACACATACAAGAGAAATTTTACACATATACTAAAGACTCAGGAGAGATTTGTTTCGAAAATTCAAGACCTTCCTAATTCAAAGGAAAACTTCACATATAAAGTTAATCTGATACAAACGTTAAGACATCTCATATTATTTACACATTGCAGAAGAAGTTAAGAAAAGTAATACAACTAGTGTTCTAAAATTATTGGCATTAGAGACAATCAGTACTATATTTCCAGAACACGAATGGCTCCATATTTATACTGATGGATCACTGATATCAAACCGAGATGGAGCAGACGCTGGAGTCACATGTCACTTCTTTTCCTATTGCAGATGTTTAATTTGTGAAACTACAAATCCAGTGGTGAAACAGAAGCAATTCAAATGGCCCTACAAAATCTTTTGTATAGAATTTCGCATTTTCATCAAGCAGTTATTCTCTCAGATTCCAGGGTGGCAATTATAGTAATTACTTCCAAGTTAATATAAGTGCTGAGGCTTTCACGGCCGGCATTATCAACTATGTTAAGTAGATTTTCCGGGCTTGTGGGCCATGGTCGAGTTGGATTACCTTCCTCCTTTATGCAGCAACTTATCCCAACTGAGATTCAAATTAATGTATTTTGGGTTGGAAGATGAACACATCATTTCTGCATCACAAAAGTGGACTAAACTTGTTTGTTAATAATCAATTATCAGCTTTTTAACAATTTTATTATAAAGCAAGTCTACAAACTTCAAACCATTGCATCTACAGCACTTATAGGAAACAAGTTTTGGTTGTACGTTTTCCTTATTTTGGCTGTTGTCATTGGATGCAGGACTTTCTGAATCTTCTAAGCTCTTAAAATGTTTGAAACCTTCGACCCTATGTTCCCTGTCTCAAATTGATCAGTTTAAGACCTACTTATATGGAGTGTAAATGATTATGTACATTAATACCCTGAATAACCTTTAAGGATGAAGAAAGTGTCATTACTGATTTCGGAAAAAGTTACAAGTTAGTTAAACCTCACTGGGCATGTATAATGTGTATGGCACTGATTCAAAATCTTCTGAAATTAAAATGCATATAACAGTTAAAGACAATAAAAAACATATATGTCTCAGCCCTTTGGCATAATAATAACATAAAGTGCACAACCATGTAAAAGAAAGTGCTTTAGTCTTTTCCATAGTCCTTCGATGATTTAACTCTTTTCTTGCACATGTTGATGCGCTATCTGTTGCATCAGTTTCTGCATAGTCTTCACATGCAATTTTCACTTGGTACTCGTTACTACAAATTTTGTGGTGAAACCCATGGATTGCTAGTCTTGTGAAGAGGTGTCTTAAATCCTGGTTCCCTTATTCCCATTTTCTGTCCATCATGGCATCCATTGTGTAGAAATCTAACCATACTTCCTCTCCTGTTCTCTAGATGTTTCTGCTCTGCTGGGGTGGATGGCAGCCATAGTTTGGTGCATAGTTCTTTGATAAAAAAGGTTTCTCTTGCTAACTCATAGACCTGTCGGTTTAGGACTGTGGTGGTGACTCCCAGCATTCTTTTGAGGAAGCATGCTTTTACTTTTTCTAGGCATATGAGGCCTGATGTGGTTAATTTTTCCCATATTAGTTCCAAGCCATATGTGGCAATTGGACATATTTTATTTTGGAAGAGGGTTATGGCTGCTTTGGTGGATTGTCTGCTCAGGTTTTCTATGATGCATATGGTTTTGGTGGCTGCTACCATTCTTTCTCTTACGTATGTCCTAAATGACGTTTGCAGCGTTACACCTTGGTATCTTGTTTCATTGACTATTTTGAGTTTGTTGTTTCCTAGGGTGATCTCTTCATTTAGTGCTAATCTGCCTCCCTTTCTGAATACCATCTAGAGGGTCTTTTCCCTGTTGATTTTTAATTTGTTTTCTTCAGCCCATGAATGCAGGTTGTCTATTGCCTTTTGAAGTTGGTCTCGTTTTGAGGCTTCAATAATGATGTCATCTGCACACATGATTATATTTGCCTCCATGTCTTCTATAGCTTTTGTGCTGTCTGCTGTGATTATATCAAAGTGGATGGGCCTGGCTGGGCCTCCCTGCAGCACACCATTTGTCTGAATAATTTCTTTGGACTTTGATTTCCCGTTGTCTGTTTGTACTGTTATAGGCCAAGATATCCATTATTGTTGTGATTAGATGTTTGCTCAAACATCTTTCCTAGTTTTTCCTTCAGTGTCGTTCTATCTAGTTGGTCGAAGGCTTTCGAGAAGTCCATGATCCATGAACACAGTGTAATACTTGCCTTTGGGTAGTCGTGTTACGTCTTCAGTATTTGCTAGGAGTTGTATGCCTTGTTGAATGCTTCTGTTTTTCCTAAAGCTGAATTCTTTGGGGATCATAGGTTCATCTCTTTCACTATTTTGTCAGTTAGGATTTTTGAAAATAGTTTGAAGGCATTATTCTCAAAGCTATTCCCCATAGCTGTTAGGGTCTTCGGTGTTTAATTTTCATTTCTGCAATATCTTAATTGTCGAGCTTCTCCCTCCTTCTGGTATCTTGGCTATTCCTAGGCATTTGCTGAAGAGCTTTGTCCATACTTCTGTGAGTATCTGTGTGCTGTCTTCTAGATGTTCATTAAATATTTCTTCTGGTACTGGAGCTTTCCTGTTTTTTAGACTGTTAATAGCCTATGATGTCTCCTCTGTGGTTATTTCTTTGTATGGTGGTGGCATATGAGATTCCTCTTCTTTGGGGCCGTAATGACCTAGCTGTCGATGGGCCCTTAACCCCTATAAACTCACTACTCCTCTTTGCTGTAGGCTCTGTTAGCTTGTTTCATATTGCATGGGGTCTCAAAATGTTTTTCCCAGTCACTCCTGTTATGCAAGTTGGCTGGGTTTTGGATTTCATTTTGAGTGCTATGAGCAGATCTTTGAGGGCTTCTTCCACATCGGTTTTTGTCTGATGCTCTCTATGTTCAGCTTTTTTGCAGTTTATCATCATCACCGTCATCATCGTCGTCATCATCATAATAATCATCATCATCATGTATTCTCTTGTCCTCTGCGTGCCTGCGGAGATTTGTTTTGCTCTGGTCTTGCTTTGCCATGTGTAGTGAGTGAATTTTCTTTCTTTGGAGATCACACTCCCTGTCAAGCTAGGGTTTTGCTTTTCTTGCAATCCAGCAATACATTTACAGTGATCACAAGACCAAAACAGTCAGGAGATACAATCAAGGAAAAATAAATAAAATGCTATGGCCTGATCAACAAAAATGTAAATATTTTTTATGCACTCAGTTTGCATAATTGCTTTGCTTTGCATTCAATTGTAGCTCTGGGTAAGATCTCAGAAGTCACAATACAAACTCATAAAATTGCTGAATATGTAATTTTAGTCATATAAATGAGAAATAAGAGGCTTTTACTGCCGAAGTAACAGTAATAGTTTCATTATTTTAAGCTTTGATATTTGGTCATCTACATATATCTTACTGCAGTCAAGTCAGTGTTATCAAGTTCAAAATATTTCTTGCCAAAAACATATCACAACCAATGCAAAGATAGAAGTATACATTTTTGCAAGAGCTGTAAAACATATAAAGGATACCTGTGAAACAACAATGAATAAAGCAATGTATGGTGATATTATCAGATCTGATTCTTTTTTGGGGTGAGGGGCTGGAGGCTATTATTCTATATATTTTCTACTGCTCAAATATAAGACAGAGGAAATGCTGCATTCAACCAAAAAGTATCAGTTATTCAGTGGAAATTCATACTTTGAGGTATCTGGAATCCAAAAGCAGGCATTCATCCATTTGTGAATAGTATAATTGGATGGCATTATGCATTAACCGGCTAAGCGACAGTTTTTGAAAAATTATATTTTGATACCATGAATTCAATATATGATAAGCCATGTGTATGCACAATGTTGCTTTATTTCTTAAATAATAACATTTTTCTCAATGATTGTGGTTAACGCTGTTAAGTGAATGGAGCATTCTTGTTTTACAACAAACATGCATGTGCATAATTCGTAGTAAATGCCAATGTCAGTTATGAATCAACCGGTTAAACGACATGTGCCAACTTTTATACTGCTCATATGTAACTTAGAAAGTGCAAAAAGATTTCTAACAGTTACAATTTTTATAATACCTTGCAGTTAGTAACTTATTGTAAATTAAAGAGTGCATGCATCAATTTAAGAATATTATAGTGTTAACTTTGAGTTTTAAGAGCATTCTACTTAATGACAAGCAGAGCCCAAAAAATGCTGAACATGGCTATTAAGCAGCCTATAACATCGAGACTTCAACTTCCTACCCATAGCAGATAAGTAATTCTAATATTATAATGATTAAGCGAATACATTCGATTTTTACATTCATTAAAGCCATCAGGGCACACTCACTAATTCCGAGGTTACAAATAATCATAATCTGTCAGACTACGTTTGATGAAACAGTTGTTCAAAGTGTGAATTGCAGAGTCTTTAAAAAGTGGTGTACTCAGAAAGTACAGTAAAAAGTGTTAACATGAAAATTACACTTTAAATGTTTCTTTCAGAGTTACTCAGGTGTGTTCGTTTATTTTTTAATATCTTTTTTATTTCAATACAAGCCGTCAGTGTTAAGCTTATAACAAGCATTGAGCTTTGAACCCCTATAACTTCCTAAAATAAATTATGGCATTTGTGAGAAAACATGGTGGGGGAACATATTCATTTCTTTAATGGAGAGAATAATATATTTTAACTTTTTATTCCAAATCCTGATTTCACTACATATTTTTCATATTGGGTATACCATCATCACCAGGGTTAGAATTTTTAGGTGTGCACCTTTTTCTTAGGGTAAATTTAAGCTCTTCGGAAAGATACCACAATGTGAAGTTTTGTTTCTAGTTGCCAATAGAGGCATTTTTTATGCACCTTTTTCCCTTTTTGGGTACCTTTATCCCTTTTTCCCCCAACCATGCCCATAATCCCTTTTTCCCCCCAACCATGCCCATAATCCCTTTTTCCCCCTTTTTTCTTTTAAGTTTCTCTCCATTTTACTCTATATGATTTTAATCAATATAAAATATTTAACTTTTAATTAATATCTCCTCAACTTGCTGTGAATATGTGAAGAGTAAGCCTAACTCTTTCAGTAAATGCTGCACGCCAGTTGAAAGCACACCTACAACAATGGAAAATAATTGTGTATGACAAATCCTCTTTCTCTTGCTTTAACACTATAAAGCAGCCTGCAATAATGCAACTGACAATGACTCATTGTCATTGTCTATCATTTTATCCTTTTAATTTCACCAGAATCAGTAGCCTAGTGTTCGTGAATGTGAGTTTGTTACTGTGACAGATGTCATCTGTTCGCACGGATTCCAAGGTCACGCAGAAACAGCAGTAACCGTACATGTGTAGCTCCAAGAATTGATTCTGGGCTCTGCTCGAAGCTACTAGAAATCACTGAGACTACAGTTCCAGCAAGAATGAGAACATTCTGGTAATTGTCGCATTGTTACATAAGAGTGTGGACAACAAGTGAATGAGTTGTGTAACAGTCACATTGAGTTAGCAAGTGAACTGGTGTTAGTCCTTTGTTACATTACTAAACGAGTGTATTACTAGATTTTACCATGCCAAAGGTGTCTAGTGCTCGATTTATTGTTCTGGCTTAGGAATTCAAACAAGATTTCATAGGCAGAAGAAGAAGAAGAAGAAGAAGAAGAAGAAGAAGAAGAAGAACATGATGATGATTTATCTCATCCAGTTTATCATACATATGATTTTGGGCATGCCAGAATACAATTACATATTTACAAACTGGTTTCTCAGATTTCCTTCAAGTCGTATAAACATTTATTAATCAGATACAGCCTCAACGTCCTTTCAAATTGCTGTTTAGAAACATCAGCTACGATTTAATGTCTTGTGGTAGTTTGTTGTAAAGCGTGATTCCGGAAATGTATACATCTTTTAGAGATACAATTTTATTCACGCTATGCCTAAAATAGTCCATATTTCCTCTTGTATAGTGTTAATGAATTTGGTTGTTTTTGATTGGTTTAAACACATCTATTACATACATTATTGCTCTGAATGCATAGAGAGAGTAGATGGTAAGTAGTTTATTATCGATAAAGGTTTCCTTATATGATTCCCTTGCTTTTAGGTTAAACATGATTCTAATACATTTCTTTTGATATACAAGCAATTTATCCATATGCGTTTTTGCAGCAGCACCCCAGATTTCAATCCCATAAAGTATGTGTGGATAGAAACATCCATAGTATATTAGTTTCAATATGTTACCGTCACTGAAATTGCTGAAGTATCTAAGTAGATATACTGTTTTACTAATTTGCCCACATATATGTTCAATATTGTCAGCCCATGTTAGCCTATTATCAACAATAAGACCTAAAATAACATTCTTCTTGTTACTGTAAAAAAAAGTACTTCTTTTGCGATTCAGATACGTACAGTAAACTCCCAGTTATCCAGTTCATAAATTATCCAAGTGTTGTTGTGCAGAAAAAATATTTATTTCTTGTGTTAATCAGCGTGTTAAGGTCAGCAAAACAAGTAACTGAGTTCATACGTTTAGTGTTTAAGTGAATACCACCCGCGATGCCCCCTATAGCACCAAAGTTACCGTCAAAGTTAAAGTTGTGGGCTACAAGTTGAGTCATTCACTACTGATGGAGCTGTTATTCTCTACCAGGCTTGCAATAAGAAGATTATATGTTCAATGAAATCACAACTTGACCACCATGTGCACAGTGCCCTCCATACTAGGTATAAAGCACTACAAATTTCTAAGAAGCAAGTCCTTCTATCTCAAATGTAACAGTCATCAGGTGCAAGGATTGTATTTTTCTGTTACATGTGTACTGCTGTGGTTGCCGAAAATATACCATTGTACAAACTCTAGGTATCTAAATATCACACATTTTTAGAGAAGTATTGCGGAAGGCAGGTGCCTAACAGTGACTATGAAAGTTTAAATAATTGTGAATCTTCATAATGGAATTTACATAAGTTTGCTATGATATGGACATGCTTAATTAAGTAATGTACATCTTATTTTGCAAAAATATAATTAATAAAATAAGAATTAAGTAATTTAGCATTTAACACATTATTTATATAAATATTAAATTACTATTACATATTTTAAAACTTTGACATAATAGTACTATTTCACCTAATATTATTACATAAATATGTACATATTCTATATTACATAAAGTGATAACCAAAAAGTGATAACCAAAAAGTGATATATGTAAATTCAAAAATTTCTGTGACTCCCTAGTTCATTTATGACAGCAGCAAAACCATCCCAAGTTTTCTACATAGTACTGAACTGCAGTCAGTCGTGTTCCCCAGAGAGTTACCATAACCACAGGAGGCACTGCAGTGTTTGGGTTTTCGTTCTGAAAAGTTTCAATCCTGTTAGGTGACTTAATGAATACTTTTTTCCCATTAGAAATCAATTTACCAGTGTCAGAAAACATTACTCTTAATCTCCTCACATGTTCTATGGAATCCATGCACAATACATATAGCATGAATAATTTTAGGATAGCTAATTGCAAGTCTTGTTGCTGCCCTTTTTCATATATGGTGCAGCATCAGTAAAAAATAACAGAACATTTTCATATCATACACCGTTTGGCAACCATATCTGCACTGTTTCACTAAATGCTGTAGCAATAATCACATGGTTTGCAGCTGGCATGTCGTGGTAGATCAGTAGAAAAGGTGACTAAATTTCAGAATCATTCTTTGATACTCTTAGAACAACGTTTCCAATTTTCCTGCCAGTAGAATCTGGAGTTTCATGTAGGCTCAGATAATTTTTCATTAGCACAAATTTTGTGTATGGTATGTACATCACAGGGTGGTAAGCCTTGGCCCGCGAAGGGCTGTTGGCCTAAGGGTTATTATTTATTATGTACATCACAGTTTCTTTGTAGTAATTGGAAAAACAGTGTTTTTGCAAGATTGGTTCACTTTTGAAATGGGTATGTCCGCTGAAACTAATGCTCTTCACAAATCCTCACAATACACTGATTCTGCAGTATGTGGTGGCACAGGCTAACTTCACAACACAACTAGAATGTTGTATAAACTTTGTGGATTCACAAATGACTAATTGACTATATAGTTTAATAATATCACGCATATACAAGATGGACTTTGATGTGATAACAAGTGCCTAATGAAGCAGTGGAGGAATTTCCCACTCTTATCTTGCAGGCTCATGTAGCAGGATGTTTATACTCTCTTCCAACTGAAGGGATACTGTAGCTGATATATCAGTTCTTCCAATAATGAATATTAAATTGTGATATCTAACCTGTGTAATTGAGCATTAAAGAAATGCATGGTGGCTTGTTTAACATAATTCTGCTGCTGCTTTAATGTGATTTGATGTAAATATGTGAAAATGATTACATAAAGCTTTCCTTTAAGCAATTTTTGTGTAATTTATGTGAATATCACAAAGTATTTGTTTACATAAAAAATCAGGAACTAGGCATTTTTATGTGAAATAAAACTTAAAATATTTGTTCCAGTGTAAATATCCAGAACAATAAACTCAATTTCAAGTTTGTATTAGCATGCAAACAAAATATGTATTTACCTAAAAACCTGGGCCCTAATTATTACAAACCTTTTGTATAAGATAATTTTGATCTGTATAAATTTTGTAAATATTGTAAATAACCACTATCACTGCTGCCGCTGCCACCACCACGACTAACAGATTGACATAAACATGTTACAATTATATTCAAGATGCTCTCGGGCTTCGAGCCAGGTGTAGTGATGAAAAGACATCGACGTTTCGGGAGTGTACATCTCTCCCATCTTCAGGATGAATGACTAGCAAGAGTGAAGGGACCAGTACTGTCAGCCAGTATGTACCGAGTAGAAAACACCCAGTCTAGTGTGGAGGTGGTTCACCGCTCCGTTGGAATCTGTGTTTTCTGAGTCGGTCGATTTCCAATTTTAAGGCTGGTTTCCAAGATGGGCTAAACTGCAATCCAGCGTCCCGGTTCAGTGTACTCTTCTCGGAGGAGATGGCCAGAGCCTCCTTAACCCTCCGTTCCCATAAACCGCTACATTTTGCCACAATGGTCGTTTCTTTGAAGTTAGCTCTGTGGTCTTTTTCAAAGCAGTGCTCTGCCAGCCCTGACTTTTCAGGCTGCATTAATCGTATAGACCGTTCATGCTCCTTGACTCTGGTGGAAATGGTCCTGCCGGTTTGCCCTATGTACGGCGTCCCGCATTCACAGGGGATACGGTATACCCCTGGTACATTAAGGTGCAGTTTGTCCTTTACCGGCCTCACTAGGTGTTGGATCTTCAAAGGCGGCTTGTGGATGGTTCTGATGTTGTGTTTAGCGAGAAGTCTACTGATTCTGCCGGAAAGATTGCCAGTGTATGGGATGCAGGCAGTGGCGGTCGGCTGGTCTGGTGTTTGCTGAGTTTGTGGTTTTCCTCTCTTGGCCTTGGAGATAGAGGCTTTAATGTCCTCTACGGAGTAGCCGTTTTGGCAGAATGTGTGCCTCAGGCGCTGCAGCTCTTGTTTTAGGTGGCTGGGATCGGAGATCGACAGAGCTCTGTGGAACAGAGTGTTGACAACTCCGACCCGTTGTGACTTATGATGGAAACTGCGAGCATTCAAATAGAGGTCAGTATGTGTTGGTTTGTGGTATACTGCATGCCTCAGAGTACCGTTGTTGTTTCTGGAGACCAGGATGTCCAAAAATGGCAGATTTCCATCCTTCTCCACTTCCATGGTGAACTGAATTTGGGGTCGGAGGCTTTTGAGGTGTGTGAGAAAGCTCGGCAAAGTTTCTCGTCCATGTGGCCATATAACGAATGTGTCGTCAACATACCGGTAGAAATGAGATGGCTTAAGTGGGGCTGTGGCCAGTATTTCGTGTTCCAGGTGTTCCATGTAGAAATTTGCTATTACTGGTGACAACGGAGAGCCCATTGCCACACCGTCTGTAACGTACTGTAACGTTGTACTGGGGTGCACTAGAAAGTAACTCTTGTTAAATCTGTGCAACCCACTGACACGTTTTAACCCTTTAGGATACCGTGGATCTTTAAAGACATTACACTGGCAATTAGCAAGTCATGCTTGCCTTTATTATAAGAACTACAAACATACAAAACTTAACACCTTGGGTTACATAAACCTTGAATGTATCGCCACTTTACAGTGGTTAGAAAAGAATATCACTTGATAAATACCTTTTGTGACATGATGGTTTTAATACATTAACATTTCGAAAATTCCTGCCATGCTGATAAAGTTTTTACTCACGTGGTAACGATTTAGTTATATAAAATGAAAAGAGAAGAAGTTTTACTCACGTGGTAATGATTTAGTTATATAAATATGGAAAGAGAAGAAGTAAAGATAATTTAGAAAGCAATTACTCGCGTATAATCACATGATACCTCCCTATGTATCTAGCCACCATTTTCTCTGCTCATGCTTCGCAGAGAGTTCCTCCGTCGTTGAAATCCCAAAGTCGACTGACTGTCTGACGTTCCCGGACCTGGCTTGACAGGGATGACTAGTTGATGCGCCGCTGTTTTTGGCAGTTCCCGCAAGAGGTCGTGGAATTCTCTGTGTAGATATGCAGGTTTCCTGTTGAAGCACCATGACGCTGCTTGTTTTTAGATTTGGCGAAATTGTACTGATGGCTGTCTTTTGGATGGTAGGTAAAATAACGGCTCACGTCTACCTGTTCATAGAATCTGCCACCAAACAGGAAGAAAGTGGACGTTAGCATGTGCCGGAAGAGCTCGATGATGTCAGCCGGAAAGTGTTCCTTCAGAAGCTGGATGGTTTCTTGTAGCAGTATCCTTGTAAAAAGAGATACCACGTCGAAGCTGATGAGAAGATCAGAAGGACCAGTAGTGATGTTGTCCAAGGACTGTATGAACTGTGGGGAGTTCGTCACGTGGTGTGGGCAATTCCCTACCAGAGGTTGCAATAGATGCGCTAAGTGGCGTGCCAGCAGGTATGTAGGGCTGCCCGTGGCATCAACAATGGGGCGTAAAGGGACGTCCATTTTGTGGATCTTGCAGAGTTCAGTTCACCATGGAAGTGGAGAAGGACGGAAATCTGCCATTTCTGGACATCCTGGTCTCCAGAAACAACGGTACTCTGGGGCATACAGTATACCGCAAACCAACACATACTGACCTCTATTTGAATGCTCGCAGTTTCCATCATAAGTCACAACGGCTCGGAGTTGTCAACACTCTGTTCCACAGAGCTCTGTCGATCTCCGATCCCAGCCGCCTAAAACAAGAGCTGCAGCGCCTGAGGCACACATTCTGCCAAAACGGCTACTCCGTAGAGGACATTAAAGCCTCTATCTCCAAGGCCAAGAGAGGAAAACCACAAACTCAGCAAACACCAGACCAGCCAACCGCCACTGCCTGCATCCCATACACTGGCAATCTTTCCGGCAGAATCAGTAGAATTCTCGCTAAACACAACATCAGAACCATCCACAAGCCGCCTTTGAAGATCCAACACCTAGTGAGGCCGGTAAAGGACAAACTGCACCTTAATGTACCAGGGGTATACCGTATCCCCTGTGAATGCGGGACGCCGTACATAGGGCAAACTGGCAGGACCATTTCCACCAGAGTCAAGGAGCACGAACGGTCCATACGATTAATGCAGCCTGAAAAGTCAGGGCTGGCAGAGCACTGCTTTGAAAAAGACCACAGAGCTAACTTCAAAGAAATGACCATTGTGGCAAAATGTAGCCATTTATGGGAACGGAGGGTTAAGGAGGCTCTGGCCATCTCCTCCGAGAAGAGTACACTGAACCGGGACGCTGGATTGCAGTTTAGTCCATCTTGGAAACCAGCCTTAAAATTGGAAATCGACCGACTCAGAAAACACAGATTCCAACAGAGCGGTGAACCACCTCCACACTAGACTGGGTGTTTTCTACTCGGTACGTACTGGCTGACAGTACTGGTCCCTTCACTCTTGCTAGTCATTCATCCTGAAGATGGGAGAGATGTACACTCCCGAAATGTCGATGTCTTTTCATCACTACACCTGGCTCGAAGCCCGAGAGCATCTTGAATATGTTCGTCGCCAGGAAAGCTTCAAATCATATGTTAAAATTATTCTTGGGATATGATTGATTATTTCTTCTTGTATGTTATTTAGCAATTCTTAAAATGTTCGGAGATTAGACTTACACACTTTGTCTCTCAAACTGTCCCAAAAGTAAAAATAGCAAGATGTGAAGTCTGGGGATAAAGCGGGCCAAATCTCTACAGTGACCACTGTCACCATAACATTAGAAATTGTGTCCAAAGAAGTGTGAGCTGTATGGGTGAGCTTGTTGACATATGCCATAATTTGAGTAATTTTGTTGCTTTCTGTGCTGACCTGTAGCTCTCTCCCTTTTTCTTCTAAGTTAACATCAAGAGACTTTTGCTGTGAATGTTGTAACCGCACACTGATATCAATCTATTTTACTGCTAAAACATTATGTTTTCATTTTCTTCTAGCCTCACACTTATCCTGTACTTTTGATTTTCTTGACTATTTTATGACTGCACTTCTGTTAGGCAGGTCAGTATCAAGATAGCATTCCCAAAATACTGTACGATACAATGGAGATTTGCATTGCAACAAACAAAAAATTTTTTTTCTGTAGTAAATTGGACCGTCAACTGGACTAACACACAACTGAAAACCACCAAAGAATGTTAACTACTGCCATTGTTTGTCATATGCGGCGTGAATCAGATCATGTCACATGTGACACAATAGCAAGAGCTGGAATCTTAGCAGGCGAGTGGCATGTGCCGGAGAACCAGGTACCAATAAAAGTATGGCCATATAATCTAATGACCCTATGTAAATACCCTAAGAATAGCATATTTCACAAATTTTCACTCACTCTTAACATACAGAGTAACAACATGGGGAAATAGTAGTGGCATGATTAAAATATTCAGTATGCAAAACAAGGTAATTAGAACAATGATGAATCTGAAAAAACCATTAGCTATAAAAATGGTTTAAAAATTTTAAGATACTGCCACTGCCTTGTATATACATTTCTGAAATTATTATTTAGATATGAACAAGTATAGAACATTTTATTAAAAGCTCTGAAATTTATAATCATAATACCAAGTAAACACTTGCATGTTACCTTTCATAGGCAAAAGTTATATGAACTCAGCTTCTAGTACAATGGTACCCAAATTTATAACAAACTTACCTCAAAAATAAAATATCACACATCATTTGGAAAATTTAAAAGAGGCCTAAAAATGTGTAAATTGTTGTTGTTGTTAGCTAATGCTGGATTTCTGACAATGAAGTCATTAATCCTCTTGCTCTCCAATATTTTTCACTGATGGATGGGGCATTAGAAGTGGCCGGGCATATTTGAAGGTGGTCTCGATCCATTTCCTCTTGCAGATCACATAGAGGACAGAGTGGTGAAGAATATATCCCAATTCTGCTTAAATGTTTTGCCAGACAATCATGTCCTGTAATCAACCTGAAGGTTGCAGCTACTAAAAATGTGTAACTTATTTGTTATTAAAAATTATTCTCTTTGTGCGCGTGTGCATGTGTGTGTGTGTGTGCGCGCGCGCGAATGACATGCGCATTGCAAAGGAGTAGCAAGGAGGGGTCACACTACCCCCTTGGAAATTAATAAATTTAAAATGCAGTCAATTATTGACTATTTGGCAATTGCTTTAATTTTGATTCAAAGAGCAATCTTTCCTCAGGATACTCATATAAAATTGATACTCGATTGTTTCATAGCACCTGTGTCACAAATGAGATTGCCAGTAATGTTATTCACAGTTTTAATGTAAATAAGGAATGCATTATTTTTAATTAGTAGCTACATATCTTTACAAAGTATTGCTGTCAACAATAGTTCCATACCAACAGTTATAAATGGTTAATTTGTTACCATCAACAGTGGTGCCATGCCACAACGACAGCTATAAGATTTTTATTTTTGTACATATTTTTACAGTTGAAGTCCATAACAATTCTTTGCGACAGAGATTGAAAACAGAAAACCTGCAATGTAATTGAATCGGTCGGCAGAGAAAGGAACTAAGTCAATTTTTTTAACTTTTCAGGAGAGACAAAAAACTGTTTAGCCGGTGAACTTATTTTCAGAAATTTCTGTTGGATGTTTTGTTGCATTCTTTATTGCAGTCCAGTAAATACATATAAATGCACTCACTTAAGTCTTAGCAAATATTGCAAAAATTGATTTTGAAAAAAATTGACTTAGTTCCTTTCTCCACTCGATGATAGGTTTACCACTGTTTAATGCGTTTATTTTCTTAAAAATGTAGTTTTTGTTACAATATGATGTTCAGCATCTTAAATAACATAGATACAATCATACAACACAATATGAAAAAGCACGTTGACATTTGTAGTACATTTAAAAATTTTGGAGAAGTAATTTGCAAATTACGGTACCTGATTCATTCAACTGTACCTAAAGAATGTTTTATGAAATCACTGGCCACTGCAATAGATCTTCATAACATTTTTGTGCATCTTCCCATGTACGAGTATATATTTCACCAGCTTTTGAATGTCCTCCATTTTCTTTTTCTGAATGGGCACTTTGAGTTGTGGATAAGCTGGCTCCAGGGCCATGTGAAAATTTGAACACATTTTCAGCAAACAAAATGTATGTGTCAGACAACTATTGATAAACGGACGTGTTCTTATTATTCCAGGCTTATTAGTCTCGTAAATAAATTCCTTATACTGGGAAATTGCAAATGATTCTTTCTTATTTCTTGGAAATCCTTACTTGCTGTTTCCATAGAAATCACATTCTTTTTGTAAAATTGTGGCCACCACTTGTCAAAATGCATAATGCTTTCTGTCTGTGCCATAGTAAGTTCCTGTAATAGTATCGGCTATCAGCTCCACATATTTGGGGCGCTGATGACCTAGAAGTTGAGTGCCCTTAAACCCACAAATCAATCAATCAATCCACATATTCTTTGGGAGTTTAAAATCTATCACATTTTGATATTTTTCTTTTAAGTACACCAAACACTCGATCACATGGAAGAAATGAATGACCCCTCTCTGGAAATCGATGAACAATCTTATTTATTTTTCTCAGCTGTGTCAATGCTAGGCACATTCGGATATGATCATGTATTACATTCAATATATTTTCTGTAGTTTTGATGGTGCACTCATTTTCACGCTGTTTATCCCTTGGAATTTGTCCTTTAATAAGAAGACTAGATATGCAAAACACTCGCTTCTGTGATAATGCATTAGGATTAAGAAATGCTTGCTTGCAAACGCCCTTGCGTCTACCTTCTACAACAACAAAATAATCAGAAGAATTCTGTCGCTTGTTACAATACCTGCAGGTTCGTGTTGCTGTTTCCTTAACAACAATTAGCCCTTGTAGATGTATATCTTGAGCATTTTTATCTTCTATGTTAAGAAAACCTGACAGAATTTTCAGGCGTTGCGTATCATTAATACGCATCCGACACCTGAAAACAGTATTAAATTACAGGAATATCAGTAATAAAGCTCTCTGTAAAATATAAAAGTAATGCATTGCATATTTCATGCTCCAATAGTTATTGCCTTAATTACTTGCAATCTGCTCCGACACTTTTCCCAGGTACAGGACTGCCCTGATAGTTCAACTAGGGTAGTCCATGAACTCTTGCATGTTTTATTTTTTTCCTTTTGTGCTGCTCCTCATTTCTCTTTCTTTTTGGTTTCATGATTCCTTCACAACAACAAGCTTCTGACTAAACAGTTGCAGTCTCAAATGCAGAGAAACAAGAATGATTACATAGACGTAATATGCCACCCATTGTCGAAGCACATACTTGATGCAACAGGGGCGCCTTGCTTGCAGTTCACGTCAAAGAAATGAGGAGAAACGAATTAAGTCACTGATATAGTTCCTTTCTCCTCCTGATGAATGCACAGAGATTCATTTTTCTCCACTAAGCAGTGGTCGGGCATAGTTCCGTTCAATACAGGGCGATGTATTTCAGTCAAATTAAAGTGAATGTGCGAAAAAATGAAAAAGTGAAAAAAATGACTTAGTTTCTTTCTCCACTGATAGATTCAATTATGTAATCAAATCAATAATTTTTATTTCGTACAAATTAATATGGTTATTGACAACAAATACTATAACTCATCCTTTACAGTTTTTGACAACAGAATAATGAATTAATATTGTTTGATCACAAAGTTTCAACGCCTCCCTAGCCCCCTCCCCGGAGAAAAAAGTCTGCCAATGCCCATGCTAGTATGTGCATGCATGTGTAGATTTGTGTGCATATGTAGTAGTAGTTTGTAGAAGAAATGATTAATCCGAAATTAAGTTTATCATGTATAATTATATTGACACTTCTAATATTATGTACATGATGTAATCAGATAAGAAATAAATTAAACTGAATAGAAAAAAGAGACTTTTCAACAATAGGTGTACAAATGATACACTCAGCAACAACCAGTTGTATTCTTTATCCAAAAATAAAGGCAGTTAAAACAGTACTTTTACAATAAGTCATCTGTAAACCCATTAGAAAACATATGTTACAAACCTGATACATAATGAAGCAACCAATTTATTTTGAACTATCACAGCAGAATCATCTTTTACTCATATATACTTTATCATTCACTGTAATTTTCCAATACATATATATTTTTACTTTCTCTACTGTAAGTAGAATGAAATATTATATTCCACCCAAAAATTCGATGTCGAGATTTCACCGGAAATATATGTTTTGAGAACCCCTGAATCCAAAAAAAAGCATTTTTAGAAAAAGGTCCATGTGTGTGTGTGTGTGTGTGTGCATGCGCATGCGTTCATGCGTGTGTGTGTCAGTTTGTGGATAGCATAACTCAAAAATGAAAAGTTGGTTAAAAACCAAAGTTGGTATTTAAGTTTAATGTCTTTCAAGGATGTGATATGAAGATTTTTAAGAAAATAGCCCCACCCTAAGCTACCCTTTACATGGAAAATTTTTCAAAAATTTTGATTTTCTGGAAAATGGCTCTAAGGATTTTGATTAAAATGCCATATGTTTAAGATATTTGTATTACAAATGAAATGTATATTTTGAATTTTCTGGCTATAGCCTATGTAGTCCTGTTTACTCTGGATGACTTTTGAACAACTCGTAAACCATAAGAGATAAACCAAATCTTATGATACAAAAAATGTAGATCTCGCTAAAACACACAATTTATGTCTAAATTTTTTTTTTTGGTAGAGTGAACCATTTCTGGGACATTCCTCATTATTTGTGTCAGTTTTGGAAAAATTAAAACTTTCATGAAATGGAACATCGTTGTTCATTTTTTTATATGCTAAGCATGCAAAGAGAACAGGATCTTAAAGCTTTAAAACATTTGACTATCGCTCAAAGCCTGCTGTATTCTAATATTCCCATTGCACCCACAAGGAAATAAACAATAAGATAATTTGTACAAATGTTTATCCCAACTAACATGAAGAAGATATAGTAATAAGAGTTTGTAAGAATGGTTAGTACAAGACTAGAGAAAGCCATGTGAGTGCAACACATCAGATTTTTACATCAGTTATGTGTAATATGTTTTGCATTACAGAATATATTTCAAATTGCATTTGATACTACAAACCAATGCAAAGAAAGAAAACAAAAAAAAGTTCAAACATATGGTAAAAAACATTGTGATGCCAGCAATGGCGGCATGCTTGCTCAAGGTCTAGCTACCTCACTCCACTGTGTGACTTGTAAATACATGGCTGAGAGCAATGTGGTGGTCAGAATAAAGATGACTATGATTGAGGCAGAACAAGGCGTTTGCAGATTGTTCTGCCAACTGCTGACTTGTTTGTGAGAAGTTCGAAAAAAGGTGATACTTCATTCTCCTCTATATAAGCAAAATGAGAAACTTGAGTAGTTGTTTGATGGAGTTGTTAAATGTTGTATGAAACAGCTGTTTCGTGTGTGTGTGAGAGTGTGTGTGTGTGTGTGTGTGTGTGTGTGTGTGTGTGTGTGTGTGTGTGTGTGTGTGTGTGTGTGTGTGTGTGTGTGTTGTGTTGTGTGCATGCGTGCAAGTGTGCATGTGTGTGTGGTGAACAGAAATCTGAAAGTGTGTCATCAGAGACAGCTGTAAACTTTTAATCGCCATGTCAAATTGTGTGAAGCAGTTTTAGTGAGTGTAATTGTCAAAGCCAGCAGTTTGAGAGACAGAGAAAGACAGTGTAGTACAAGTCAAAGTTTCAAGCAGACAGAACAGCTGTGAGGTGCAAGGTCACTACAAATTATAGATTGTGTTAACAATGAAATGACTGTTTTTGTGCTTCAGTTTTAGAAGAGAAAATAAAGTGATGGAAGACATAACTGGACTTGTAATTTGTCACTATACATATAGGATGTACCAAGAAAACATCAAAAATGTTTAGCATGTTGTATGGCATGGCACACTGATCAGTTTTCAAACAGGAACCCCTGTCCGGAAATGCATTGTTTGGATACTGTAGCGCATCGTAGTGTGAGGTGGGTGTACATTCACATTTCGTCAATAAACCCATCATCAAGCTGTCTACTTTACAAACAGGCTTCATACTGTGTACCTCCTACATCATTGCAGAGCCTATATCAGCAGTGGAGAGCCTCATGCACATGACCCAATTGTCATGATGTCTTAGATGTCCATGATGTCTTAGATGATTTTCAATTGCTCCATGGACTCAATCCATATGGTCCTCTGCTGATGTTACAGGAGTGCCGTACACCATACTCTTCATACAACTCCACAGAAAATAGTCAAGAAGTATCGGATCTGGCGACTATGCTGGCCATGGAACTGGTCCACTTCTACCAATCCATTAATTTGGATATGCAACGTTGAGGTGATTCTGCACATTTACATCAAAGTATGCTGGAGCTCATGTCAGCCATCTCCACAGCTGTGTTGCAATGCTGTTAAAAAGTTAATGTGCCTGGAAACTACACAAGCAATGCAGTAGGCTGCACACTAAGGGCTCTAGAGGAATTTAGTGGATGCACAGGAATGTTATTATGCTCAGGTCATTCATTCCAGTACACAGATTGCTAAAGGGTTGCATACCTTCCATATTAAGATATCAGAACAAATGGTAATTGTTATTTATTTATGCCAACAAACTTACTGCTGGTGTACTTACGTTTGCAAGTCGCTTTTGGGGTATTTATCTCTGATTTGAGATTCCCTTGTGGTCTACCGGGAAAGTATGAATCAGTTGGGGAATTTAGTGTCATACTGGCAAGTTGGCCATGGCAGCTTAGTGGCTAGAGCAGCCACCCGATAAGCGGAAGATCCGTGGTTCAAATCCTGGCTATGGCATTGAATTTTTCAGTCCTGATTCCACCTCTTATCAAAACAAATGTTAGCAATTTGTCACAACCATTTGTTCTCAAACTTTGACACCATCCAGCGTGCAAACCATGCATTTCTGGATAGGGGTTCCTATTTGAAAACCGATCAGTTTGCCATCTTGCACAACATACTAAGTGTTGCCTGTGCTTTTATTTGGGGGGGGGGGGCACTCAGTGTGTGTGTGTGTGTGAGTGAGTGCGTGTGCATGTGTCTTACAGGGTTCTTCATTTAAAACCTAATGGGAGCACAGCATTTATCCTGTGTGCAATTGGGTGTGCCACAGCCAGCTTTGCTCTTACATAAACTCTGTGCGTAAATCATGGATAACACTCTTACCTTATAGAAGATGCTGGAAATGTCGTCCAACCTCAATTAAACAAGCATTATATCGGGAGAACACATTCTGATTCACCTGATTAAGTTGGGCCACTGTAATATTTCCGATTTCATTTATAATATTTTGTTTCAGTTCTTCCAATGTATGAGGATTTGTCTCATAAACTTTGTCTTTCAGGTTATCCCAGAAGTAAAATTCACACACTGTTAGATCGGGGGAGCAAGAAGGCCATACACCAGTACTAATCACTCTATCTTCAAACATTTCTCATTTTTATTCATGGACTCATCTGCTGTATGGGCAGTAGCAGAATCTTGTTGAAACCAACTATATGATTTCTCTTCATCTGTCAGTTCATGAGAAAATAGCATCAAAATGTCATTTCGATACCTCTCTGCATTTACAGTTTGTTCGTAGAATATTGGACCAATTATGCGTCTAGCATTAACAGCACACCAAACTCCAACTCTCCAATCATAATGAGGGATTTCTTGAACATGATGTGAATTTTCAGAGGCCCAGTACTGACTGTTATGAATGTTGACACGAACATTTAGATGGAACCATGCCTTGTCGGAAAAGAACAGAGGCTGTGGATTAATTAAACTGTCATTCACTGATGAAAGAAACCATGATTCATGCATTCATGATAATGGGTCACATTGTTTTAAAGCATGGATACTTGTACACTTACATGGTTTTAGTTTTAGACAAATCCTCATACATTGGAAGAACTAAAACAAAATAATAGAAATGAAATTGGAAACATTATAGTAGCCCAAATTAATTGTGTGAATCAGAATGTGTTCTTCCAATATAATGCTTGTGGATGACATTTATGGCATCTTCTATAAGATTTGGGAATTGTAGTCCCGGAATACACCGCTTCAGGTGAAGTCAGGTTCCCCACATGGCTTGCAAGCACACCAGATAGCACTGGAACGATTCCGCCAGCAGCTAAAAGCTAAGCTCCACTGCAATCCCATTCAGCTGCTTGGCTCTCAAAATTATCTCCATCAACTAAATTTAACATATAAAAATTCCATATCCGCCAGGGTGCAGAGAATTGCTGCATCCTGAAAGACAGTTGTGGAGGAGCAAAAACCTTCTTTCTGAACCTCTCCGACCAATCAAAAATAAAACAAGCCATCCTAAAACAACCTTTCCTTGGAAACTCCTATGTACCATTAAACCCTATTGAGGGTGAGTATGCAGCAGAAACATTCAGGCTGAACCTCAGCCTGCTACCCGCTCGGACAGATTGACACAGGGTGGAAGGTACTGTTTCAGCCAGAATAACCTGGGTAATAGATGCAGGCATAAGAAATATAAAATACTAAGTTTTCTTTCAGTAAGTTTAATCATTTTGTAAAAATGTTCATTTTTCAGCAATGTAAATGACAACACTGAACAGCCTTGTACATGTCAGCAGCCTATGTTGTACCCAATCGGTGTGTACTTCAAGGCCAGCTTCGCTCTCAGATGTAAACAAGCCACCCTACCAACGTGTGCTTCGAGGTCAGCCTGCCATCATTCAAAACACTCTCCCAGTGCGTTTACCATACCACTGAAGAGGCTACTACCTCGGACAAACTCACATGAATCGAAATGTTAATCCTGACAGGTGCAAATGTTACTGAAATTATCTATTTGTTCAAGTAATAATGCCGATTCAGTTTTATAGTTAAGGAAGCAGAAAAATGAAACAATCAAAACCACGTATTTTAGGGTCAAAACAATGCTGACATAAAAGGATACAGATTTCTCCAGTAATGTACATTATTATTGTCCATTACAAGCTAAAACAAAAGTAATTGCTTTTAATACAAAAATAAATAAAATTCTTCTTCTTCATTTTCCTCAAACAATTGTGGTTGGTTTTTAGGTTAGCAGGCTGGGATGAAACTAATAATATCCTTGTCATAAATGACAGCTGAAGCTGCCACCCTACCCACCAATACTTATACCTGGTGCATGAGTTTGTCACCTTCCCTACCCTTTCCCCTCACGTTGACCAATTCTAGATGGAATTGACCTCCACTTCATCCAAATGTGCTGGCCGTTTAACCAAGGTGAGAACATGCGACCTGGCGTCACTTTTCACTTAGAAATTAATCTTTGTATGACATTTTAACTTTAAATTATGGCTAAATAAAAAGGCATTACAGCATTGTTCACACAGTGTTTGACACTTTCTTTTTGGTGAAACAGCTCTTTATTGACAATAATTGCAGTGGATGTATTTGTTACACTTATCATGTAGAATCCCTGGTTAACATATAGCCGAAGCAGTACCTTTCACCCGGTATATGTGTATATAAATATCAAATCCAACTTCTTTAACTTTTCTACCAAAAAGTACACCATAAAAATAAAAGGATGCAAACACAGTAGAAGATAAGTTTAACTAGTAGAAAATTATGCATATTTATATTTATTATAATATTGAAATTTCAACACACTTTGGTATTTTAGATTTTTGTGATTTGTAATATTTCCACTGGAATAGCAAAAATTGAAGTGACAGAGCAAAATTACTGTGTGCAATATGTAATGTAGTGAGTATTCATGGTCATGCCATGACAAAACTCTTGACTCAATAAATGCACAAGCAATATGGTTGGGCTTCTAACCATCACATGCAAAAGTGCTCAGCTTGAAGCACCCCGGTCAACTCTAGTCAAATTAACATTATATTCAGAAAAATTGCACTTGTGCATTTATACCACTCAAACTTGACTATGAAGTTCAATAAAACTTACATAGGATGTATATGGCAATTCTGTGACATTTTGTGATACATTTGTTAGTTATCTGTTCCATAGGAACCTACCTATCACAAGTGTTAAAAGCTACATTATGTTATTTCTAAAGTTTGAGTATAAAAGCCAGCAATTAAACTTAAGAGCAGAATTCAAGCCTACAACTTAACATTTTTCTTTTTACAGAGTTACAAAGCACAACCATAATGGAAAAGAAAATAATGGCTTTTTGGATGGAAGCACTAACTATGAATCAAACTCTTGCAAGTTCAGGTGCAACAAATGTGAAAAATCCTTCAGCTCCAAGAGCCTTCTGAATAGACATGGAAAAATTCATTTGCGGGTACGTATGTTTGAATTAAAGTATGTTTTATTCAAGGCTAGCGTGAGAGACAGGCTATGCTACGAGGTTATCATGTGACTGGCTTGGTCCCGGGCTGTGGTCTCAGGTGAGTATTGCAGCACATGGTGTGTGTTGTTTACAAGTGGCTGATTTTGGTCATAAATGACTTTATTTGTGCATTCAGTGACACTACTTTAATCTTAATTTAATGATACAGTTGTTGTGAGTGTATTTTCTGCATGTGAATTCAGTGGTTCATAACAGTCACTTGCATTGTTTCTGGTGTGGATTACATGGTAATTATACAAACTATTAGTGAAATATTTAGAGTGATTGGTGCTATAAGATATTTTTGAGTGTTTTTATAAGTTATTCGTCTTTAAAGTTTAAAATTAGTGTTACTTAGAGGAACCTCATAACCTTAAAACCTCCAAAGACCTAGTTCAAGATTTTCTCACTGGTGGAAAGCAGGTGTCTATTGCCCAGAAAATTAGCAGCATAAAATTATTGAGGTTGGACATAAATAATGTCAAATGCTCATGTTTAAATAAAAGGATACTCATGGATAAACTCGAAAGTGTTGCTCTCTGTGTAAATAAGATTATAATAAACAATTTTGTTAAAATGTAAAATCAAGTGACTACATCCAGTTCAAGAAAAATAAAGAAACTTAAGTGTTAAGTTGTTATGTGTAGTGTACAGGTATCTCTAATCAGTAGTTCATATGGAATTGAGTTTCATACATCAGTCTCATTGGTAAGTACATGTTAACATTTTCACATTACCAATATGTTACTAATTGTGAGAGTAAAACATTTTGGCAGGAAACAATTTTTGTAATATTAATTTAAAGAATAATAAATCATTATTACTCATTTATCATAAATTGTAAATGCAGTTATATTATTAGTATTTTTTAGATAATTTCTTTGTATGCAATGTTTTGTCTTCAGTAGGTAAGATAAAACAGCATTAAGGCAAGGCTACACAAAAAATTCCAACTTCTTTAATAATCAACCTATCACTATGAAAATTTAATCACTTAATGAGATTATTATTCTAAACTAATGCCCAGATTTTCGTGCTAGTATATCAAATACTTAATTATTTATTAAATATTTTGTGTGGAAATATTGTAAAAATTACTTGCCATATAAAATGTCCTATGTCACAAAAGGTTTAAATTTATAATGGTGAATTTCTGTTTTTGGCTAGTACACTGTATTATAAGAAAACCCGTATTCTGATTTTTTGAGAGTATTCTTTTTTCTTATGCTATCTAAAACATTCTGAAAATAGCAACTTTTTCATATTTTAACATCATATAATTTTCCAAACATGAGCATTTAAAGGAAAAAGGGAATGTGAAATTTCTTATTTACATATTATGGACCTAACCTGTAAGTTTCATTAAGCTAAATGTAAAACTTTGACATATGAGACATTTTGTGTACTGAAAAATATTAGGAAAAAAAGTTTCTCAGAAAATGAGTTTTAAAGAATGGTTGTTTAAATCTTATTCTTCTAACCTTTCCAGGGAGCTAAACTTTTCCTCCTATAAAGCTACGTAGGCTTTCATGGCCGGCGTCTAAATTGTAGAATGAAGTATCTTCCGGGCTGTTATGCCGTGGTCTGCTGGAGATCTGTCTTCCAGACATTTCGTTTACAACTGCGGTAAACATCCTCAGTGGCATTGTCGAAGTCTCCTCGTGGAAGGTATCACTGCGACTGATGCGTCAACTGTCTGTGGGGCTCCATTTATACCATGCACAACGTGCGCTGATTGGCCCGGGGCGTCCAGAGGCGTGGTGGCTGGTGGAGGGGGTTCTATCTCTCTTATGCTGCTGGTCTCTTCTGATTGGCTTACCTTGCTATCCTGCTTCTTATGATGTTCTATGAGCGGATGCCAGTTGCTGTTTAATCTTAAGGCCTCCTCCTTATTAAAGTTGTTAGGGTGCTTGTAAATTTCAATCGCCTCTCGTTGTAGTCGGGCATGGTAATGTATGGTAGATGCAAGGATGTGCGTTTCCTGGAACTTAATACTGTATTCACCAACTGCATTAATGGCATGCTCAGCGACCGCAGACTTATCAGTTTGGCCCAGGCGGCAGCTTCTTTTGTGTTCCATGAGTGTGGTCTTAACACTGCGCTGAGTAGTTCCAATGTAAACTGAGCCACAACCACAAGGAATACTGTATACTCCAGCCGATGACAAAGCTTCTCGGGGATCCTTGGGTGATCGTAGTAAACTGCTTAACTGTCTGGTGGGTTTAAAGATCGTCTTGACGTTATGTCGCTGTAATATGCGATCAATTCAGTCGGTGACATTTTTTAAGTATGGTAGGAACACAATGCCCTTACTTTTGGGCTGATCTGGATTCCGGATGACAGGTTGAGTCTTAGGAGGCTGGCAAGCTCTTCTTACTTCTTGGATTGAATAGCCATTGGAAAGTAATGCTTGTTCTAAGTGGCCATAGAACATCATAAGAAGCAGGATACAAAGGTAAGCCAATCAGAAGAGACCAGCAGCATAAGAGAGATAGAACCCCCTCCACCAGCCACCACGCCTCTGGACGCCCCGGGCCAATCAGCGCATGTTGCGCAAGGTATAAATGGAGCCCCACAGACAGTCGACGCATCAGTCGCAGTGATACCTTCCACGAGGAGACTTCGGCAACGCCACTGAGGATGTTTACTGCAGTTGTAAACGAAACGTCTGGAAGACAGATCTCCAGCAGACCACGGCATAACAGCCCGGAAGATACTTCATTCTACAGTTTTCCTCCTATATACATGTGACACTGTTTCTGCTATAGTCTGCTGTGCAGCAAGTTTACCATATTTCAGCATCCTGCAGGATGACATTTTATCACACTGACCAGAAGTGGCACTCCGCTAAAGTATATGACTAGCTCTCTGCTCACTGGTGTTTATCTCTAATTCATTTACACTAAATACTGACATGATTACCTCCAGTTTTTGCATTTCCTTACAGCCCGTGTTGAAATCTGCAATAGCACATGTCACTTCAAGCTCAGTTTTCTTTCTTGAAACAAAAGTTTCATCGCACACCCATTCCATATCAGGGAGTGTAAGCATTCATTTGCATTCTGTGTTTTCCCTGCTGTACATTTTTCCAGCAGCTCATCAGAAGCTAAATGAATGTACAATAGCACCACTTTCTTGATAACTTCTTTTGAAAGGGCAGTCTTCATGTGAGTGTTGTCTTGCTTCGATGGCTGTTCTCCTTTGGCAACAGCACAATTAGTATACATGTCCCAGTGTCAAAGTTTTCCAGTTAGCTTAGTCAAACTCGCAGGCTGGTCCATGATATGTAAATAAGAAACTTTACATTCCCCTTTTCTTATAAATGCTCAAGTTTTGAAAACTGTATGTTGTTAAAATATAACAAAGTAAATATTTCAGAGCTTTTGAGGTAACATACGAGAAAAAAAAATTGAACTAATGCTAAAAGAATACTCTCAAAAAATTAGAATGTGGGTTTTCTTATATTACAGTGCACTAGTAGAAAACAGAAATTCACCATTAAAATTTAAAATCTTTTGTCACATACATTTTATATAACGAGTAATTTTTACAGTATTCTCACACAAAATAATTGATAGCTAATGAAGTATTTGATATAGCAGCATAGCTGTTAGTTAACACTAATGTTCTCAGTATGTGGTTAAATTTTCATAGTGGTAGGTTGATTATTAAAGAAGCTGGAATCTTCAGTGTAGCCTTACAGGGCTTTTAAGCATCAATGACCACATGCAGGTGTCTCTTTAAATGGTCATATAGTGACCTAAGGTGGTACAACTAATAAAAATAGCATGTCTTCTATTTCTACATACCCTAACCTACCAAAATAATGACAAAAAAAAGAAAATTCCAAGATTTTAAACATTTTATCAAATTTTCAGTATAGCATCTTAAAAACATTGCTTAGGCTATCACAACAGAATGCTTATATAAATAATGTGAATATTCAGGTTTAAAATGAGAGAATAATAATAAAAGGTCAACAAATTTGAAACTCAATTTTTTTTAAATGCTGACTCACTCTGAAAATAGTATCTCCAAATACTTTGTACAGCTAATAAGTCATTGCATACTATATATTACGAAAGAGGGATTTGGGAATTTGCTTGCATTAATATTGTGTATCATACTCCATGGATATTTCACATGTTGTGCTTTTGCTTTCCGTGTTCCGGGCTTGCGTAAGTTGTCATTACTCTTAGTTAGTCCGAAAGGTAGGACTACCATCGTATTTTCCCTTATCGGAGAGCAGCGTGTGCCGGAGCCTGTATTTTACACTAGCCTCGGTTTTTTTATAATTTTGAAAATCTCTATTAAAATGCAGAATTTCTATTCTTTAAAATTTTAATATCAAGTTTCTCATCAATGTGGGTTGAATACCTTCATAAAGTTTAGTGTTATTCCTGAGTGTATTTAAATTATGCAACTTTAATAATAATAATAATAATAATAATAATAATAATAATAATAATAATAATAATAATAATAATAATAATAATAATAATAATAATAATAATAATAATAATAATAATAATAATAATAATAATAATAATAATAATAATAATAATAATAATAACAACAATAACACCACCAATAACAATAATAATATTAAAAGGTATTTAAATGTAATAAAATTGATATTAACATATAAAACAATACTACAATGAGTAACTAAAATATATGCACCAAGCACCTTTTTGAGGTGTCCTATTAACCTTTATTTTTGATTTGTGGCGTAAAGCGGAAACATGCAGCCATTATATGCATCCAGCAACAATAAAGGAAATGAATTAACAATGGAATAAAGAACAATCTAAAGATTTCTGTGACAGGACACAGCATTATGAAGTATCTCCTAATTACGTGATGGGTGCAAAAGTAAATAAAAATACGAAACAAGCATATATAAACACTATCAGGACACAATCGAGAGAAGACTGAAAAACCTGTGCGTGAGACAGGGGTTGAGAAGGAGTGAACATTCAGAGTGCATTCATTCGCTTTGGGAATAAAAGAAAAAGAAACCTACATTTCTTAGTTCATTTTGAATCCATTACGTTTAGCAGTGTTTAATATGTATCTGGGTTCTTTTTGATGTATATAAAATAGACTGTCTAGATTGCAACAAAATACATACATCAGAAAAACAGAAAACGAGTACAAGACTAAAAGAACACCTCAGAAATATCAAATACAATTAGATAAATTTGTCGTAGCCAATCACAGTATATAACAAAAGGTCAAACTCTAAAATCACGTAAAACTGGACTTATGGGAAAGGACATATATATAAAAAGTTTCAACCACCAAATTATGTTCTTTGAATTCCAGCAGATGATAGTTAATCTGTAAATTCACCAAACCCATGCCAGATGATGCTTACCCAGGGAAGAAGAAGATTGGGGAATCACCAAACAGACAACCAGCAGCTGAAAATAGACATTATGTCCTCAAAACATGCCCTGCCAATAATTTGGGAAGTGGAGTAATATGAATATTTAATATCAATTCGTTTTTCATTATTCAATTATTTGCTCTCCTGTGTAAAAGTTCTGATGATTTTAAATTTAAGCAAAACACGTGTTACAAACCATACATAATCCGAATTTGTGCTTTTAGTCATTGCACAACTTCAATGGTTTGAACCAGTCTTCTAAATCTTTGATATGCGTTCTAGTTCTGAATTTACATGCAAGACTTTTTTCCAACTTCCTTACTCAAAATGAGCATTCTATATTTGAACTGCTGGAACCAGTACATTTGTTCATTAAGACATGTACAGTCACTGGTCCTGTTTTGCAACATTTTTTGCAAACCTAAGCTATATGCACAAAATTTGCACCCAACCAATTTAAGGGCATATTGACCGTTAATCTCAGCTACCAAATAAATAGAAATATCAGTTATAGCATCTACTTTCCTTTTAAGACACACTCCAAAAGGATCAAAAACATCAACAATATAGTGTAAAAAGATTCTGTATTGATTCCAGCTCATGGCAGGAATAGCACCAAACGTTTGGTTCCCCCGTGTAAAGTAGGTTTACAAAACTTCAAGTTTTGAATGCTACCATATTACCAGGGGATCAGTGAATGTATTTACACTATAAGTCAGGCAGCACTGGGACTGCTTTGGAACATGCATATACCTCTTCTCCCTTCTCTGGCTCTTGCAATTGCATGTAAAATTGTTCACATTGAGCAAGATTCAACTTTGCAACATTGTCTAACAAAGAGAATTCTGATGCATAGGGGATACTCTTTTCTGCCAAATTAAGGATACAGAGGTAATATCCTAAATATTGAGCCAAATGCATTGCTAACATTTGTCCACAAATATTTAGGCCTAACAAGCACATAATTATGTCTATTGAGTGTAACATTCCTTAACAATTGCATAAAAGCTGCAAGAGCTCACTTGTGTCATTTTATGTTAAAGAAATTTAATAAGGGGTAGTCCAAGGATATTTCTAACATCATGTCATGACCGGTGCTGAAACATGGGTTTACTCTTATGATGCTAAAGTAAACGGGAAATCTTTAATACTGTGTTTTCTGAGAGAAGTTCCAAAAGAAAGTTCAGAAAAGCTGTAGTTAATAACAATTACAGCAACAAAAATAATGGTGACAACTTTCTTTCCCAAGGTTGGTCATTTCACTTCTTTGGCCTAGGGATGGGAGAAAATAATGTAAAGGTTACAAAAGTAATGGAGACAGACAGTAACTAGTTACCCATCAATGGTTACAAAAGTAACAAAGACAATGACTACTAATAGTTATCCTATTGGTGGTTACTAAAGTAACAAAGATGGTTACAGTCTCTCGGTGATATCATTGACTGTGTGTGCATTAGGATTGCTTATTGGGAACTAGTTACTCCAAACTTCTCTGGAAGAGATTACAAGTGGCACTGTCAGTCTAATGTACCATCTGGTAAGAAAAATGCTCCCTAAATTATCTCCTTTGCTACATATATGTAACTGAGATTATCTGCATATTTTGTGATGTTAGATGTGATATGTGATTAGGTACTAATGTTTCTCTTCTCTAACACCACCACCTTTCAAAATGTTATTATGTTTTATCTAACGTCCTATGAGAACATTTAAGTTATTATATGCTTAATTTTACTCAAATTATGTAGGCAATAGTGATGCTTTTTCCTTTGCTATGTCTGCATCATGTGATGTTTATATTCAGGTTTTCATACAGGTTAGTGCAGCTGCACAAACTGTGTATATGTGCAGGGATGTAGAAGAAAGTGTGAATACATATTAATCAAAGCATGACAGAGCTAGAGATACTTCTTTTTTGATTGTATCACATAACAAAGTGAGTCTGTATTGACATTGTTCATATTCAAATGTAGTTACAAGTAATAGTTATTGATAATCATTAATGTAATATAACTGCAAAGTTGATAACCATGCAACAAATAATCACTATATGTAACCATTAACACACTGTGACTGAGACAGTGATAACCATTACCTGAAAACAACTGTTTATCACATCCCTACTAGGTACGCATGCACAGTTATTACCATGTGGTGTGTCAAATAATATCCTCTGTCATTGCTACTAGAGGTCACATTTCCCAAAATTCACAAATGCACATTTTCTGCTGCATCATCAAAGTGCTTTAGACACAGGGTACCATAACACAGACTTTATGAGGAAAAATAGGCAAGACCGTTAAAACACCCATCCTTTTCATCTGACTTGGTTTTAGATAATTTATTTCCATTCCCAAAGACAAGGGAAGAAGTCTGTAGGATGTAGGTTTACATCTTAAGAAGAAGACATTAATGCCCTCTCATATAAAAACCTTCTTGTACATCTACAATATGGTTGTAGGAAATCTTGGTTAATCATATAGGCCTTCAGTTACCAAGGACCATTTAGCCATCCAGATGATTGATTCCATTTTTGCTAAGTTCACACAGATGGACACACTCATTTACTTCCTCACTCCACTTCCAGGTACATACACACACGCACACTCACACACACAACCACAAACACCCATGCCCGAGGCAGGACTTGAACCTGCAGCCCTCTTCATGGCAAAGTGCCAAAGACACACGCTCTAGCAGCCATGGCTATGAGGGTCGGCATCAATGCATTTATGAAGCTCGACAAACTGTAGTCATGGTGGAAGGTCAACTGGCCCCAGTGCTTGAACACGGGTGAGATGATACGTATGTAATTGTTGTTCGTGCAGACTTCTAGTAGCCTTAGGCTGACTTGTATGCACTGCATCTTTTATAATGAGCTGTCAAATTGAAAGTCCTTCCAGTAAGCGGAGAAGTTTAGTATATGCTGATAGCTGACATTGATAACTGGAACCACCAAGTGCTGTATAATGTGACAGAATCCCTTAACGTTTAAGGAACAAAATGCAAGTTTTAGGCTACTGGTGATATAAACAATGTTAAAAACAGAATACAAGCAATATTCGAAATTGTGTAGAAAACAAAACGTAAGCAATATTACAATACCAAAGGGAAAACAACTATGTATGTGACAGAATTTCATTTAACCTGATGCGGCGTTTAAAAAAATTTAATGCCTTCTAGTTTGATAACAAGATGTTTGCAGACAACATTCACTATAAGAAAATACTCAAATGTAATCCCTGAATCATGTCTTAAAATTATTCAGTGTTATTCTGACTCACTCTCTATATAGGTACCGTGTGAGTCTCCTCATCCTGTGGATTGAGAAGTTCTGCAGTGCTGGCATTTTACAGGCTATGCTGTAAACATTGTCCATTGCATTGCATCGATCAATTTCGGGCAAAATTACCATTTTGCACCGCTGTGCCTGAAGTGACTTGCCCTCCTAGAACAACAATGTGAGCTTTGGTATTCAATAGCAAGGGTCCCAGGTTCAAATACTGTCCCTTGAAGGTATTTTTTAGAGGTGGCGTGTGACGTAATGTTGCGCAGTAGTTCATGGTCTAGTCCACTTGTCTATTGCAAGATAAAAGGGGTGTCTGGTTAGTATCTCTTCGAGTTCTAACCCAGTAGCCAGCCGGCTGCTGATGGAAACTTACCCCCACCATCACTTTGCGTGATGTCACTCGCGCACATCCGACCAAGGTCACGCACCACCTCTAAAAAATACCTCTGTACTTTCTATGTTAAGCAAATTTGACTAGAACTGATAACTTGGCATGGAATTCTCGTTCACTTATTTAGTGTAACTATGTAAATGTTATGAACACACAAATTGTTATTTGTTAGAATATGCTCTAATGAACATCATAAATAAATTCATAATGTACTCAGGGGTCTCCGTCTAGGGGATATGTGAATGGCGACCACAAGGTACCCAAGCTGAGCAGAACATTACTCACTTACTGGTGTTTTGCTCCTCACTGTAGCTTTTCTATCTGACCTTACCTCGGTCATCTCTTGTTCTCTTCCGACCCTGATGCTATTAGGGTTCCTGAGGGATAGGGAGTCTTTATTTTTCCAACCTCTTCATTTCTCTAATTTCTCAATAAACTCTTAACCCCTAACATGCTGACCTGTCATGGCATGTAATACATCCTCTGATTGGTAATCAGAGGATATGGTCGGTGAATTTATTTTGATAACTCTCCCGGTCAGGTCGGTGAGACCCATAAACCGACAGGTGTGGTCCTCCAGACATTCTGGGGGTTGTGAGAGAGCGATGTGACCGCCAAAACATAAAAATATGGTGCTCTCTAAAAAGCGGTTACTATTACTGCTAAGTCTCTTCAATATTTATGAAATATGACTCGAGGGATAAAATGTTCTGGAGTTAAAATAGTCCCCCATTCGGATCTCCGTGCGGGGACTACTTCTTGAGAACCAAAACATTATATAAATAGAAGATCTAACATCAGAATTCTACAATGGAACGCAAGTGGTCTAACCCAAACAAAAAGAATAGAACTGAATAAAATTGTATTTGACTATAACATAGATATATTTGTCATACAAGAGGCAAATCTAACAAATAATCACATTAAATACTTCAATTTTACTGGATTTTTACTACACCTACTACCAAAAAATAGACAAATAAGTAGTGGAATATCAGTTGGAGTCAAAAATGATATTAAATCCTCCTTTCAAATTGTTAAAGAAATGGATAACACAGATAAAGCTGAATTAATAAAGCTTAATTTTTGGGATAACAAAACACATCTTCATTTATACAGTATTTACAATCCTCCCAGGAATGAACCAGATCTCTCACTTATTGAACAATTAAATAAAACAGTCATAATTGGGAATTTCAATGCCCATACCAAAAGATGGGGTTATGAAAAAGTGGATTCTACAGAGCAGATAGTGGAAGAATTTTTGAATACCACAACCTTTGAACTGATTTATGATAAAGAAGTTCCCAAAACCTTCATACATTACTCTGGAGCAGGCAGTAACCCAGACCTCTTGTTGACCACAACAGATATTGTTTCAAAAATTAAAACACAAGTTATAGAAGACCCAAGTTCTGGTCACAGAGCAGTAATTGCTGATGTAAAACTAGATAATATAAATAACAGTCAAAATCACACAAATCTGTATTGGAACTTCAAAAATGCAGATTGGAACAAATATAAAACTGAACTGGAACATAAATTTAAAGAACAAACAAACTCACAGCTGCATGACCACCCAGATCATATGAACAAAAATTTCTGTAAAGTCATCCTAGAAACTGCAAAAAAACATATTCCTCGTGGAAGAATAAACAATTTCAAACCCTTTTGGAACCCCCAGTTAAAAGAACTGAAAAAGCAAAGGGATATAGCTAGAAATACAGCTGAACAAACAAAAAACATATCAGGTACACAAATATGGCGAAAGAAATGTGCCTCACTAAAAAAAGAAATTAATACAGCTAAAAAGAATCACTTTAATAATTTCTTAGAAAAAATGGATTATAAGACGGATGGCAACAAAGCCCATAAGTTCATTAAAAATGTCAAGGACAGGAGAGAAAGCAACAGCACACCTATCATACACAACAATAAAATATTAACAAATGATGCAGTCATAGCCGAAACATTCAATAAATATTATGCTAATTCACATAAAGTAACAAGAAATAGTAAAAAGGAACGTAAACAATTTAAGAAAGATTTGAAACAAGAAAGAGAATGTGATTCTAACACTCAATACAATATCTTTTATCAAAATTTTAATATGCAAGAACTGAACATTGCAATTAATAATCTAAAAAACAAAAAGTCTCCTGGACCGGATCACATACATCTAGAGTTCATAAAAACCCTTGGAAAAACAGCAAAACAACAACTACTAAAACTCTACAATCTGTCCTGGAACACCACTGTACCTGCCGAATGGCGAAAAACAATAATTGTCCCACTCTTGAAGAAAGATAAAACAGCATCAGAAATAAAAAATTATAGACCAATGGCTCTTACTAGCATAATAGCAAAAGTGATGGAAAGAATGGTGTCAAATAGGTTAAATTGGTTTCTAGAATCCAAAAATTTAATTTCCCCATGTCAAGCTGGATTCAGAGGGTTCCACTCTACAAATGAACAAGTCTCACTTCTCAGTCAAGAAATCAAAGACTCCTTCAATAGAAAAGAAGATAATGTATCAGTTTTTACTGATTTCCAAAGTGCATATGATTCTATATGCAGAACAAAACTGCTAAAAAAAGTAAAAAAAAAAATAGGGATACAAGGTCCAATGTTTTCATGGCTATGTCATTTCCTAACACAATGCTTTATTTCTACCAGATATGGAAGAAATATATCTAAATATAAACAAATACACCGCAGCTTACTACAAGGTGCAGTGCTCAGCACTACACTTTTTAATATATTTATTAATGATTTGCCACAACAAATTCAAGAATCAAGTGTGAAGTGTGCACTAGTTGCTGGATGACTTAGTAATGTGGACTTCAAAACCAAAAAACAAAAGTACAGAACTAGAAAAAAGCATGCAACAATCCTTAAACAACCTACAAAAGTGGACCAAAGAAAATTTAATGACTGTTAATACAACAAAATCAAACTAAGATTTAAAGCTTTCACGGCGCGCATTATTTATTACAGCTTCACAGGAGATCAACCGTGTGAGGTTTAAAAACATTGAGCTTTCGGCCATTGTAGTCTCTATGGCCTTCATCAGAATGAAAAATGACCATAGACTAGACTACCAGATGGCAGGCTGAGAACAGCCCGAGGTGTGTCATTCGTGTACCTGCCCTTTTAGGGCTTAACCACTGTATGACGGGATTAGGATGTTATAGGATGGCTGGTGAAGAATGAGGATTGAGGGTTGTTAGGAGGTAGCATACATTTATGCTCCTCATCAGTTGTTAATTTCAGTGTGCAACTACCGTTGGGCACTGCTGATGGGTGGTCCAAATATGTGGTTCAGGAATACCTTAGGCTGGTAAAAGAACCACTTCAGTTCAAGGTCCCATGAGTGTACAGGATTCCTTGCGAATGTGGTAAAGTGTATGTAGGCCAAACAGGACGCACAATAGAAGAAAGATGTAAAGAACATCAACGCAATATCAGGCTCCTACAACCAGATAAGTCAGCAGTGGCCGAGCACTTTATAGAGTATGTCCATAAAATAAGCTTTGAAGACATCAAAGTTCTGGATCATACTGAAAAATACTGGGACAGGGCCATTAAGAAAGCCATCCAAATCAAACTACATCCAAACAATTACAACAGAGACCACGGACTTCAACTAAGCCCTGCCTGGACAATAGCCATATATATATATTTTTTTTTTTTTTTTGTGGTGGGGAAAAAGGCTACTTACGCCCTAACCGCATGCAAGCATGCGAGTGTAAGACTCCTACCCGGGCTTCGAACCCGGGCAGCCTACTCACTAAAAAACCCCACCGGAAGTATTGAGGTCAAAACCTCATTGCTGCAGTACCGCATAGATGCACCTGCGCATTCTGTGGTGATATATGAATGCTGCCTGCCAGTGGCAGTAACAGCGAGTGAAATTACTGAAGTGCCAGAGGACAAACATGACCTAAGCCCTGAGTGCCCCCTGGTAGCAAGTGATGGTGAATGTTATGAGTGATGAACTCTGTAGTGGTGGTGGATGATGTCGTTGATCAGTCATGGTGTCAGTTGAATTTGTTGGTGCATTTCATATGCCGACATAGTGCGTCACAGCCACGGCCATTATGTTGTCGAAGAGGAACTGGTGTAGGTGAAGAGTCTGCATCTGTTGTGGCTATGTTGGACTTCTGTGGAGGCTGAGTGACTGCAAATTCTGTTGATGACGTCTGTAAGTGTGGAGATGGCCTCCTCCAGGGTGGCCAGGCGGGAGCTGATGAGGATCTGTAAGTGGAGATTCTGTACTGCATCCAGCCAGGCACGGTCCAGGGAAGGGGCGGCTGGGGCAACTTCTCTTGGTGCAGGTATTGCTGATGGTGATGTGCTCTGCGCTGGTTGTTGGTCTGATGGAGCTGGCTGTGGAGCAGTGTGCGCCACTGGTGTGGGTCTCTGCTGTGCTCGGCGGAGATGTGATGGTGATGTGCTCTGCGCTGGCTGTTGGTCTGATGGAGCTGGCTGTGGAGCAGTGTGCGCCACTGGTGTGGGTCTTTGCTGGGCTCGGCGGGGATGGAGAGGGCACTGTGCCTGACCTGTATAATGACCAAAGCCATTACAGGTGGCGCAGTACCTACGGCGGCGTCGAAGGTCGTGCCCTGTGCACTGTGCTGTAAGGGCCCGGGAGCCGCAGTAGTGGCACCTGGGGCCGGCTGTGCAAGTGTCGGCCGTGTGGCCGTACTGGCAACAGCAGCGACAGGGGACCAGACGACCGGTTCGGCTGGGCTCAACACGCAGGCGCTGGCCAAATAAGGACAGTCCCACGGCTAGGGCCGCTTCTCGGTCGCCCAGGTCCCGAAATTCCAGCCGAACCATCGATGTTGGGCCACGGTCAGTGATGATCCGTGAGGCCCTGCTGACTGAGTTCCAGTGTTGCCTGGCGGCAGTCATTAGGTAGCGGCACGGGAAGTCCTGAGGCACCCCGCATACCACTGCACTGTGTCGCCAGGCCTGCGCTGTGGGTGGTGGCGGTGTCTGCGTCGGCTGGTGGTGCTGGGTTTGGCTCGGCAGTGGTGTAGGGTGGAGCAGCTGAAGGAATGGTGGTGGCGACGTTGATTGTTGCTGAAAGAGTGTCTGCGGTGGCGTTAATTCGTCGTTCTGGAGGTCAATCAGCTGCCCTAAGGAAATGGGCGATGGCGCTGGTTGCCTGTGCTGTGGCGACGGCGGCGTCCGCGATGAATGAGGTGTTGGCGGCGCGGGTATAAGCACCTCAGCGACTGCTCGGGTCGAGCAGCGAGCCGCGATTGACGACTGGTGTGGAGATGCTGATATTTGCTCCTGCTGAAGAGTGGCACTTCTAAGCTCTAATGGTGAAACAGCCTGGGCCACGGCAAGAGGCTTCGGTGCGGCTTTGCTGGACTTCCGAGTCGCGCGTTTCTTACATCCCATGGTGGTCGGTGCGCGACAGCCATCAAACACATCCACAACAGCAACTACAGTGATTCTGGACCAAGTACTGACCCTCAAGAAAACACTGGCCGGTGACAAACATAGCCCGAAACAGCAGGCCCAATCACAAATCGTCACTCGCTCATTGGCCAAGGCAACGCAACCCCCTCCCACCTAACATTGTATATATATATATGGGGAGTGGAAAGCTAATGGTCATTTGGCTTCCAAAAACACCACCAGCCAGGGCCTCCCACGTGACCAAGTTCCACGGGTAGGCCAAAATCCGGAGTCCGACTCCGAGGACTATGGGAGTGTCTACTCCTGCAAATCTTCCGTCGCCATGGACGACGATTTTTCTTCTTCATCGGGTCTCTCCTCTAGCGAGGAAGAAATTCCTCAACAGGGAGAAGACGGCTTTCGTGAGGTGGTCTCACGAAAAACCAAGAGACGGCTGGCCGACTTAGCCAAATTTGCACAAGAAGGTCTCCGCAACCTCGCACAACCCCAAACATCTCTCCCAGCAAAACGACACGTTCCACCGATCATCGTAGACGACTTCACAGGGTCTATCGGCTTTCTTAAGCTGGTAATGCCTACCCTGTCGAGGGAGTGTACGGTGCGGCGGAGCAAGAGTCGTTTCATCTACCAGGCCAAATCGGCCGAAGATTATAAAATCATCCTCCACCACCTTAAGGATAAGGGTATCCCTCACTTCACCTTCGGGTTGGAGAGAACCCGCGACGTCCACAGAGTTATCCGTGGTCTCCCGGTGGACACACCCATCGACGAGATCGTCGCAGACCTCAAACGCCAGAGTGTCACCCCAAAGCTGGTCAAACAGCTGACCAGAGCCGCTCCAAATGGGCAAGGACCCAGAGCACCCCTCCCACTATTTCTCGTAGTGGTGGAGAGAGCCAATGACCCGGAGGGTAAGAAAATCGACGCCGTCACAGGCCTCTGTTACCTCCGGGTTCACATCGAACCATCCAAGGGCTCTAGCGGTCCTCCTCAGTGCCATCGCTGTCTGGGGTTTAACCACTCCAGCCACTTTTGCCAAAGGAAACTACGCTGCCTGAGGTGCGGCGGCGAACACTCAAAAGAGGTCTGCCCGAAATCTCGGGAGGATGTGCCCAAGTGTGCCAACTGTACCAGCGCACACGTAGCTTGCTACGGAGGCTGTCCAACAAGGAAGGCCATCTTAGCCACTAAGAACCCACCACAGGTGGTCCAACCTTCTGCGGCGGACAGCCCCCGGGTAGGCCCTGCTCCGGCAGGACCGATCCAGGGTTCAGCGTACGCGGCAGTGACCAGCAGAGCTGCGGGTAGGACTGTGGCGTCGCGGAATAACACCGACATACACCCAAGAGCACAAACACAAGCTCCAGTAACCCAACCAGCTCCCCTTCCACTTAGGTCGGGAAAACGCCGACGCTCTCGGAGGCCTGCTACCGTCCGCCCGTCCGCCAGCAGAGGGAGGTCGCGGCCGAAGAGGGTCCGGTGATACCGAGCCCTCCCGTCCAACCACCTCCACAACAAACCACTACCCCTCCCACACCACAGTTCCAGGACGTACTGGCGTGGTTGCAGCAGTTGTTGCAAAACCATGGTCAGAAGATCTGCGAGCTGCTGGTAAGATTCCTCTCTGCCAGCGACCAAGCCAGCAAAATGGCCATAGCCATGGAGGCGCTCGCTCTCTTGACCACCGTCATCCACACGCCCCTGAATTGCGGATCAAACTAGGTCTCGTACCTCGTTTAGGTTCGCGTTCTGGAATGCGTGTGGCTTGGCCGGTCAGGAGAATGAGCTCCACCATTTTGCTGGAGCGCATGCCCTAGACCTCATTCTGGTGTCAGAAACACATTTCCATCAGAACGTCACATCCCGACTCCAGGGCTATCACTGTCTCAGATCGGACCGCGTCGGCCGCCGTGGGGGCGGCACAGCGATCTTCGTGAAGAACAGTGTGGTCCACAAACCCGTCCAGCTCCCCCCACTTCAAACCCTAGAGGCCACGGCCACTTGTGTCCACCTCGGAGGTACTGAAGTCCTGATGGTGTCTGCTTACCACCCACCCCAGAGGCAGTTCGTTCCAAACGACCTCTCCATCCTTGTCCTACATCCTCATGCCATTATTGCCGGGGACTTAAATGCTAAGCATCAGCGCTGGCATAGCGGCCCCCGTGTAGACGCTAGAGGCAATGAAATCATCAGAATGGTAGATGCGGACCCTCAACTTAGAGTAGAGGATCCCTGGCAACCTACCCATTACCCGCGAGGTCTAGGTCGGCCATCCGTCATAGACTTCGCAATCATCAAGCACTTTCCATATCATCTATCACTCACATCGGTCAACGAACTTCATTCAGACCATAATCCCGTGTTGGCCATCATTAACACCCAGGTTGCCAGCCACGAGGTCCCGATTCAACATCGGAACGTAGACTGGGACTGCGTCAGAAGTTGCCTCAATGGCTCCATCCTCCCCAACCCCAACATCACAGACATCCCAACCCTAGAGGTTGCGGTCTCTTCCTTCACCTCTGTCGTGAAGCGAACCGTCCACAACCTCACCATCCACACCCCAGCTCCTCTCCATCCTGATGTCCTGCCTTTAGAGCTTCTTTTGCTCATCCGCCGCTCTTGGGCGGCTCGCAGGCGCTACCAGAGGCACCGCACGCCCCATCACCTTGCGGTTCTAAGGCGTTTACGTCACGAGATTCGTCTCCGTCTACGCGAGCACAGAGTGCGCGCGTGGGAGGACACGATGACTCGTTTGAACCCCGAGGATGGTGACGTGTGGAAGATCGCCAAGCGACTCAGGAACCGAGGAGGGTCACACACCTCACCTATCCAAGGCACCCGAGGCCTGGCCTATGAACCCCAAGCCAAAGCAAATGTGTTTGCTGACTACCTGGAGAGGACTATGCGTCCTAGAGATGATCCGCAGGACCTAGACTTCACCGACCGTGTCCGCCAGGGGAAACGTCGATACCTTCGACGTCCTCATGGGGAGGCGGATCGGCTTCCCATCATCAAGCCAAGTGAGCTCCAGGGCGTACTCCGGCGCTTCGACCGCAAAAAGGCTGCGGGGCCTGACGGGTTAACCCCTGCCATGCTCCGCCACCTTTCTTTCAAGGCCGTGCTCTTCCTCACTAAGGTCTTCAAAATGTGCCTCGCCCTTAGTCACTTTCCGCGCGAGTGGAAGGAGGCCCGGGTGATCTGCATATTGAAAACAGGGAAAGACCCGGTTCATCCTGCCAACTACCGTTCCATAAGTCTCCTATCTGTACTCTCGAAAGTACTCGAGAGGCTTATTCTAGTCCGCTTATCTCCCATCTTGGGGGACATTCAAGCCATCCCTCCCCATCAGTTTGGGATCCGGCCTGGCCACTCAACATCTCAGCAGTTGCTGCGTGTGGTGGAGGCTGCCGCCCTGGGTTTCCAGGACAAAGCCTATACCGCCGCGGTCTCTCTAGATGTTGAGAAGGCCTTCTCTACGACCTGGCATGCCGGTCTCCTCCGGAAACTCATCCAACTGGAGCTACCCACACGCCTAATACACCTATTACACTCATTCCTAAAACACAGATCCTTTGTGGTCGCAGTTGCGGGAACCAAATCTACATGAAGGCCAATCAGAGGCGGAGTCCCTGAAGGTTCTGTGTTGTCCCCTACGCTGTTTAGCGTATATGTGGCCAACATTCCATCCGAGCAGCGCGTTAACATAGCCCAGTATGCTGACGACGTGCTGCTATACTGTACAAATAAACACCCTCGCAGAACCTTTCTCCCCATACAGCGACACGTCCGCCTCATCCAAGAGTGGTGTAGGCGTTGGCGATTGTCCATCAACCCGGAGAAAAGCCGCGCCATACATTTCACCAAACGCCGCTTTCCCGCCAACTTCCCCACATTCACATACCTTCGCCGAAGGATTGAGGGGGCAGATTCCCTTACCTACCGGGGAGTGAAGCTCGATAGGGGCCTAACTTTTCGGGAACACATCAACGACCTATCAGCGCGGACCAGCGGGGCAATTGCCTCACTGTACCCCATGCTGCGGTCGGGGATGCCAATTCCCTTAAAGCTACGCCTCTTTCGGGCTCTCATCATCCCTATCCTCCTGTACGCCTGCGAAATCTGGGGCATGGCTGCAGATACCCATCTCCTGCGTCTACAACGTATACAGAATAGAGGTCTTCGGGTAATCTATTCTGTATACCGTAGATTCCCTACGAGACTACTGCACGAAGCCTCATCCCTCCCGTACGTGGAGGACGAAATCAGGCGCCGGGCAACCAAATTTTACGACCAATTTCCACAACATCGGAGGGCCCTGGTTAGGTCCCTTGGGGACTACATCCCCAGAGAACGCACATTTGTGCGACACCGGGTTCCCCGCATGGCTTGCGGGCACCCCCGGTAACACAGGAGCTACCCCATCAACAGTGCAAGCTGAGCTCCTTACAGTCCTTCCAAGAGAAGATTGGAAGTCAAAAATTTTCGCCAAATATCCATATTTGGACCACCCACCAGCAGTGCCCAACGGTAGTTGCACACTGAATCTATCACCCGACGAGGAGCATAAACCTATGCTACCTCCTAGAAACCCACAATCCCCATTCTTCACCAGCCATCCTACAACATATTAATCCCGTCATACTGTGGTTAAGCCCTAAAAGGGCAGGTACACGAATGACACACCTCGGGCTGTTCTCAGCCTGCCATCTGGTAGTCTAGAGTCTAGTCTAATGGTCATTTTTCATTCTGATGAAGGCCATAGAGCCTACAATGGCCGAAAGCTCATGTTTTTAAACCTCAGACGGCTGATTACCCGTGAAGCTGTAATAAAAAAATCAAACTACCAAATCTTTTCATTAAGAAAAAAACCACTAAAAATAAAACTAAATTTTGAGGGTCAACAATTACCAGAAACAAAGGAAGCAAAGTATTTAGGAGTCACATTTGATACCAAACTTACATGGACCAAACAAATAGAAAATGTAATACAAAGAGCAGAGAGGCGCCTTTCACTGTTAATATGTCAAACAGGAATGAGGTGCGGATGTTCCAGAGCAACTCTTAACACAACATATAATGTATATATAAAGCCATTATTTACTTACTGCAGCAAAGTTCTTGTAACAGCAAACACAAAAAAAATTCAAATCTTTCAAAACCAAAGTCTGAGACTAATTACAGATGCTATCGAAACCACACCAATAGCAGCTATGGAAATACTAACCATTGAATATGAAATAGAAAAAGCGGCTCTTATTCAACACGAAAAGTTGATCAGATTCCCATTCAATACATGGCACAAGAGAAATTTTACACATACACTAAAGACTCAGGAGAGCTTTCTTTCCAAAATTCAAGACATCAAGGGGCTCTAATGACCTAGCTGTCGACGGGCCCTTAAACCCTAATCACTCACTCACTCACTCAAGACATCAAGAAGAATGTATACCTTCCTAATTCAAAGGAAAACTTCATATCTAATGTTAATCCGACACAAACATTAGACATCACATACTATTTACGCCTGACAGAAGAAGTTAAGAAAAGTGATACTCCAACTAGTGTTCTAAAATTATTGGCATTAGAGACAATCCATACTAGATTTCCAGAACACGAATGGCTCCATATTTATACTGATGGATCATTGATATCAAACCAAGATGGAGCAGGGACTGGAGTCATGTGTCACCTCTTTTCCTATTTCAAATCTTGAAGTTATGGAACTACAAACTTTGATGGAGAAATTGAAGCAATTCGAATGGCCCTACAAAATCTTTTATATAGAATTCCACATTTTCATCAAGCAGTTATTCTCTCAGATTCCAGGGCAGCAATTATAGCAATTACTTCCAAGTTGTCACCAAAAACCAAACAATTATAGAATGTTGGAAAATCCTTACCCATCTAACCACACTTCAAAATGAATATAGAATGCAGGATAAAAAACAAGAAAATATTAAGCTGAATGTGAATGGCAATGTTATTTCAAATCCTGTTGAGGTTAGTAACATAATGAACGAGTTCTTTGCCAACTGTGCTAACGAATTGGTTAAAAATATAACAGAACCCCCTATATACAATCTTGTAGCTAATGACAGGTCCTTCTTTATACATCCTACCTCAGAGGAAGAAATTATAAAAATCTTGAATGAAATGCCTGCGAAACCTTCATGTGGATCAGATGGCATTTCCTCTAAAATATTAAAGCAATGCAAAACAATATTGGCCAAACCATTAATGCATCTAATAAATGCCAGTATTGAAGCAGGTGTGTTTCCTGATATCCTTAAAATAGGTGTCATTAAGCCCATTTATAAAAAGGGCAATAAAAACGATGTTAATAATTATAGGCCCATCACTCTAACCTCCAGCATAGGTAAACTATTTGAGAAAATTATACTGAGAAGACTGGAGCGCTTTCTAGAGAAAAACAAAATTTATGCCCAATCGCAACATGGTTTTCGCAAATCTCTTTCTACCACTACAGCTGTAATCTCGCTTGTGCATGATATTATGGTAAAAATTAATCAAAATAAGAAAGTAGCTGGCTTAATGGTCGACCTATCGAAAGCTTTCGACTGTGTAAGACATGATATTTTATTAAATAAGCTCAATCTCTATGGAATCAGAGGTCTACCTAACAAATTAATTGAATCTTACCTATCTGGAAGACTCCGAAATCAACTATCTTGATGGCAACAACATAAATAAAATAAAATCAGCAATGTTGGAGGTAAAGTACGGAGTTCCACAGGGTTCTGTCTTGGGTCCTGTTCTATTCATTATATATAAATGATATACCAACAGGGAATAATTTTAATACAATAAGCTAAGCTGATGATACTACTGCTTTATGTTGGAATGATACCTTAAATACACTTGCAAATACCATTAATGACACTAATCACACTATGACGCATTATTTTGAACGTAATAAACCAAAGGTAAATGAAGAAAAAACCAAAGTTATGGTATTTGACATACAAGGAAGAAATGAAGTGAATGAATCTATTTCCCCCATGCTCAATCTGACACTGACTGCATCTTATCCCTTATTAGGATTAAAAATAGATAGTATGCTAACCTGGTCTGAACACATTAACGGTGTCTGTAATAAAATAAGTAAATATATCTACTTCTTCAGACTAATGAAAAGATATGTGAATGAACATACAATGAAAATTATGTACTATGGGCTTATTTTTCCACATCTCAGTTATTGTATAGAAGTTTGGGGAGGAGCTGCACAGGTACATATTAATAGAATTTTAATTTTACAGAAGAAGTGTTTAAGAACTATGTTCAATATTCATAAACTAGAAACTTGCAGAAATGTGTTTATTAAGGAAAACATACTAACCATTGTGTCATTATATGTATATAAAACCATTCTTTTAACTGTAAATAGCACAAATGGTATCCAGATGAATAGTGAAATACATCCGCATAACACAAGGCAAAATATGGACTTTAATAGAATAACAGTGAATAAAAAGAAAATAAATACTGATCCGTATATTATAGGCAGTATACTGTATAATAAACTACCTGCTAAAATTAAATCCTGTACAAAAAATTGTTTTAAAAATAAACTAAAGCAGTATCTTATTCATAAATGTTTGTATAAAGTGGATGAACTTTAATTTGAATTGTTATAAGCTATGTATGAATTTTTATTGTTAGAAACTATGTATATACTATGATACAACTATTATTATTATTATTATTATTATTATTATTATTATTATTATTATTATTATTATTATTATTATTATTATTATTATTATTATTATTATTATTATTATTATTATTATTATTATTACTATTATTATTATTATTATTATTATTATTATTATTATTATTATTATTATTATTATTATTATTATTACTATTATTATAATTATTATTATAAATCTTTTGTATAAAATAATTTTTGATATGTGTAAACTTTGTAAATACTGTAAATAGGTATGACAATGTCAGACACTCTGTATGAGTCAATTGACAGTAATAAACTACCACCACCACCACCACCACCGCCACCGCCACCGCCGCCGCCACCGCCACCACCACCACCACGACGACGACGGCTACCGCCGCCACTGCCACTGCCACTGCTACTTCTACTACTACCACCACTACCTAGTCTTCCAATGGATACCAGCTCACTGTGGACTAAGTGATATTGAGAAGGCTGATTTTCTTGTTAAAAAGGGACGGCAATGTGCAGAAATCTATAGTTAATCTACCATTTTATGCAGCTAAAAGATTAGTCAACTCTGAATTCAAAAAAATTATTGCAAAATATTACTATGAAAATTCAAAAAATAAAAGATGGGAACTACCAAACATTCAAACAGTAATTCCTCAGTAATTCCTCGAAAAATGGCAGTTGCAACCTTCAGGTTGATTACAGGACATGATTGTCTGGCAAAACATTTAAACAGAATTGGGATATATTCTTCACCACTCTGTCTTCTATGTGATCTGCAAGAAGAAATGGACCAAGACCACCTTCAAGTATGCCCGGCCACTTCTAGCGCCTTATCCATCAGTGAAAAATATTGGAGAGCAAGAGGATTAATGACTACATTGTCAGAAATCCAGCATTAGCTAACAACAACAACATAACATTGGGCCAACATTGTAATTATAACTTACAAACATAAGGCATCATTACATAATATACTATTTAAAGCTATTTTTTCGTACAAAAGAAAGCCAATAAATTGTTCTGAGAGTGTACAAAATGCAGTACATATGTGCAAACTAGATAACATTTGCAAGTCCATATTATGATCGTTGTGAACCTATCTGGTTCCCAAAGTAGTGCACAGTGAGCACATATAGATTTTTTCAAAACAAGAAAACTCTCAAAGAGAAGCTCTTCCTCTGCCACTACATTGTAACCATTAGCAAACAAAAGGCAACCCTCATAAACAGGGCAAGAGACAATGCAGCCGGTACTCCGGTTCCTTTATATTTTTGAACCACATAGCTTATAAACACATACTCAAAAGTAAAACCACCTTTGGCAGAAGAGTGGGGCAGAGTTTTCATGTTTTGAAAAAAGCTATATGGCTGGAACTTAATCTTTATAGGCAAAATCCACCTTATTGTGCATTTGGAAAGAACACATAATTTGCTAGAATGTTCAAGAAACATACATAGAAGTAAATAAAAACCTCATTCATCCCAGGTGTGGTTTGAACTTCTGGCCATCATGATGACTTTCCAGCATGTTAACTATTTTGCACTAGAACATGTTAATGAGCACCACCATAGCCCTAATCAGCAGGCTGATGAAAGCAGTGTCAGCACCTGCATTTCACTACGTCTGCAAAATGCAGGATTGTCTAGTTGCTAATCTGCAGAATGAGAAGACTCACACAGTATATATACACACAAATTGTCCCAAAAAGTCACCGACAACACTTAGTATATTGTACAGAATGGCAAACTGATTGGTTTTCAAGAAGGAACTTCTGTCCAGAAGTGCACGGTTTGGGTGCTGGAGAGTGTCAAAGTTTGAGAACAAACCATTATGACAATGTTTGAGATTCGTTTTGGTATCTTAATATGGAAGGTACGTAACCCTTTAGCCATCTGTGTACTGTGGATGAACGACCTGAGCCTAATAACATTGCTGCAATGCACTACATTCCTCCATAAAGTCTTGGTGCACATCCTACTGCATCACATGTGTAGTTTCCAGTACAGTAACATTTTAAGAGCAGACAACATGTACCAGTACACAGCTACAGAATTGGCTGACATAAGCTTCACCACACTTTGATGGAAATGATGGATCTGACATCTCTCGACTATTTTCAGTAGAGTTGTACAAAGAGTAATGTGTATGGCACTCCTGTAACATCTGGGGAGGACCTTATTGCTTGAGTACACAGAGCGATTGAAAATCTTTAAAGATAACTGCATGTATTGGGTCATGTGCATGCGCTGTGTTACCCCATTTGTCGGCTTTAATTTCCTTTTGCTTCCGTTAATTCCTTTCTCTTATACCCTACTTATGTCCAACCCTTAAGACCATGTGGATAGTGAAGGCATATCAAATAGAAAGTCAGATTAGTATAGTCATAATGTATATTTATATAATTAAATTACACAACTTAAATGGTCCCCCCCCCCCCAGTTAAATCAGAATTTCTTGCAGCACATTTACATCAATCAGTGACAAGATTTCTTGTTTCTCACTTACAACCCCTTAAAATATATCACCAAACTTGAACCCTTTACTTTCCCCCTAAAACAACACCTTTTGGCTTTACATTAAACTGTATGAGTTGAATATTAAATCTGCTAGTTTTCTCTTGCAGTGCACCAATTTAACTATTTACCACTTCTTAAAATGAGAAATTCTGCCATGAACACATTTACATGAATCAGTAATTAATAATGAAACATTTACAACACTTTAACATGCTCAATAAACCCTGATTCTTGCTAAACATATGAAACCAAGAATTTGAAAATACAATCTTTAAAACCTTTCTACCAAAATGCGCTACACTTAATTCCTACCGGGCTTACTTCACCAAGCCCATTAACCATGGAATTAATAACTGAAACACTACAGACGGATTTTTCTTAAAACCACCCCAAAATATTCTTCCCAAATGTTACCACCAATTTTAGTTACTAAACTCCCCACACAGTACTTATCTTTCACAATGTGCTGCTCCATCCATTTCCGGGGTCGACACCAGCCCCATTTTACTGTGAAGCGTAGTTGGACGCAGAGACCATATCTTGCGCTCGGCAAGGAAATCATGTTGTTATGCTTTCAACTCCCTAGGAGACCCTGTCTTCTTAAAGAGTGTTCACTGTAGTTGAAACAGTCAACCAAGTTTAGCCATGCACGAAAACTCCTCCAAACAGTCATGTGTAGTGACAACGTCGCACTGTACCTCCTTCACCGAAATTTAACATGTGTTGGGGCGTGCCCTTTTAACTTGCTGTCCATACATCTCGGATCTTTGTTACTTTACCAATGGTTCACCTTAATTGTGCCAACCTTTATAAGTCATCCCTTTACTATGACTTATATCCAGGAGCCTCAGAGTTAAGTGACTGTACACAATGTGATACGCTGCCTTCAGCTCGAGGAGTGACAGCGTAATCAACACTTTCCTTCACCTCAAAGCCACACATTACCTGATCATACGTAACGATGACATCATCAGGCTGTTCTGTCCATGTGGTTACCCCCTTTTCTTAGCCCAAAATACCTAATTCTGCTAATACTTCAAACAGTAGTATTTAATACCGTTACATGCATGAGGCTCAGCACTGCCGATATAGGCTCTGCAGTGGGAGGTACACAGTTCAAACCCGTTTGTCATATAGCAGCTCAATGCGCTGCTCATATTGGGTTATTGACAAAATATGAATGCACACCATCTTACACTTCAATACACTACAGCGTCCAAACCATGCATTTCCAGACATGGTATCCTTCTTGAAAACCTATCAGTTTGCCATCCTGCACAACATACTAAGCATTGTCTCTTTTTTTTTTTTTTTAGAATATCCTGTATGTATATATACATATAGATACTATTAGAGATTCTATAAAAAAAGTTTCGACTGAAACATTCTCTAGATAGATCAAGGGTATGAAAATGCATAATTGTTAAAGTAAAGTAGTGTGAAAATAATTAAGCAAACAAACATTTTTCTAATTTTTGCTTCAAGTTTTTCTGTGCAACCAACATCATATTCCATGTTATTATATCAATAATGTATTAAACTCTGACTGCTATGTATAAAAATCTAATTTTCTAAAGGAACTGTACGTGATCTGCAGTTTTGCTTTAGTTCTTATTTTAAGACATTTAATGATTCAGCATTAAAAAATATTGTAACCATGCATCTTTTGCAAGTATGAGCACAGAATGGTGCTCTGGGATGCAGTGTTTCTTATCTTCAGTGACAATATTGTTTGACATATTTCCTGGTTCAGTAATGTGTCTTGGGAGAAAAGCATTAACATATGGACTTATGTTAAGTATTTAAAGTGTACTTTGCATTTATAATTAATTTACAAATTTCTGTTACAGATGAATGGTGAGGCATTAGAGGTATTTCAATGCCATCAGTGCGGAGGTCACTTTTCACGTAATGATTCTTTAACTCGCCATATATTGAATGTGCACTGTGAAATAAAGAAATTTCATGCATGCCCTGTTTGTGGGAAGTGCTTCAGGTCAGCCTGCAATGTAAATCGTCATAGCGCAGTACATGGAAATCAGGCACGCCATCCTTGTGATTCATGTAGTAGCTCTTTCTCGCAACAGGGAGATCTACGTCGACATCAAGCTTATGCCCATGGTGCTGAACCACCTTCTAGAACACACGTGTGTTCAATTTGTGGCAAAGCATATGCTAAGCGAACCATACTGCTGCGACATGCAGCATCACATATCAGGGAAAGACTTTTAATTTGTGAAATATGTGGGAGAGAATTCACACGTAAGGACTGCTTGCTTTCTCACATTAAACACAAGCATATTATATAAAGGTCAGCTGACCTAAAGCATGCATTGCCTATGTTTAAGAGTTTCAAAATAGTTTTTGTTGAAATTTGATAACATATACATTTTCTACATGTTGTTAAATGCTAATGATTTAGAGAAAAAAAGTTTAGTCCTAATTATTCCAATGAACTGGCAATGGTATGCCTTAATTAATCTGTACCATTTTTAAAGCACAAAATATTCTACCAAAGATAGTTCAAGAGAGTCTTTTCCTTGGCATTTTCAAAATGCATACCTGCCATTTTTAATGAATCACGAACAGAGCAACAGGGTAAGCTGTTAAATAAGGAAAAATTGAAGCTATTAACAGTGAAGCAACAAGATTCTAAAGTAAGAACAAATTAGAAACTAAAAACTTCACTTATCTTATTGTTGGATTCCTTTCATTTCTGGACCTAAAAATTAAAAGACACAACAATAAATTGAAATTTGGTATTTACAGAAAATATACTCATACTGATAATTACATAAAATATAAAAGTTTTAATCCTTTTGCACATAAATTTGCTGTTTTTAATAGTTTAATTTATAGGTTAATAAATATACCCCTTAATAAAGATGAATTCGACATAGAATATAAACACATTATTAACACTGCAGTAATTAATGGTTTTAATATAGATTTTATACATAAAAGGATAGAGGAATTTAAGTATCAAAAAGCTGTCAAAGAAGTTTCAACCCTTAAAAAAATAAAAGATAATTGTATTTTTAAAAAGTTTACTTACCATCCATGGGCTAATAAAAAATTTACAAGGATTTTTAAAGAATATGGAATAAATTTGGTCCCTCAAAATAAATTCAATATACAAAATTTACTTAATTTTTCAAAAAAAGATAAAATACCAAATTATAAAAAATCTCGCATTTATCAATTTAGCTGTTTAGATTGTGATAAAGTTTATATTGGTAAAACTAAACGTCATCTAGAAACCAGAATAAAAGAACATTTTAGAAATATTAAATATAAACAAACTGATAAATCAGCTGTGGCAGATCATTTTTGGTCATTTAATCATGAAATTAATCCAGAAGTTAAATTATTAAAACAATTAAGTAATCCAATAGATTTAATGGTTTCGGAAAAAATTTTTATTTTAAAAAACAGGAACCGTGTCATGAACTTCGAATTACCATCTATAGATTGTATTTATAAATTTTTGTTTTCAGAGATTGGTAAATAAAAATTGAATAAGAGAGATTGTTTTTCAGAAAAAATAAAAGATTGTAGCTTGGCAGCGAGTTTGTTTATATGGCTTTGAGAATGAGCTGGACACAGCTTGAAACCCCAGGGTTAGCACCAAAACAATAAGATAAGTGAAGTTTTTAGTTTCTAATTTGTTCTTACTTTAGAAGGGTAAGCTGTTTTTTCTTTTATAGTTTGAGTAGTGTAAGTGCTTAAGTGCAATAAACTTCCAATTGTAACTTGCTGTGCATGCATGTGTATGTTCTATCTATCCTGTAACTGACTGATTTTTATATAGTTTAAAATAAAATATAAATACATTTTTATACCTTCCCATTTGTATGCTTATTTTTTTCCCTGGTGTTTTTAATAGATATAATGTCTCTGAGCACTGAGAAACAAACCCTGAGGATACACAGATGAAATTATACCTAGAATCATCTAATGAACTGATAGATCACAAAATGGTAGCAGCTACATCAGCCAACCACATGGTCACTTTGTCACATGAGAGGCCAGGCAGCAGTGCAGCACACAAGAAAGTGCTAAGAAAATTAAAATGACAGCCTAGTGCACCTTAAATGTTATGCATTCCTTCATATCACGGTATAGGAATGTGGCGATCTCACTGCCCATTGGTTTAACCAATGCAGTCAGCCAACCGAGGTATTGGCGGGAAAACCATACATTTTGACTAAGGGAGGAAATGCCCCTACTGCACCTCAAGAACTGAGGCAGCAGGTCTGGATGCCAGATAGCAGCCCAATCACCAGAACCAGAAGCTGTATGCTGAAAACCCGCACTTCCTAAACCCCTCTTATCAAAGAAAGCATGAAAAAAAAAAGCATGCTGGAATGCTTTAAAGTTGACAACCTTTGGAATGAAACATTGCTTGCGAACTGGTTTTTGGAATGTACAAACAATGTGAGAAACAAGTAGACTCACACAAATAGAATCAGAAATGTCCAAATATAAACATTCTATTCTGGGGATAAGCGAAGCAAGACAGAACTCCTGTGAATTTAGAATTGCAACTACCCTCTTATTCTCTGGAATAGAAGAGGAGCACGATGTACACAGGGAAGGAGTGGCAATTCTGCTAAACAAAGAGATGAGGAAAAGTATGCTGAATTGGCAGTCAATATCTAATAGGATATTAACTGTTAGACTTAAAATGAATGTGTGACGTGTTACAACTACACATTGTTATGCACCAACTGAAGTTGCTGATGAAGACGACAAAGATAAACTTTATGACTTTATGAACAATTAAATAAAACCTTAAGGACTATTAAGTAGTGTGATATTATAATGATTATGGATGATTTTAATGCACAGATGAGAGGAGATAACCAAGGAGTTGAAATGGTGATAGACATACATGGTTTAGGTGGTTAAATAACAATGAAATTCACTTTCTGGAACTGTGTGGTCGTTATGATTTGGTTATAGGTTATAAACACTATTTTTCCACATGAGTGTCACAAAGTATCATGGATGTCACCTGATTTTATAACTCAAAATCAGATAGATCACTTTGCCCATAGCCGCTAATTCAGATGCTCTTTATGAGATATTCATAATAAAAGAGGTGCCCATGTTGGTAGTGACCACCATCTTATGCTGGCAAAAATAAGACTGAAAATGTCAAGAGTAAAAGCGCAATCAAATAATGCTAGCTGTAGATATGATGTTAACAGATTACCAGATAGGGAAATTAAAGCACAGTTCCAGATTGAATTTAAGAATTGATTTACACCCCTGCTGGACTTAGAAGATGATAAATCAAAAAATGGAATCCACATAAATATTGATCAAAAATGGGATATGATTAAAGAAGGATTTAATGCAGTTGGTGTTAACGTAATAGGCTATAAGCAAAAAATAGGAAACCTTGAATCTCAGTTGATTCATGGGATCTTATCACAGAATAGACAGTATACAGAAAGGAAAGCTTGAGTCGGCTCCTTTGATCTGCATGTACCCGTTGCGTTGCGTGCTTCGCCATATTGAAACCAAGTTAACAAAGCGATTGCTACTGCCTACCAGGACTCGAAACAAGCAGTTTTACGAAACGGAATTCTTAATCTAGCTGGCTAAATGAAAACTTTTACAAAAAGAAACGGTAATGAAACCGAACATGTGTTTAACTCAGACTAATACAATCTATTTTCCCTCCAATGAAGAAGTTTACTCACTAAAATGAGCCAGAATGATAACATAATAATTCATATTGGGAACTGAAGACATTCATACGTTTACAAAAGGTGCTCTGTTCTGCTGCACTTCTTTTTGCGCCCTGCTCTTACACAAAATTTCAGGGCAATTAAAATTTGAGAAAAAGAATAACACACGAGAGCAGAATGAAACCAACAAAATTTTGTTTTCTACTTATATGTATTAAGAAAGGAAGCCCTAGTAATATGAAATAAGTGGAAAATAGATAGCAGTAATTAATAAGCAAGTAGCTCATTAGTTGCTTTTATTTACCACAAGAATAAAAATGCACAAAATCTTGAATGAGATTCTGCATACAATGAATCATAAAGTATTGTCATACATAGCAAAAGAAGTAAATAAAACACAAATGTAGAGCATGATCCAATAACATAAATCACAGCAGTAGCTTTATAGTACGGCAAAAGTTAGGATTATTTTATATTAAGGGCTAAGGAGATCTAGGAATGGTCTTTTTATATCATGTCTATTTGCACAACATAAAATAATTTCTATGAAGCATACAATTATTGCACTTATTTTATTTCACCCTTTTACAATAAAACAACAAAGTCTGTGTACATTCACATGACCTGCTCTGCCAACATTACACTCTATTGCAGCATTAAAGAAAAATAGTGTTCAGGTGTGTCACTGTACTTTTGTCTTGCTTGTTTAATCTGCATGTATGAAGCAACTACAGCAGCAAATCATATTATTCATAGATGTGTCACTTTTAACTATGTTAAGTAGATTTTCCGGGTTTGTGGGCCGTGGTCGAGTTGGATTACCTTCCTCCAATGTTTCGCTGGAAACTGCGTCCAGCATCTTCAGGGTCAACCTCTGTTATTAGCAGCTGCACATAAATTAAAGTTCACTGCAAACTTTCATATTCATCTTTGTTTGTTATTAGTGTCCATGGTAACAGTGAACTTTAATTTATGTGCAGCCGCTAATAACAGAGGTTGACCCTGAAGATGCTGGACGCAGTTTCCAGCGAAACGTTGGAGGAAGGTAATCCAACTCGACCACGGCCCACAAACCCGGAAAATCTACTTAACATAGTTGATAATGCCGGCCGTGAAAGCCTCAGCACTTATATTGTGTCACTTTTATTAATTTGTAATTTTTTTCACTTTTATTTTTATTTTTCAAATCTCTATTCAAAAACTTTAAGAAATAAAAAATGCTCATGCTGACAAACAGCCTTATTAAATAATGTATGGGAAAATCCTTGCATGGTTGGCTGAATTGCACATTCTCCATTTAATTAATGAATGTGTTTTCAACATTATTTGTTGTCATTAATCTGAGAATATTGCCAGTGAAAAGGCTCTTCAGATATTCAATGTAGGTTATAAAGGTTGAACTTGGACATTTTAGATTTCCAAAGGTATCCATATTCTTGTTCCCGTGTGCTTTGAAATGAGAATGCAGATTTGTATAGTTAAAATTATTATCCTCCCTGTTTACCTTGTATTACTGGGTAAAGTACATTAACTTATTATGCACAAATTGCTGTGATTCTGAAATAACACTTAGCTTATAGTAAGTTATAAATATATATTACAATGTTCACTTACCGTTGTTCATCTTTTGGAAAGCTGAAAAAGCTTATGTCCCTGTTTGGATGTGAATTATTTTTGCAGTTTGATGCTGAACACCATTGGCTGCCTTTTCTCCTACTGCTGCTCATTATAACCATGTCGAAGCTTAAAATACATTAACACATATTTAAACCTTTTGCAGTAGGCTTATAAAACAATTCTTCAGTTATAGATATGCCCAGCAGCTAATATGCTCGAGATAAAATAAACACAACGTATCCATTCACTTTGGCTTCAACAACACAGCTGTTTACTTAGTTTACTTCGCGCATGCGCACTAAATATTGGCACACTGATTTCTGCCGAGCTTCCTTTCTGTATACTCTGTTCTGTGATCTTATTGAGCAAAGGAAGGAACTTAAAAATGCATTAAACATGGCTAAAACTAGGTTGGAAAAAGAAACAGCAAACAATCAGTAAAGAAAAATTTAAAGAAAGATAAAAAGGCATGGATTGAAAACATAGCAAAGGAAAGCCAGCTAGCTGCAAATAACAATAATATGTGAGAATTGCACAGAATGACTAAAGTTTTAGCTAAGAAGTCCTTTCAATCACACACTGTAGTCAAAGATAGTAAATGGTAATATTTTAATTAATGAAACTGATCAATTAGAAAGATAGTGCACACATTTTAAACAAGTTTTAAGTAATCATGCCCAGAATTAGGAGACAGGGAATATTGATGCTTTTGGCAGTAGAAGATACAGCCAGCTCAAATATTAATAACCTAAACATTAATATTAATCCCATAACTAAAAATGAAATTAAGAAATCAATTAATGAAAGCCAAAATGGTAAAGCCCCTGGTATTGATAATATAAATGTAGAAATGTTAAAAGTAAATTCAGATTTGGCTTTGGATATTCTACTCCCTCTTTTTCATAATATACGATTAAATGAGAAGATACCTAAAGAATGGGGTAAAGGAATAATTATCAAAATATTCCAAAAAGATTACCTTACCAGCTGCAAATACTGGTGTGGTATAACATTATTATCCACTCCAAGTAAAATTTTCACTAGTCGTCCTGAATCGAATTAGAGTAACAGTGGAAGTTACAGTGAGTAAGTCACAATATGGTTTTAGACCCAAAAAAACCTTTTACTGATCCTATCAACACTTTGAGAATAATAATCTTCTGAATGAAATGATCCACTATACCTGATATTAATTTATTTTGTTAAGGCCTTTTCCTTGTTAAACAGGGCAGCTATCTGGAGAAGACTGAGTAAGATAGGAATTCAAACTAAAATAATTAATATTGTTAACTTGGGCTCGGATTTGTCAGTAAATACATATTTTGTTTGCGGCCTAGTATGAACTAGAAACTAAGTTTAGTGTCCTGGATATTCACACCAGAGCAAATATTTTAAGTTGTATTGCACATAAAAATGCATATTTCCTGATTTTTTTATTTAAATAAATATTTTGGGATATTCACACAAATTACATAAAAATCGCATAAAGGAAACATTTTAAAAATAATTTTTACATAAATCACATAAAAGCAGCAGTAAATTATTTTTAACAAGACACCATCCACTTCTTTAATGCTCAATTATGCAGGTTGAATGTTATTGTTATTTGTTATTATTGGAAGAACTGATATGTCAGCTATAGTGTCTCTTCAGTTGGAAGAAAATATGAACATCCTGGTTACTCGAGCAATATGAGCCTGCAAGATAACAGGGAATTCCTCCACTGCACCGGTTGTTGCTTCACAATCCGGCTAGTATATACACCAATACTGTTAAACTGTATAGTCAATTCATTTGTAAATCCGTAAAGTTTACATGGCATTCTATAGTTGTGTTGTGTTCAGAAATTACACATCGACAGTTTTGAGTTCACAATAGATTTAACATGTCTAGAGTGAAAAGTAGTGCAAGTGCAACAATATACTGTGAAATTTAAAAGACACTGTGTTAAGAAATCTTTGTTTTCTCTGTGATTCCATAAAGAAACTGGAATCAGTAGGAATGTCTTTGGGAGAAGCAGTTCAAGTAGTTCAGGATGTGGAGAGAAAGGAGGAAAAAACTCCAGGTTGTTTCTGATCCTGCAGTACAAAATTTAAAAATCTGATGTGTTGCACTCACGTGACTTTCTTTACCCTTGTACTAACCATTCTTACAAACTCATATCCCTATGTCTTCATGTTAGTTGAGATAATTATTTGCATAAATTATCTTATTGTTTATTTTCTTGTAGGTGCAAGGGGAATATGGGAATACAGTAGGCTTTGAGCGATTGTCAAATCTTTTAAAGCTTTAAGATTCCGTTCTCTTTCCACGCTTAACATATAAAAAAACTGAACAATGATGTTGCATTTGATGAAAGTATAAGTTTTCTGAAACTGACAAATAAGGAATATCTCCAAACTGGTTCACGTTACAAAAAATTTATTTGGAATAGATTGTATGTTTTAGTGAGATCAACATTTTTTGTACAGTAAGATTTGGTTTATCTCTTACGGTTTACGAGTTATTCAAAAGTCATTCAGAGTAAACAGGACTACAAGGGCTATAGCCAGAAAATTCAAAATATACATTTCATTTGTCATAAAAATATCTTAAACATATGCCATTTTAATCAAAATCATTAGCCATTTTCAAGAAAATCAAAATTTTCCATATAAAGGATAGCTTAGAGTGCAGGAATTTTCTTCAAAATCGTCATGTCGCATCCTTGAAAGACGTTAAGCTTAAATACCAACTTTGCTTTTTAACAGACTTTTTTTTTGAGTTATGCTGCCCACAAACTGACAGACACATGCATATGGACCTTTTTCTAAAAAATGCTTCTTTTTGCATTCAGAGGGCCTCAAAACATATATTTCTGGTGAAATCCTGACATCGAATTTTTGGGTGGAACATCTTCCTCTAGAGAAAGTAACAAGAAAATGTAAGGAAGTGTTAAAAAATAATAGTGGATTTAACGTAGTCTGTAAAATTTCAAATGTGTTGGATGGGCAACACTGAGACATTGTTGTGAGGGTAGGTGACATTCCATGTTATAATTATGTTAGACTTACTTATTGTGATGTGGAACAATCATTTTCAAAGTTGAAGACATTTCTTCATGACAATTGTCAATCTTGGGATGGAACATTTGAGAAATCATGTGGTCGTGTACTGTAACTCTACAGTACTTGATGATCCCTGCCAAGGTCTGGTGAGTACCATGTACATTTATATTATTTTGGCTATTCAGATCTTAAAAATATTTTATTTGTTTTAGCACATAATTTTTACTTTTTAGCACCTAAAAATCCGAGCCCTATTTATAACAATAGTATGTGCCATGTCTCACATAGTGGGAGACTTGCTGCAGCTTTTGCTGTGGAGAGAGGTGTCAAACAGGGTTGCCTATTGCTGCTATTTATTTGGCTATGGATTTGGATGATGATGATGGATGATTTGATGAATGGGATAAGTAGTAGAAGATGCTATGGTGTTCAGTGGGGATTAAATGCAAGATTAGAAAGTTCAGAATATGCAGACAATGTCTGCCTGTTAGCTCATACATAGATTCTCAGATATAAATGGTAAACTTCAAGACCTGTATGAATTGGCAGCAAATTTTGGATTGGAAATAAATATAAAACAAAAGAAATGAGAATCCATAATAGTGTTGATTCTGCTCTTATGTTTAAAGGAGAAGAGATAGAAGGTACAGATGAATTTACTTATCTGGGAAGTAATCTCAGTGAACGGTGGCTCAGATGAAGATGTCACTGCCAGAATAAAGAAATCAAGAAATGCGTTTTTTCAATTGAAATTTATTTGGAGATCAAAGCAAATTTCATTAAGACTTAAATTAAGACTTATTTAACTTGAATGTAAAATCAGTCTTATTGTACAGTTGTGGAAGGCAATGAAGCAAATTGATAAGAAACTACAAGTCTTCATAAATTGATGCCTGAGAAATATTATGGGTATCTAGTGGCCCGAGATTATAACAAGGAACTTTAGAGAAGAGCAGATCAGTACAAAACTAGTAGAGAGGTCAAATTTATGAAGTGAAAGTGGCTGGGCATGTGTTAAGAAGAGAAAATGACAACATTACCAAAATGGCATTTGCCTGAAATCCCTAGGGACTGAGGAGGTGAAGTGAAAGACCTAGGACAACATGGTGTAACACAATCAGGAAAGAAAATGAGCTGGCTGGGATGGGTTGGAATGAAATTAAAGAATTGACAAACGATGGCGTGAGTTTATGAATGCCCTCTGCTTTCCCGCAGAGTGATCAGGATGACAACTATGACTAGGACCATGACCACTCCTGTTCCTACTCCTTCAGATCATGCAAGGCGGTAGAAATAAAAACAATGCAGGGGCCGACTTAAACACAAAAATGTGTTGCATCACAATTTCATAATGTGCATCACTAAGTGATGCTGCTAATTAGAGCTTGGTCTTCATTGGTAATATTTATTTGCTTTGACTGTGTCATTGTTTCATTTACATTATACGAGTGGAGCAAGAAGAGAAACAGTCAAGATTTTTCAGTTTCTATTTTTTGCATTTGTTTGCTCGTGCTGTTAATTACTAAGAGAAGCTACTCCAAAAAGAAATGAATGCTTGCTATTTTATATACATCAGTTTTATGTTTATAATACAGCAGTATTTTCCATCTTTTTGATGAAGTATTTTTTTTTTCAAAAGTAAATTACATGGGAACTTCCACACAGTGAAACTATTAGAATCCTGAATTTAAAATTGAGATTAACAACACCTCATTTGCTCCAATTACCTAGTATTACCTAGCATATAGTTAGTATTAACTAACACATGCTTAACAGTTGGCCTGCATGATCAGTTAGTGTCAATGGTAGCTGACAATGCAGTTAAGAATGATGTGGTATTCTGGACTATTCATTTTGAGAGATGAACAATCTATGTGGTGGCAATCTATGGTAGAAAGCAATAATGTTGAACACAGTGGACATGGCCAATAAAATGACTTTCTTTTAATGTTCTGCCACCTTTAATATCTAAGGTCATAGTGGTGGCTCTTTACATTTGAAACAATTGCTCATCAGCAATGTGTTCACTCGCTTACAGTAGTGTTAAGCTTGACTTTGCATTACTTTTGATTATTACAGTATTGAAATTCACACACACATTCACACTCTCATTCATACTTCCAGACTTTACGGAGGATCTGGAACAACCATGACCAAAGAAAAATTCCCACCCCTCCAGCCAGGAATCAAATCCAGGATGAAAATAATTTGGCTCTGGTTTTACAACCAGTAAGCCATTCTATGCCATAAATATCTTTATTAAAATGTTGCACACAAGTTTTGATTTTTGTTTTCAAATTCTGTAATGTGGAGTTTCCCTATCTTTTTCAATGATTTATTTCTTCTTTACATTGGTAAATGAAGAGAAACATCAATTCAAGATTTCACCCACAACACAGCATTCTTCCCTCACTCACACATGCTTCACTACTCCTGCTGCATTCATGCTCTTGCACAAGCAGTCTGCAGTTTCAAAATTGCTTCCAGTAAGCGCTAATTACCACAACATGTGCACCGTCTTTAGAAATGAAACTTGTCACACAAACATTCTATTAAACATCTGCCATCTCACATATAGTAAACTGCTATTATTTATATAGGAACCATAAAGTGACTTGTTTTTCTTTGCTAACCTCTAATAAACAGTAACCTGCATTACCCACATGGAGATAATAAGCAAATAATACCTTCAGATGGTAATTATTATTTATTTATGCCACCAAACTTACTGTTGGTGTTTTCTAACACACAAGCCATGTGTGGGCAATGTTTGAGAGGTAGAATTGGAACTGAAAAATTTAATTGGTCGTTAGGGCGCCCGCCTAGTGAGCAGAGGGTGGGTGTGTGGTTCAAATCCCAGCTGTGGCATTGAATTTTTCAGTTCCGATTCTACCTCTCAAGAAATACCTTGCTTCTGCAAACCGGATTATATCGACAGTGTACCTAAACATCAAACATCAACACTCTCCATTCCATCCACTGAGGCTCCAGAAAACTACTTGTAAAAGTGTGAGCTGTGTAGCCATTCCCACACAGTTTGACAATTGTATAACTAAAGGGTGATGTCAATGAAAGTATAGAAGTTAATGTACTACTAACATGGAATACATGCCCTTGGGAGTTATTGAAAGTGCCCACTTCAATGCCCAGGAAATTATCCTTTGGACAACAGGCAGACAGACAGAGGGAACCTCTCAAAGCAGTCGAATCACATTACGTATCCTCCTCAAACTGAAGTGGGGGGTATGGCCAGGGTTGATATGGGTGGTATCAAATAAATGGACAAAATAAGAGTAGACAAGTTGTTGTCAAATCAAGTTTACATTGCCATGTATCGAGTTATACAGAGTGTTCCACACTCTTTGAACTGTTGGTCTGGGTGCCTACTGGTCCCAAGATCACAGGTTCAAATCTGGCAAAGACCAATGGTTTTTAAGTGTGCTTAAAAACGACAGCTCGATGTTAGTGGATTTACTGGCATGTAAAAGAACTCCTGTGGGACAAAATTCCAGCACACCAGTGATGCTGATATGATCCTGGCAATTGACAGCATCATTAAACAGCAAAATATTCATTTTAACTCTTTGAACTTCAATAACTCAGAACAAAATTTTCAGTCACAAAGATGTTGAGACAGAATATATGGTTAGACCCCAAAAGGAAATCATTTATGTAAATATTTGTTGCAAGACGCTGGCTTGCTGATCCCAAGGTCGCGGGTTCAAACCCGGCCCAGGCCGATGGTTTTTAAGTGTGCTTAAAAACGACAGCTCCATGTCAGTAGATTTACTGGCATGTAAAAGAACTCCTGCGGGACGAAATTCCGGCACACCGGCGACGCTGATGTGATCCTGGCAATTGACAGCGTCGTTAAACAACAAAATATTTTTTTTTTGTAAAGTAGCGCCAATTTTGTTATTAGCGTCTGTATGTTTGAGATGTGAAGACGTGTTTTTGTAACGCGCGTGGATGTGGGTCTAAAAGGCTTTATAAAAGTGGAAAGACTATCAAGGTAATACAAATAAGTGCAACGAAAGTCAATTCAATTATAACAAGTGTAATAAGAGACGAAACAAGTGTTAATAAAGTGATATATAGTGAAGCTACATCGAGTGTTTATTCATTCCACCTAGTACCACGCCCGGGGAGAAAGAATAGAGTCTCATAGCACAACACGAAGCCCCATTTATTTAAAAATACAGCACCCAATGGCGCCCAACGCGAGGCACGAATTCTGGGTGGAATGAAAATCTACGGGAAATAAACTTACGCGAAATACCAAGTGACGCCAAATCTACGCGCGAAAACGGAAGAAGACGCCATTAAACAATGCATCGACGTTTAAGACTACAGGAGGCGTTATTAAGCTGGAATCAACAGGGGAAGTGCCGACGGACGCCTATCCATCGACGCGGAGAACTTCAAGTGACGTCTAGTGAAGACAACCGCCCAGGGGATGCACGTAACGAAATAAATCAACGAGAAGAAAGTAGGACCAAAAATGTTTATTTTAACATTCACTTTATTTTCATGTTACTGCGAAGCGGCAAAATAGTAAGACTTTTAAGCCCAAGTGAACTGAATCAAAAACCGAAAATGTCGCAAAAAGGGAAATGGGTAGGAACAGGAATAGGGGAAGGGGCAGATAAGCCTAGTTATCAGATAGAAACAGAAAGTGAGGAAGAGGTAGTAATAGGAAAAGACCAAAGGTTACTAATGATCATGTTTGAGAAATTAGAACAAAATTTAGGTCAGAAAATGGAACAGAATAAGGAAGAATTAAAGCAAGATTTAGAACAGAGTTTAGGTCAGAGTATAGGTCAGAAAATGGAGGGAGTGAGACAGAACTTAGAGCAGAAAATAGAACATAATAGGAAAGAATTAGAGCTAGATTTGGGAAAGAGAATAGAATTAGGAAGACAGGAGTGTAAAGAAAATATGAAAGTAATGGAAACTAATTTGAAATTAGTACATAAAAACATAAATGAGACAAAGGAAGCTTTAGAAGCTAGGATAGAAATCATAGGAGATAGGATGGGAAAATTAGAAATGGAAATGAAAGAAAACAAGATTGTATTAGAGGGAGAAATTGGTAGATGTAGGGATGAAATAACAGAGTGTAATGCAAGTGTAGACTGTAAGATTACAAATGTAAAAGTAGAAATAACTGAGGAATTAAGGAAAGAAATTGAAGAAGCAAAGAAAGGAATTATTAATGAAACTGTAGAACAAATTGTCATTCCTAAAATTAAAACTGTGGCTGATGTATGTGTGTGTGTGCGTGCGCGCGTGTGTGTTATTTTTGTTTTTTTATTTATTGATAAATAACAGCATGCGCCGTTACAGCTGTAACATTACATGCTTTCAAGACATAATATAAAATGTAGAATCATATAACATGCAAGTTACAAATTGGGATTTACATTGAGACATTTGTAGTTGACTTGTTACAGAACATTCTAGTGCTGCTTAAAGTCTATCTTTAACATAGAATTTTAGTAAGTTCACATATAACCTGGTCTATGTCATAATTTGACGATTACAATCTTTATAAGAATCTTAAAAGCGTTTAGGATTATAACATAGGACCATTCCTTTGAATGGTACGTTTTATGTCTGTTTTGTGGCTAACCTATAATTTAAGTGAGAGAACAAACTTGTGAAATGCTCTTAAATGGTTTGATAACAATTCACTGTTCGTAGCTGGCCAGGTTCCTCCGTTCTTCCTTAATTCATTTATGAGTGTCGACCTTTCTTGTTGTTTGTCTGGACATTCATAGATTAAGTGATTTACAGTTTGAGGTCCTCTGTTACAAGTACAGGTGGGATCTTCTATAATGTGAAATCTATATAAGTAATATTTAGTTTTGCCATGTCCTGAAATTATTGCTGTAAGTTCCGATGATGGAGGTAGTTTTATGCAATGTCTTCCTTTAACTGAGGGAATAAAGGATTTTGTTAAAAGACCTTTTGTAGTCTTATTCCATCTGTCTTGCCATTGTTGTAAACATTTTTCCCTAATTTCAGCTATGATGGTCGATTTTGGTACTTTGTTGTAGATGATTGCACTTCGTTGGTCCAGCGCAGATTCTTTAGCTAATTTATCAGCTAACTCATTGCCTGGTATTCCTACATGTGCTTTCACCCAGCTGAAGTGTACTGTCCACTTGTTTTGGTTTAGAGTTGACATAGTGTTTAATATCATTTGTGCAATGGAATTATGTTTCTTATTGTTCTTCAGTAAACACAGTGTTACTTTGCTATCAGTGAAGATGGCAACGTTTTTGTCCTCATCTTTAAGTTCTTGCAAAGTGGAGATTACTTGAAGAGCTTTCAGGATTGCCAACTGCTCCGCTTGGTTATTAGAACAGCGATTGCCTAATTTGTACTTAAGTTGTCGTATTAGTTCTTCCTTCTGAAATACCGCAGCTGCAGCTCCCACTTTCTCTGCTATTTTGCTCCCATCTGTATAAATCTGAAACGTATATTGTAATTTGGGATTGATTTCCTCTATACAAATATGTTTCGCAGGGTGAACCCAGTAGTTTGTTTTCAGGGGTGCGTCGTAATCTCTGTCACCATGTAATGATTTATACTTATTTATTTCTCCCATAATAGTCAGATCTATTGGTTGGATTCCAGCTATAATACAAGATGCTTCATAAGAGATGGTCCTATATGCCTTTGCAATTTTTATATTGCATAATCTTTGAACTCTTTGGAGTTTCTTTAGATTTTTCTTATTTTTTATAGCTTCTTCCCATATCGGAGCTCCATAGGTTATTATTGGTTCGATGGCTCCCTTGTATATTGTATGAAAAGCTTTGCATCCAAGACCCCAGTTCAATTTTGCAGATTTGGATAAGGCGTGTAAGAGAGCTAATGCTTTTTCTTGAATGTAATCTATATGTTTGTCGAATTTAAATTTTGAGTCTATATATATTCCTAAATATTTTAGTTCTTTTTTCTGTGTCAATTTTGTATCATTCAAGTAGATATGGATATCACCGTTGAGAGGGTGTCTCTTCCTTGTTATTAATAGTACTTGAGACTTTGTTTCATTGAAATTAATTTTGTTGTCTTTAGCCCAGAACTCTATTTTCTTGATATCCTGATTTGCGAAGTTTTCAGCGTCCATTATGCTGCTGCCTTTGGTCATTATTAGTAAGTCATCAGCAAAGGCTAAGACTTCGGTCCTTTCAGTAAATTCCAGGTTAAGTAGGGAATTATATAATATATTCCAGTAACCTGGTCCACAGCTTGATCCTTGGGGGACGCCTTTTGTAACTTCTCTCTCTGATTTATATGAATTGAAGCATAAACTAGCTTTCCTATCATGAAAGTAGTTCTCCGATAGTTTATATAGATTTCTAGGGCAGCTGAGCTTTTTCAAGTTATTAAGGATGCTGGGCCACCATGCTGCGTCAAATGCTCCTCTGACATCCAGACTAGTTAATATGATGTACTTATATTTTTGTAGATTCTGTTGTACAAACGCTTTCATCGCCATTCCTGCGTCCACTGTGCTTTTTTGAGGCATAAAACCAAACTGGTTTGAGTTGAAGAGGTTTCTTGAATTTATGTGATGAAGGATTCTCTCTATCATCAATTTCTCCAAAACTTTGCCAGCAGTGTTAAGCAGACTTATGGGGCGGTATTTTGAAACTTCTTCACTATCAATTTTCCCTGGTTTAACTATTGGAATTATTTTTGCGTTCTTCCATTTTTTGGGAAATATACCATTTTTCAGGCATCCATTGTACAGTGCAGTAAAGAAGCGAGGGGAAAGCTTAAATGCCCTTAAGAATATTTTACTGGTAATGCCGTCTTCTCCTGGTGTCTTTTTAGGATTGAATGTTTCCAATGCGGACATAACTTCTGTCTGTGTAAATTCAACATCATCCGGGTTATAAATTTCTTCAGCCAGCTGTCTTCTATATTGTTTGTGTTGCTCACTGTCATCATCTAAACTGTCTTTCGGAATGAAGTAGTCCATCATATAATCAAGTGTACTTGATGAATCAATTGTGTATGTTCCGTCTTCTTTTTTAAGTGTAGTCAGTGGTGTTTGGTCTCTCAATTTGCCGGCTGCAATTTTATAAATTATATTCCATGGGTTAGATCCATCAGTGATGCTACAATATTTCTTCCATGATATTATTTTTGCTACATTAATTTTAGATTGATATTCACAATTGCCTTCTTGATACTGAAGTCTCCTTACTTGTCTTAATTTTTCATTATTTCTTGTTCTCTGGTATCGCCTTCTGAGTGTGTTCACCTTTTTTCTGAGTATCGTGAGCTCAGGTGACCACCAAGGGACAGTTCTCCCACTGATCTCATGTATGTATGTGTGTGTGTATGTGTGTATGCGTGTATGCGTGTATGGGTGTATGTGTGGTCGTATATTAGGTGGTTTACATTTTGGTTCTGATTCTGACACTTGCACAAGGCACTTTCCACTATCTTGAACCGATGGTAGTATTCTCTTGTTTCTCCATGTCCTGTTAACATTGCTGTAATTTGTCCATTTAGTGGTATCTTCTCTTTTAGGCGTTCTTGCACCGAGGGAAAAAACATTTTTGTGGTCCTTCCTTTTGTGGTTGAGTCCCATTGTTGTTGCCAAGTATATAGTGCTCACTCCTCTGCTTCTTTGATGATGTGGCTTCTTGGGATCTTATTGTAGATGACGTCTCCACTGTCCTTCTGTGCTGCTTCCTTCGCCAGCTTATCTGCCATCTCATTCCCATAAAGACCCACGTGCGCCTTCACCCATTTCATGTAGACTACACAGCCACTGTCCTGCAATAACCTGATGTTTGCTTTTATTTGTTCTATTATTTTGTTGCGAACTTTGCTATTTTTAAGGAGTTCTAGTGTAATCAAACTGTCAGTGTATATTACTAGTTTCTTCTCACTGTCCTCCATCTTCTTGTTACAGAGTATTTCTTTAAGCGTTTGTAAAATTGTGACCTGTTCTGCCTGGTTATTGGAGCAGTGTGTGGCAAGTTTGAATTGTAATTTTTTTACTAGTTCCCCATTTTGAAAGATGACTCCTGCTGCACCAACTTTCCCATCTACTTTGCTACCATCTGTGTATATTTCTGTGTTGCATTTTGTTCCTTCCTGTGCCTCTTTTACGATCAATCTGTCTGCAGGATGAGGCCACTCGCTCAGCTTGGGAACTTCTTCAACTTTTTCATTTGCGCTTGCTGAATGAGTGTCTTTATATATTTCTAAGACTTCTTTTATTTTTACATTTATTGGCATGACTGCTGCTAGTATGCAGGATGCTTCATATGATACAGTTCTGTATGCTTTGAAAATCTTTATGTTCATCAATCGTTGTACCCTTTGATATTTCAACATACGTTTCCTTTTTTGAATCGCTTCATTCCATACCTGTACTCCATATAAGAGCATTGGAAGTATAGCTCCTTTGTATATTGTTCTTAATGCTCGCTGTCCGAGGCCCCAGTTCAGCTTGGCAGATTTACTTAATGTATTTATGAGCTTCACGCATTTCTCTGACACTTGATTTATGTGCGCCCCAAAGCTCAATTTATTATCAAATAATATACCCAGGTATTTTAGTTGTTGTACCTGCTCTATTGTCCTGTTGTTTAAATATAACCTCATTTTACTTTTTTCTTCCTTCCTTTTTCTGGATATCAGCATAGCTTTTGTTTTAGTGATGTTGAACTGGATCTTGTACTGCTTTGCCCAATCTTCTATTAGCTTTAAATCGGTATTTGCGTACATCTCTGCTATTCTGAACGTTCCTCCTGATGTTAGCAGCATCAAATCATCTGCAAATACCACCACCTTACTTTGTTTCGTGAATTTTAGGTGGAATAAGGTGTTATACAAGATATTCCAGAGTCCTGGACCACAGCAGGATCCCTGAGGGCAGCCCTTTGTGACCTCTTTTTCTACCTCACAGTGATTGAGTGAGAGTTTAGCTATTCTGTCTCTGAAATATGTTTTAACTAAATTATATAGATTCTTTGGGCACTGCAAGTTCCTTAAATTTTGGAGTATTCCAGGCCACCAAGCAGCATCGAATGCTCCCTTCACATCCAGGCTGGTTACTATTACACTCTTTTTCTGATCCAATTGAACTTGTATGAATTCTTTGATCGCCAACGCTGCATCAGTGGTGCTTTTTTGTGGAATAAATCCATACTGGTTTGTATTAATTAGATTATTGGTATATGTATGATGGTTTATTCTATCTATCAATAGCTTTTCTAAGATTTTCCCTTCGATGTTCAATAAACTTATTGGTCTGAACTTTGTGACTTCGTGGCTTCCTTCCTTTCCTGGTTTAACTATAGGTATTATTTGTGATCTTTTCCATATTTTTGGAAAGCATCCTTGTTTTAAGCATTTATTATAAATGGAAGTCAGTGACGATGGGAAATCTCTAAATACTTGCATTATGATATCCTTGGTTATACCATCTTCTCCTGGTGCTTTCTTAGAATTAAATTTTTCAATTATGTTAAATATTTCTTCTGCAGTGAATTCCTTGTCATCTGGTGTAGCCAGTGGTTCTTCTTGTTGTTTTCGAAGTTCTTGTTGTTGTACAGTATCATTTTCTGTTTTGTCTTCTGGAACAAAGTGGTTTAGCATATGAGAAATTGTTTCTTTGATATCACATGTGTAGGTGCCATCTTCTTTTTGAATAGTTGTTAGCGTGAGCTGAGTCCTTATCTTTCCTGCAGCCAATTTATATACTGCATTCCATGGGTTACTTCCTTCTTCTATGGTACAGTATTTTTTCCATGAGTTTAATTTTGCATTTTGTAATTGTGCCTGGTATTCGCGTTTCCCTTCTGAGTATAGTATTTTTCTTTGTTCTCTAAGCTGCTCATTATTTACTGTTCTTTGATATCTTCTGCATAAGGCATTTACTCTTTTCCTTAGCACTGTCAGTTGGTCATTCCACCATGGTACTGTTTTCCTATTTGTATACATTTTTCTTGATTTACATTTATAAAATGACCTGTCACAAGCTGTTATGATGCATGTATGGAATGTTTCTATTACTTTTTCAGTTTCACTTGTCAGATTTATAATTTTACTAACTTGGTGATCTGTCTCTTTCAGGGAAATTTCTCTTGTCGTACATTTGAATTCCTGCATCAGGATGGCGAGTAGGATGTTGCTGAATTTTTTATAATTTTCTTCACTCTTGACGATATACCTTTTCCTTATAATATTATCTTCTTTTATCGGATGAGTATTTGTATTAATTTGTTGTGGTCTACTGATATTGAAGGAAATAATTTTATGATCGGAAAAACTATCTTCTTCTCCGCACTTCCAATTTCTTATGTGCTTGAGTAGCCGATTGTTCGCAATCGTTAGATCTATCCAACTTTGAGCCCTGTTAGTTTCAAAGGTTGGTATTCCCATATTTTCATTTACAATATGGAATGTTGAGGTGGTGAGAAATTCTTCCAGAACTTTACCTCGTTCATTGTTTATTTTATCATACCATAGCTTGTTCCGTGCGTTAGTATCTGCTGCAATAAGCATCCCATGTCCTTTAGTATGGTATAACATTTTTTCTATTTGCCTTATACCTGTTTCAATATCTGCATCATAGTCGAAATACATACTTGAAGAATTGAATATGTTGTCTTTATGCTGGATTTCAATCACTACACAGTCTTCATTGGAAAGTTGGCTTATTACTGTAGCATCGATGTTATCATTACTAATTATTATCGCAGCTCTCTTTCTTCCATTTCCACACACATAGGTTCTCATAGACCTTGGTATTCCAGCTAATTTATTATTTATGATGTACGGTTCCTGTATGAAAGATATGTCGACCTTAAGTTCATATATAAGCTGTATTAAGTTACTTGTCGCTATTCTCGAGTGTTGCAGATTTACTTGAAAACATTTTAGGTTGTGGTCATCCATTTTAATAGTCGATACTAAGCTGGTATCTCCTCAATGCTGCTATGTAGCTAGGACAGTTCATATCTAGTGTCGAATGATTAGCATCGATTGTACAGCCCTGATTATATTTAGCATAATTTATGCAATTTATGCATTTGTAATTATCTTCATCAGCTTTACAATCTTTAAGCACATGGTCTTTCGCGCACTTGGGACATGTTTGGTTTCCATTGCAGTCCTTTGCTCGATGGTTGTATTTGCTACACTTGAAGCAGCGGGTGACCTTATTATAATCTTTCCAGGTACACATGTTCCAGCCTAGTTTAATCTTTTTCCCTATTATTTCTTTTCTTATACTAGAGTTGATTTCAACTACAAAATTTTTGTTTTTTCTTTTATCATGAAACTGGAATACTGCCTTCACTCCCTGTATGGAATTTTGAAATTCTTCATTCTGCAACATTAGAGCTTCGACAGCGCTTTCAGGGGTGATTTCTTCTGAGACATTAAAAATTATAATCCTCGGGTTCCTCTTCTTTGCGGTTACTGCCTCAAGCTCTTCTCCACATTTCTCATTTATATTTTTGCATATTATATCAATTTCATTTTTCTCTCCAGACTCAATTAGCAGTTGTCCATTCTTCACCGTTTTAAAAGATTTAATCCCTACCTGCAGCTGCACAGGGTTTACTTTCGTCTTAATAAGAGATCTAATGTAATCCATGCTTTGGTTATTTTTACTTTTAACAAACATCTTGTATGTCTTCTTATCGTTTCTAGTCAAAGTCCCGCGTGCAACATCAGAGTAGTTCATCTTCTGACTATCGGGAACAGTAGCGTCCCTGACATCCTGTTGCATCTCGCGTGCAGTTCTAGTGCTTAAAATTGGTGCTGCATTTGGTATCCCAACTAGAGGTCCCCTTTGGCTTCTGGACTGTAACTGAATGTTAGCCTTCTCCAACTCCATTCTTACTTTCATTAGCTCCTGCGATTTTGCACAGTCGTCACTTCTTAATTTTGCTATAACCTTGCGTAGATCACCAACGGCATGAACAATGTCCTGCTTTAGGTCTAGCTGCATATTTTTGCTAGTTTCGGTTACATTTAAGAGTAACCTAAACGCACCATCAATAAGCTCATCCGTATCCACATACGTATTTCGCTGATCCTTTTCCACTTGTAAGTTATCTTCATTTAAATTCCCTTCCTTCGTTACACTATGCGCCATTATGTTCTTCTTATAACCACACAGAACAATATTACAAAGTAAAATTAACGAAACTTTATCAAAACAGTCAAAATAACCTTAAAATCAAGGCCTCCTACATCCTTCCAATCAACAGTCCTTTTATACCACAAAATTGTTCACACCAATTTTACACAATTCTCGCCAATTAATCTATCCCCGTTTACCCTAATAACTACACAAAACTCAAATACTAATATTAATGAAATGAGCCAGTTTTTAAAATAAATTAGCAGCGTGAACACTGAATCAGAAGAGATAATTATGGTGCACAAAACTTCAATATCAATTCTATGTATGTATGTGTGTCTGTCTGTCTGTCTGTGTGTGTCTGTGTCTGTATGTGTGTCTGTGTCTGCGTCTGTGTGTCTGTCTGTCTGTGTGTGTCTGTGTCTGTGTCTGTGTGTGTCTGTTTGTGTCTGTGTCTCTGTGTGTGTCTCTGTATGTCTGTGTGTCTGTGTCTCTGTGTGTCTGTGTCTGTCTGTGTCTGTGTCTGTCTGTGTCTCTGTGTCTGTGTGTGTGTGTGTGTGTGCGTGTGCGTGTGTGTGTGTGTATGTATGTATTCACCGTAAGAATTTTTTTACAAATTCATGGCTTCGTCATGTGATGTAGTACTATCACAACAAGATGCTGTGAATGATATAAAACAAAGTCACTTAGAAATAAAGAATGATTTAAAATCAATTTATGAAGAAATGAGAAAAGGAAAAGAAAGTTTGGCTAATGTAAATGATGTTGTGAATGCACTACAAAGGCAGAAAGATGATTTAGATGTAAGTGATGTTTAAGATGAAAGTTATTTGAATAATGTACAAAATGTTGACTCACTATATAGAGATAGAGGTTCACAATTAAACAATAACACAACACATGCAACACCAACAGCATACTACACGAAATCACACCACCTACATTTGACGAGGAGAAGGGAGACGATCCAAAACTCTTTGTTAAAGAGATGGAAGAGTATTTTAAAGTGAAAAGGATACCAAATGAGCTTAGGATGATGATAGTTAAGAAAAGCTTGAAAAACAAAGCATTAGAATGGCTAAGGTTAACACTAGCTGGTCATGAATTGTATAGCTCATTCAGGAATCTATTCCTATCAAGGTATTGGGGCCCAGCTAAGCAGAACCAGACAAGGGTAGAATTAGCGACAGGAAGGTATGATCCGGCCAAAGAGTTATCGCTAGTCAATTATTTTATGAAAGTAGTCAACAAAGGGAAGCTATTAGACCCTAACCTGTCGCAAGCAGAGTTAACTACCAGCATAACAAGACATTCCCCAGACACAGTGAGAACAGGGTTAATTGTTGCGAGGCCAGTAGATTTTGCAGTCATGATAGAACTGCTAACAGCCTTCGAAACGCAAAATGGTCGGCCTAATAAGCAAAGACAGAAATGGTCACCCAAACCCACCGATCTTAAATGGAAGCACAACTACAAATAACCAGAGTGAGAGGGAAGATAGAAATACTAGGAGCACCCATGACAGCGGAAGAGGGGCACACCATTTCCCACAACCACACAATCGTGGCGAAAGGATGGAGAACACGAGACAGCAGTACCACGACACGATACCAAGGGGTGAATCGAGATACCAAACATATACGTATGATCGTGGGAGACCAGTAGACCATAGGTATCCATGAAGTGAATCACATACGATTCTGTCGGGAATACTTGAACAACCAAAGACCTCCATACGACAGGGGTTCACACCAAAGGGGGGGAAACCAATGGAACACTAGCAACGTAAGACAGCGGGAAGTGAATGAAGACGTGCCAAATAGGGTGGATGCTGCACAGAATACAGAAACAACAATCACTACCAACACCCAGGAAAATCACCATGACTAAGTTCGCCCCAATTGAATTGATGACCAACACAAAACCTAAGCAATTGACAATAGACATCGACACTATGATGGCTGCCCAAAGGGAATTAACAGAAAAGGAAAAATGTCAATTGGCATTCAGGAGGTTGCAGCAAAAAGCAGAAAAAGGGAGAAATAAAGTAAAAAGGTACATCAGGAAATGGTCCCCACAAATTGGAGAGAAGGTGCTCCTAAGAAGTCACAAAGCATCCAAGGCATCTGAAAAAAGATCTGGGAAAATGGAACTACTGTACACTTGACCGCTGGTCATAACAAAACAGCTGGGCGACCATACATATGAGCTACAGAATACAAATGGCAAGTCAGTAGGAAGATACCATAAAAACAAATTAAAACCATATAAAGAAAGGACCAACAAATATTTGCCAACAAATATGTAAGGCATGAACAGTAGAGATGAGGAAAAACAATAAGCTTTAATGGGTTTCTTATAGAAAATTATATACAGGTTGAAAAATACAACAGGAAAGGAAATCAACATAGTCATTGGCTATAATGACCTCCGAGAGCATTGTCAACAAAGACAGATGAGAATACTGATTGTCATAAAAGAAGTGAATTATAGCGACGAACAAAATGTGTTTTTGACATAAGGATGTCAGGGACAAAAATAAAAAGGAATCAATTGTGGTGACAAAGAGAAAATATTTTAGACACAAGGGTGTCGAGGGTGAATTAAGAAGAAAAATAATATAGTTGCAGAATAATTATAAATATAGAAGTTTTCTCTTATAGAGATAGATAGAGAGATGACAATTACTAAAAAGAGAAAAACCATAGTCAGAAAAGCAGTGCCCATAGATTAAGATGGATATGGCCAACGTTGAGCTTAAAAAAATGTCGATGAACTAAACAATAGTGAATAAGAACCCAATGTCACAATAGTATCATTAGTACCATCAGAGTTTAAGAACTGAATCAACGACCTGCCTATACATAATAAGCTTGCAAGGCAAAGAATTGAATAAAATTGCCATAAGTATGATCATAATCTTTAGTTCAAGATTTGTATCCTGTTTCTCTCTCCTCACAACAAAGAACATAAGTCAAAAGACATAATAAACCATGATACACTTAAAAAATATTTGTGTCAATGTCAAATGTAAAAACTTAGGAATATTCTTGGTGTTGTGTTGTATAACAACTGAATATGTTAAAATTATAAAGACCTGCTGTGTCAGGCCAAAACAAAAGACAAAAACATACAGCAAAGAAGACTGTAAAGATAAAAGGGTATTGTACAGAGTAAAAAGATTGTATCAAAGGAATAGAGAGAAGTGTTGTATTGTGTTTCAAGATTGTGAATATATGTGACAACTTGAAAAACAAAACAAGGGGCATGTGAGACAGAATATATGGTTAGACCCCAAAAGGAAATCATTTATGTAAATATTTATTGCAAATGTAATTTATTTTTCTTGTTGATAAGAATTAGTTGAGTAACGAAAATGTGTTGCTATTTTTTCATTGTTAAGAAAAATAAGTTTGTTTAAAAACGTCATAAATGTTAAGTTTCATGTTTAAATTTAATATGTATAAGAACCACATATATTTTATGTTAAAAATGAAGGGAGAATAGATAAAGATCGCTTCCCTAACAATACAGGAACTATTTAACGTAGAAAAATATAAAATGAACGTATACGCGCATGTATACAAAAAAGGGCGTCATGTAAAGTAGCACCAATTTTGTTATTAGCATCTGTATGTTTGAGATGTGAAGACGTGTTTCTGTAAGGCGCGTGGATGTGGATCTAAAAGACTTTATAAAAGTAGAAAGACTATCAAGATAATACAAATAAGTGCAACGAAAGTCAATTCAATTATAACAAGTGTAATAAGAGACGAAAAAAGTGTTAATAAAGTGATATATAGTGAAGTTACATCAAGTGTTTATTCATTCCACCTAGTACCATGCCCGGGGAGAAAGAATAGAGTCTCACAGCACAACATGAAGCCCCATTTATTTAAAAATACAGCACCAATGTTCAAAACATTACTGATGAGGTTCTCATGTGGAAGATATCCAAAATGTCTCCCTTTGGCTACAATACATTTTGTGGTTGGAATTAATGTTATATATAAGGGCATCCAAAGAATTATCGCAGGTGAATAAAAGGAGGCATGAAATATTTAAGTTTCAGGACCATTCCATTCCTCCCCTTTCCCACCTCTCCCTTCTTCATGGCAAATATTCAAGCAGATAGAATATGACCAGACAGTGAACAAGTGCATAGATGGTACAGATTCGCTGACAACTACGGCAGAAGACAGAGCATCCAAATTTGTTATTAAAAAATTACTTTTTATATTGAAGTTTGTTAAATGTTGCTAAGAAACATGTATTATTAATTTTGTTTTAGGATATTTTCTGTTATTTGTATCTGTCTTACACACAAATGACCCAACTTTCTTTTGTAATCCATGTTATACTACAAAAATATCTGTCTAATTTGACAATTTTGTTTTAAGTTCTCTCTTGATAGGCTCTTTAACTTCATTAGCTAAAGATTTTGGCCTTCTCTACAATTTTGTTCCATCCTGTATACTGTTTCACGTGGTATCCTGTATATACAGTAAACTCTCAGTTTAACAGACCTCTGTTCAATGGACTTCGGATTTAATGGACTAAATTTGGCGTTGGTTATAAAATAAATTTAAACAAAATTTCAAAGATCTGTGGTGATTAAATTGTGGCATTCCGCTGTTTGATCGAGAAGGCTAGTTCACACGTCTTCAGCTACATTCGTGAAAGTTCATGTATGCATCACACGCTCAAAATTTTACATGACTCTTAGCTTCAGTGTGAATTGGGCATTCTCTGTACATTCCCAGGTTAACAGATTCTGAGTCATGAAGAGATCGCTGCAAGTGTTCTACAAGAGGATGAAGATGAAGACTACGACAGTGATGATGAATCTTTGAAGTGTGCACCTAAATTATCCTTAATAAGAGACCACATGGATGATGTGATTTCTTACATGGAAAGATCTTCAGACCCACAAGTGCTAACCTATTATGAACACTTCAGACAGTTTCGCACCTTAATCATAAAGGAGCAATATTCAGGTGGGAAACAAATGGGTATTGACACGTTTTCAAACCCACAGCTTCACAGGGAACGACTTCTAACCAAGAGTAAATCATGTAAAGTAAATGGTATGTACCAATAAAACAGATTCAATTGTCTTTGCTTCATTTTGCGATTTAATGGACTTTCAATTTTCCGGACAACTCCTGGTCCCTTTAGGTCCGCTAAACCGAGAGTTTACTGCATGTCCAAACCGTCTTCATCTCTGTAATTTTACAGCATTTATGATTATTGCTTTTTAATGTTGTTGTACAACTCTTCATTTCTCTGAATGCTTCATGGCACATGTTTGTCATTAACTGATCCATATACTCTTTCTTTCAAATATTAGAAGTTTTTTTTTGAGTTTGTGGCTCTTTAAGACTCTGATCTCACAATACCTGGATGTTGATATTTTAGAATAAAAATTAATTATTAAAATTAGCTGACTTTCTTATTCTTATTACCTGAAGTTCATTGTAGTTCAAAGTCCTGTAAAAAGCAACTCCTTAACCCTCCGTTACGTGCATGGATGACACGTGCCATCCATGTGAATGTGATTTCCCTGCATTATTGTCTGAATGGACCAGATTGCATTTGCACCATTTTTGGTACCTTTCCTTTAACTCTCAGTCCGTTAACCCCTCAGCCATTATTGGCTTTTAGTTGCACCAGTTACATTGTTCATGAAACATTATGGTTGGAGGACAATGATCATCTACGGGAGCTGTACTGTTACAATAAAAATTAAAGTAAATGTACTTTTAATTCCTTTTCTAGGTCCAATCCAACTATGATGTGCATGTTTTTTGGGCTTATTTATATCTCTTTATATTAGTTTATGGAAGAATGTTAAAGATAAAAGAACCTAGGGCAGATTTTAGCAGCGACCTGGATGTATGGCTGGAATGATTTCATGAACTGAGTGATGAAGATCTTGACAATGATATTGCTGACTCAAAAAACAAAGATTTTGTACATGAAAGAGGTCATGATTCAGAAACACAACAAGAAAATTATGAATTGGTATCATAGGTTGAAGTAATTCAAGAAGACATCTTTTTTCAGGGAAAGATGGAATGACTGCTTAGAAGAAAAGCGAATATTTTACTAATGTTAGAACAAGATCTTGTAACATTATTACACATTTACTTGGACCCACAAATGAAGCTCATTAACAAAAACAGAAACATGTTATTCCTGGATATAAATATATTACGCAATATGTAATATGTACAATATTTACATCTAAGTTTTCCAGGGAAAGGAAACCAAAAGAAACAAATGTTATAGCCATCAGAGCTTTCATTGGTTTATTATATCTGTGTGGATCTCTGAGATGTTTTAGAAAGAATTTATTGAAATTGCAGAATAACTCAAGTAATGAACCAGAATCATATTATTTATGCATGAGTGAAAACTTATTCTGATTTCTCTTGAGATGTTTGAAGTTTGACAGTATTCTTAATACAGGTGTTCACAGAGAGATGGACAAGTTGGCTGCTGTCAGAGAGATAGTGGAACTATTTATGAACAATTGTCAAAGTATTCCTCACCCAGTGAATATCTTACTCTTGGCAAACAGCTTTTGGCAAAGGAAACTGTCCATTCAGACAATACATTCCTAGCACACCGGTGAAGTATAGGTTAAAAGTGTTTGCTTTGGTTGATGTAAAAATGGTGTGCATTCTCAATTTAGAACCAGAAGGGCCATACAATGCCAGTATCTCCACTGAAGACATTCTTCATGAGGTCGAAACAGTACAAGGTACAAATAGAAATATTAATTAGGATAACTGGTTTACTAGTTGGTCTTTAGTCAAAAAACTCCAGGCTAAGAAACTAACATATATCAGAATAGTACAAAGACACGAGAAAAGTGTCAAAAGAATTTCTGAGGAAGGGAGGAAGGAAGAAAGGAAGGGAGGAAGGGAGGACGGAAGGGTGGGAGGGGGAGGAGGAGGGAGGGAGGATGGGAGAGAGAGAAAGATAGAAAAATAAATCATTTATCTTCTGATTTCAACAACCTTGTCCATGGGTATCATATTGTCCAAAGAAACACAGCAGTGCTGGTTCTATCAAGCATGCACTTCAATGATGCTATATACATTTCCACAGGAGAAGAACAAAACCCTGAAATGATTGTTCTGCAATACGACAAAGGTGGATGTAGAACATTTGGATCAGCTATGTCAGAAAAACACTATCTGACATAAAACTAGAAGGTGGCCCATAGTACTGTTTTACAATATTTTGAACATTGCAGCCATAAATACTTTATGCATTTATAAATACCACTGCATGTATCAAGATATAAAGAGGGCTGACTTTATACAAAAGTAAGTTGGGAACTAATAAAGGCTCAAATAGAGCAATGTTCCCCTATTGAAAGCCTTCAACTGTGAGATTCAAAGAAGGGTTAAGTTACTATTAGGTGCTTGAGAAGTCGAGTAACCACAATAAACAACTGGATCATATGTTGAAGATGTCACATCTGGATCACATCATATCAACTGGATGTGTGAAAAGTATTAAATAAGATAACCCACAGATGGCATACTACTGGGAGAGCAAAAACTTCTGAACAGGCTGCACAATGTTTTGCCTGTTGGCATCCTCAGCACTCGTTTCCATCTACCGCTATCATAGAAAGCTGCAGATGAAACCATACAACATTTTTAAAACTACTGTTAAAGGCTTTACTTACCAACTTTATGAAAGGAAATGCTGTAACTGACCAATGTTGTTGTCCATACATTTTTGGCACCTCTTTAGGAATTTATTCATCATTCGCTGTAGTTCACGTTGAGAAATGCGAGAAATTTACTGGCAGATATTTTATTTTAATTCTTCCAGAGTGTGTGGGTTTGTCTTGTACATGTTATGTCTTAAGTTACCTCAGAGATCGTAGGGGGTTGGTCAGGGACTGAGGAGACCACAAATCACTACTAATAATTCTGTCCTGAATACACATTCAATTGTTCCCATCGAAAAATTGGCCATATGAGCTGTTGCAGAGTCTTGATGAAACAAGGCAAATTCGCACTCCGTCTCTTAATAAGCAATTTCTATCTCTGGGGTAACTTAAAACATGAGGTGTGCAAGACAAACCCACACCCCTGGAAGAATGAAAACAAAATATCTACCAGTAAATTGCCAGCATTTCTCAACGTGAACTACAGTGAGTAATGGATAGTTTCCTAAAGAGGTACCAGAAAAGTAAGGACAACAACAATGGCCAGTTTACGCATCACCTTTCACATCTCCTTTGGTAAGTAAAGCCTTTAAAAGTAGTTTTAAAAATGTTGTATGGTGTCATCTGTGCCCTTCTATGTTAGTGGCAGATGGCAACAAGTGCCAGGGATGTTATAAGTCCAAACACTGCACAGCCAGTTCAGGCGTTGTTTTCCTCTTCCATTACATGCAACAACTGGACCTGTGTGGATCATCTGAAAGACATATGCGTAAACTGTGCAGCCAAGTAATATGTTTTCTAATTCAAAATGTTTGCATCTTTTCATCTCAACTAATGTTTGTATGTGCCCTTGTTTTGAAATAAACATTTTGATGTTCTTTTTATAAGTATTTGCATTATCAGACATACCTCAATGCTTTTATGAATGATACATGTAAAATTGTTTGTCTTGAAATAGAAACTTATTACATTCTTATATAGACTATTTAACCCTTCAGATTATTATCAAAGTGTACATGTGTTATAAATATAAATAAAATAATTCATAAATATAAAGGACTTTCAATAATTTGAAAGCTACTTAGGAAGTATGTCTTCAACTGAATATTAACATCAAGCTGCAGTTATTAAACAATCCACATGTCAACATGGTGCAGAATTATGAAGCCATTACAAACTATTGCATTTCTGCTCTACAAGTAGAACAACCTGACATTAAAACAGCCAGACAGTTGAAAAACACCTTGCGTGATAAAGGATATGAGGCTTGGTGTTCCTATCCACACAAAGGAAAAGGAGTGGAACTATTCTCAGAAGTTATAGTCACAAACACTTATTACTTAATAAAAAAAAGACTTGAGCAGCTCTGAATGGAGACAGATTCCTAAAATGAATGCAATGGTACCTGCAGTTCCAGTACTCCCGAACAATCTCCAAGGACAAACCACAGCATGCACTGTATAAAGTAGGAAATCTTTCCCCTATTGCTTGGGAAAATATCCTCAGTGTGAGCTTCTCAGAACTAAAAGACATACCATTTGATCCATCCTGGTATATGCACTACATGAAACTGGGATGGAATTTTACTAGGAAGTTTACTGCCTGTCTGATGGTGGTAGGATTTGTTGCAATAATATCTATATTATTGCGATAAACAGAAGAAAGTAAAGCTGAGATAATTGACCCAACCATCCACTTTGAGGTGAATAAATAACCTCAAAAAGTCTATCTAGAGGAGCAGAAAATATATGAACTTACTATAATGTACTTTAAAGAACATTCCAGTCTCAATAACATACCAGTGGTAGGCTTATTTTTTGAATCCCGACGTACAATTACAAGTATGTTTGTGTAATGGAGAGGAAAATATAAAATTAATAAAAGTATTCAAGATACTGATGTAAAAATATTCCTTTCCCCTAAGTCGAAGATGTCGTCTTTAAGATCTAAATCATCTCGTCGCCAGGATATCTCCTATCCTGTGTTTGGTGCCCCGGTATCTGACTAGCTCAAGCAAGAGGTCCTAATCTGCAAGGTATGCGTGAGTTGTGGTAGGAATGGAACCAAACGAAGAATTAACAAACATTTGACTTTATTTTCAAATTTCCAGATTTGTAGAGAACTGCCGACGATATCGAAATAGAATGTAACTTTGTAACTTCAACTGCAACGTTATAATACTTGAACTTTTTCACCCTCTAGCAACCGCCGAAAAATGTATATGCGCCAGCTTACGTACAAATCCCAAATTGCATGTGCGTTCTCTGCTCGATTCAAGATGAATGTGTGTTGCATTGCCTATGTTTTGTGTGGGCGACACGAAGGAAGCGATTTCCATTGGTCAACTTTTGAGCACGTCATGGCAAGATACAAATCAGCCCGCGGAATCGTTCGGGCTTTGCACGTACAACAATTGTAACCTTATCACTCATTTAAATCTGCCTAGGCTTCCATTCTTGAGACTTTAATCTATTCAGCTTTATTACGTCTTCCCCTTAACTATCGATTAGAATGTCCTTTTGTTTCTTTCTATTATCAGTTACATACATTCAGATTATAATTTCGGTTTCAAATGCCTCCATAAACATTATTTTATTATTACATAATAAGTTAATGTTTATGTTCTGCCCGAATGATATTAATTTTAGTGACTACCAATTCTCTTAGTCAGCAATTCTTCATCCACATACATTTTTCTTTTACAAGCATTTTAAAATATACATTCCGAACAAGATTAAATTTTTACTTAAATACCCTATTATTTACATGTTTTTTTTTTTGTTTTTTTTTCTATCTTCGGAAGCTACACAATTTTACAAAAGTTCCTAGGTTAGGTATTTATGATTTTCTTTATCCTCTTTCTCTTCTTGGCTTGCACAACACTTTCACTTTGTCACTATTATACTAACTTAACTATATTTACAATAGTTATACAGTTTCTTGTTCTTGGCAAATACACAGATATATTAATGATCTAACCATTATCTCTATTGTTTACTCTGATCATGTTGTCTACCCCTAAACTTGTTTTCATATTGATTTCTTTTCCGGTTTTCCCATAAATTGTCATTTCTGGGTATGGGACCACGATATCTCTCTCGAATCTTGTAATTCTGATTCGAGTTTGGGGTTGCCACCTGCCCGAAAAAGTTTTGGAAACCTATTTCACCTCGATTTTGATTTTTGCTTTGATCAATCTCCTGTTTGGCTTTGTTTGCACTAAGATTAGTACCTACACTAAGATTTGCGCTTACACTAGGATTTGTGTTTACACTAGGACAAGCAGAATTAGCACGACTATCACTTAATTTCAAATTTTCCAGTGTTTGCTTTACACCCTGGATTTCCGTAACCACTTCCTTTACATGCTCATTTAAATCTTCCATATTTACAGTTAACCTCCTACCTTCGCTTTTTGCCTTCTGTAACCTAAGCTTACTGTCTTCCAATTCTTTGCAGGTTGTTTCTCTCTCATTATTCAATATCTGCCTTACTTCTTCCCTAAGCTTACTACTCTCTCTCTCAGATTTCTCAACAAATCAAACAAATTCTCGATTAATTTCTTTCTTTACAGTTTTTACCTCTCCTGCAACCTGACTTCTGTTCTCTCTAACCTCAATTCTTAAATCATCCACTTCTCTTCTAATTTCCGCCTGAAAATTTTCTATCACATGTTGTTGGTTTTCTATTCTCTGTGCTAATTCTGTCAAGCCTCGATTATTACTCTCCAATTTCTCTGTCAACACTTTGCTACTCTCTATCTCTTTCTCTGTCTTTTCAGTTAAACTTTGGGTGGTCATTTCTAGCTGTTCAGTCAAACACTTATTGTTATTTTCCAATTTCTCAGTTAAACTTTTATTGTTATTTTCCAATTTCTCAGTTAAGCTTTTATTGTTAGTTTCCATTTTCTCCCTAACCTCAGTTAAATTTTTATTGTTAGTTTCCATTTTCTCCCTTACCTCAGTTAAACTTATTTTCATTTCATTCAACATTGCCATTATCGGCCCTAGCATATTACTTTCTGTATTTACAACTGGTGTTTGACATTCCCTGCCAGAATGACCTTCCCTTAGCTGTTCTCTTTGATCTGATACATTTACATTTCTCCCTACATTTGTTACTACATCTACAGTTTCCCTATTTACAACTTCTGTCTCCTGAATGTTACTATCTACTACAGACTGTTCCAACATCTTGCCGTTTCTAAGAAGCATCTACCTAAATATCACTGATAAAAAAGTTTAACACTCAGTACCTTATTATTGATGCTGCACACTGATGTTGCCACCGTCCTTGATGTTACTGGTCCATTACTTCCGCAGTCTCTGTTGATTCTCTTCTTCTCGAATCTTGTTGCCCTTACCGTGTCAGCTTCTGCTGGTCCTCTTCTTCTTCAATATCGTTGTCTTATCGTGCCACATGTTGGTTCGCCATTTGACGCAAATATTCCTCTAAGTCTAAGACATCTTTAAGATCTAAAAGATCTCATCGCCAGGATATCTCCTATCCTGTGTTTGGTGTCCCGGTATCTAACTAGCTCTAGCAAGAGGTCCTAATCTACAAGGTATGCGTGAGTTGTGGTAGGAATGGAACCAAACGAAGAATTCACAAACATTTGACTTTATTTTCAAATTTCCTGATTTATAGAGAACTGCCAATGATATCTAAATAGAATTACACTTTGCAACTTCAACTGCAACGTTATAATACTTGAACTTTGTTGCCCTCTAGCAACCGCTGAAAAATTTATACGCGCCAGCTTACGTACAAATCCCAAATTGCATGTGTATTCTCTGCTCGATTAAAGATGAATGTGTGTTGCGTTGCATATGTTCGGGCTTTGCACGTACAGCAATTGTAACCTTATCACTCATTTAAATCTGCCTAGGTTTCCATTCTTGAGACTTTAATCTATTCAGCTTTATTACGTCTTCCCCTTAACTATCGATTCGAATCTCCTTTTGTTTCTTTCTATTATCAATTACATATATTCACATTATAATTTCGGTTTCAATATAATAACACAGAATATTATAAAATATTCCATACCCATCTTTTGGAATTATGTGCATGGTTTAACCAGCATTGAAATGTATTATGTTTAGAAATAAACTTATTTTTACAAATGATTATAATTTTATTTATATAACTTTTATTGTTGTTGCACAGTTTTTGTAATCATTGTAACAATTTGTTCTCACATCTTAATTTTTTGTGTAACCGTTATAATCTGGGTAAAATATTCTGTTTTTGTAATATTCACATACCACTTTTTGTTTAAAACAGTTACATTTATATATTTAGTCTGTGCCACTAGGCAACTTAATTTTATAGTCAAGACTAATGAATAAATAAAACTTAGATTTAAATAAAATATTCCAAAAACTATTCACATACATTGTTTAAAACACTTAAATACACCGTACATGTTGTGGCTGACACACCTGTCATCCCTGCAAGTAATTACGCATGAGTAATAGAGAGTTAAGATCAGTTTGTTTTCTTATTCTCTTATTGCCTGTCACCCACTGTTCTTTAAATGCAACCCGCTGTTTTTGTTTAGCTTGTTTTTGCCACTGTTGACACCTGCAGCAGCATTATAGTGGTAATATGTACTATCTACTATCTAGCTGCTTGATTGAGTGAGTTGTATTGTACATGTAAAAGTGTGGTAAGAAAGTGGCTGTTAACGTAAAATGAGTAATCCGGATGAAAGTTTAATCCAGAATGGGGAAGTTTCAATATACCTCGCTCTGCAAGTGAGAACGGTATGACCCTAATGACCTAGTTGTTGATGGGCCCTTAAACCCGAAACCCGGAAATGGTATGAAAGTTAAATGCAAATCATGTGGTTTAGAAATGCAGGGACTAGCTGCTAGAATGAAGTTCCATATTCAGAAATGTAACAGCACAATAGCTAATCATGAAAGAGAAAAAAGAGGCTATTGAATCTTCTGACAATGAAGATAGAAAATTGAAAGAGATCCAGTAGTTTCACCTTAAGCATCAAAACAAGAGAGATAATTAGTTCTGAATTGAATGGCTTATTTCCACTTCATAATTACAAATGAGTACAGTTTTATTGCTAATACATATTACTAGTCTGGTTACAATATATCACATAAAAAATACTTCCTACCCAATCCTACTAGGTCTGGTTATTTTTATAATGAACCCTCTTTATAATCCCTTATTTACGCACATTCATAAATTGGGTCATTAAAACATGTTAACGAACTCTCTCCACTGCACAAGGGAACCATGAAGATGATGTGAATGTAAGCTCCACAGTGGGAAGTGCAACTGGGGGAAAAGTCTCTGCAGGGAATCAAAAACTGAAAGTAAGTGTTCATGGTGATAGTCTTGCAAAGGGGATAGCATTGAAAATGTGTAATAAGAGTAATTATTATGTTATTGGGTATGTCAAAAAGTGTGCCAAGATTAGGGATGTTATAGCAAATGTCAACACAAATACAAACTTCAGTGTTATAATAAGTGGTACAAATGACGTATGTTGTAATGAAGCATGGAAACTTCTAAGTGTCCTCAGCGAAATAATTAGTAAATTTGGAAATCAGCAGTTTGTCATTGTAAACATTCCACATAGATATGATGTAGATTATAATTCTTTCATAAATAGGGAAATTAGGAAAACAAATAGGAAAATGAAACACTTATGTTCAGGAAATCAGAATGTAGTACAAATAGATATAGGTAAGTTAAGTAGAGAATTCTACACAAAACATGGATCACAAATGAACAAAAAAGGTAAGATGTTAAATAAGGAAAAATTGAAGCTATTAACAGTGAAGCAACAAGATTCTAAAGTAAGAACAAATTAGAAACTAAAAACTTCACTTATCTTATTGATTTGCTGCTGACCCTGGGGTTTCAAGCTGTGTCCAGCTCATTCTCAAAGCCATATTGCCAGTTGTGACATTGAATTTTTAAGTTCCAGTTCTACCTCTTAAGATAAGTGAAGTTTTTAGTTTCTAATTTGTTCTTACTTTAGAAGGTAAGATGTATCTAGCAACTAAACTAATAATAGAAATAGATGCACTAGAAAAGAAGAGAAAAAATCCTGTAATTCTAGACTGTATGGGCAAAATTCCAGTAGAGATAACTTCTTATTCACAAGAGACACATAATTCTCCCTATGGTGTTGATAAAATAAATTCCTCAGTACTTAGAATATTACACCAAAATACCCAATATATCAGTAATAAAGTAGACTTAATAGAAAGTATTTTGCAGCAACTAAATGCCCATATTATGGTTTTCTCAGAACATGGACTAAAGATAGATGAACTAAAAATACATAGTTTTAGTAATTATAAACTAGTTTCCTCTTACTGTAGAGATTTGCATAGAAGTGGAGGAGTCGCAATTTATGCTAAGAGAGAGATTCAATGCAATCCAATGTGTCTATCAAATTTCTGCATAGAAATGGACTTTGAAGTAGCAGGTATGAAATTAATCACCGAAATTGGGAATATAACAGTAGTGGGAATTTATAGATCACCCAAATCAAATGTAGAAAAATTCCTAATACAACTAGAATTGCTACTTAACAAACTACTTACTCATAAACAAAATCTTATTCTTGTAGGGGACTTTAATATAAATGTAGGGAACTATGCTTTTACTGATCTCTTAAAAAGCTTTAATCTACACGATACCACATCATTTTTGGGGCCAACTAGAGTTGCAAGCCACTCAAGTACCACTTTGGATTACATCATAACTAACCTATAATAAATAAATACACAACTAACAATGAGTTTCATTGTAAGTTCAGACCACATCTCGCAGATTATAAATATTTTTAACTGTCAACAAAAAATTTGTAAGAAATATTTTACTTCTGTAAGGGACACAAGCGAGAGCAAAATAGCTGAGCTAAATACAATGCTGTTAAAAGAGGACTGGATTAAAGTATATAGTGCAGAAAATGCAGAGAAAAAATGGAACCATTTCTTTGATATTCTGAGTTATTACCTAAACATTGTATGTCCCAAAATTAAAAAGACTATAAAACAGTGCATTAAACAAAATCCTAAACTAAAGTTCAGTTATGAGTTGAGGTCACTGCGAGACAAAGTGAAAGAGGTGTATAACTATTATAGGGATACTAAGTTAGATATATATAAAACATTATATACAGAGTATAAAAAACACTATCGATCAGCTGTAAAAGCAAACAAAGTAAAATTCTACTCGAACAAAATTAAAAATTCAGAAAAATAAATCTAAAACAATGTGGAAAATTATAGATGAGTAAAAAAATCCAGAAGTAAAAGAGCAAAATAATATTTACCTAAACAGAAATGGAGAAATAATAACAAACTCGGTACATATTAGTAACATATTCAATGATTATTTTGTTAATATTGGAAATTCTTCTGTCCAAAATAAAATGAGAATCGGCAATAAAAATATATCCAAATCCATGTATGTAAATGAAACAAATGATCAGGAATTAAATATAGTAATAAACGGTTTTAAGAGCAAGAGATCCAGCGGTTGGGATGGCTTTTCACCTGTTATGCTCAAAAAATGCAAGCATGCTCTAATGGACATACTGGTGTACTTAATAAATTATTCAATTAATGAAGGTACTTTCCCCGAAAAACTTAAGATCGGTATTGTGCGTCCTGTGTATAAAGGTGGTAATAAAATGGATGAGTCGAACTATAGACCTATTACCTTAACATCAATATTTGCTAAATTATATGAAAAAGTCCTGGAAAAACGAATAATAAGTTACTTAAATGCAAATGGCATAATAGCAGACTTCCAACATGGATTTAGAAAGGGATACTCGACTATTATTATCCATGAAGTATTCACAAATATGGACATAGGCGAGAATACTATAATATTATTTCTAGATCTATCTAAAGCATTTGACTGTGTGTCACATAAACTGCTGTTAACGAAACTAGAAAATTATGGGCTAAGGGGGAAAATAAATAAAATATTACAGTCTTATCTAGTAAATCGTAAACAATGTTGTGAACTAAATTGGCTGTATGGAAATCATTTCGAATCTGTTCAATCTAACATTCAAAATGTAAAATCTGGAGTACCTCAAGGATCTGTCCTAGGGCCACTGCTCTTTATTTTGTATGTAAATGATTTGGGGGAATCAACCGATTTGAAACTCATATTATATGCTGACGATACTTCACTCATTTGTAAAGGAAAAAACTTGCTACAACTAGAAAACAAAATTTCTTAAAATTTGCTACAAATTTCAAATTATCTTAAAGATAACTCTCTTAAATTAAACATAAAAAAAACCAAACTGATACATTTTCAGCATCAGCAAAAAAAGGAGGAGGAGCTAAACTACATAAATGTAAGACTTGAAAGTACTAAAGTAGAACAGGTATCTAATCAAAAATTTTTAGGAATATATCTTGACGAACACTTAACATATGAAATGCATGTAAATGAAGTAAGTAAGAAAATCACAAAAAACATATACCTACTAAAATACTTTGCAAAATACCTTAATGTAGAAGAGCTTAAAGCTATATATTACGGCATAATATACGTCCACTTGGAATATGGTATTGAAATTTGGGGAGGTTGTGGGGTAACAAAATTAAACAGGATACTATTGCTACAGAAGAGATCCATACGTCATATTTTTCAATTAAAGACTACAGACACGTGGAAGCCACTCTTTAAAAAGAATAAAATATTGACAATAGTTGCTATTTATGTATACAAAGTAATTATACTGATTCAAAACAAATCACCCACTAAAAACACAGATATCCATACATATAACACCAGAGGGAATGAAAATTACCATAGAATGCACTTAAATAAGGCTTCAACCAAAAAGGATCCGATTGTAATGGGAATGATATTATATAATGCCCTACCAAGAACTATAAAAGAGCACTCAAGAAAAAACCCCTTTGCTAAAGAGTTAAAGAATTATCTAATTGAAAAGTGCCCATACAGGTTAGAAGAGATGTTAAATTAATGTGTACTGTTAATGTATTTTTGCATATTCAATATTCCATGTTTGTATTCCATAAGTCTAATTATGTGCCATGATGTACTTTTTATTCATGTATTAGCATTTGACAATGCTCCATGCTTGTATTACAAGTTTTATGAGCAATAAATTTGAATTTGAATGAGTTGCCTGCAAAATGGTGCAAACAGAGGCATACTAAAATCCTCTTTTGACAAACAGCATATCTCTCATAGTTTGATTAAACAAAATATATATACAAACACATATGCCTTGTCTTTCTTAACTACTCTGGTCCATTTTTCCCATACTTTTCCTAATTATTCCTCAGTCATTTTAATCCTTCTTCTCCCTGTATCAGTTACCATTTTAATTGCAATAATTTCCTTGTGCGAAATGTCCCATTTTGCTTCACATATACCCTCACTCCAATTCTTTACTGCCTCACATTCTAATAAACAATGAAATATTCCCTCCATCTCCTTACACATAAAAGCACCTTTCTCCATTGCCTCCTCTGAAACCTCTTAAAAATAATGCTCCTGAAGTCATCCAAGTCAGCTCTTCTCTTTCAAATTTACCACAACAATCCACACGTTTCTCTCTCCCGTAATATTTAATTATTCTGTACAATTAAGTAAAAATTGAAGCTATTAACAGTGAAGCAACAAGATTCTAAAATAAGAACAAATTAGAAACTAATACAGATAAATGATGCTTTAAAACTTTTAAATTTACAAGATAAAGCTATACAATTCACTTTGGAAACTGAGAATAATGGGTTCCTTTCATTTTTGGACTTAAAAATTAAAAGACATAAAAATAAATTGAAATTTGATATTCACAGAAAATCTACTCACACTGATAATTACATAAAATATAAAAGTTTTAATCCTTTTGCACATAAATTTGCTGTTTTTAATAGTTTAATTTATAGATTAATAAATATACCCCTTAATAAAGATGAATTTGACATAGAATATAAACATATTATTAACACTGCAGTAATTAATGGTTTTAATACAGATTTTATACATAAAAGGATAGGGGAATTTAAATATCAAAAAGCTGTCAAAGAAGTTTCAACCCTTAAAAAAATAAAAGATAATTATATTTTTAAAAAGTTTACTTACCATCCATGGGCTAATAAAAAATTTACAAGGATTTTTAAAGAATATGGAATAAATTTGGTCCCTCAAAATAAATTTAACATACAACATTTACTTAATTTTTCAAAAAAAGATAAAATACCAAATTATAAAAAATCTGGCATTTATCAATTTAGCTGTTCAGATTGTGATAAAGTTTATATTGGTAAAACTAAATGTCATCTAGAAACCAGAATAAAAGAACATTTTAGAAATATTAAATATAGACAAACTGATAAATCAGCTGTGGCAGATCATTTTTGGTCATTTAATCATGAAATTAATTCAGAGGTTAAATTATTAAAACAGTTAAGTAATCCGATAGATTTAATGGTTTGGGAAAAAATTTTTATTTTAAAAAACAGGAACCATGTCATGAACTTTGAATTACCATCTATAGATTGTATTTATAAATTTTTGTTTTCAGAGATTGGTAAATAAAAAATTGAATATGAATAATTGTTTTTCACAAAAATAAAAGATTTTAGCTTGGCAACGATTTTGTTTATATGGCTTTGAGAATGAGCTGGATATAGCTTGAAACCCCTGGGTCAGCAAAAGAGAAAAAGAATATCAACATACTAAGATAAGTGAAGTTTTTAGTTTCTAATTTGTTCTTATTTTAGAGTATTCTGTACAATTTTAGAGAGCTCTCATACCTAAACCTATGGCCCCTTCCATCTTTATGTATTCAACTCCTTGCCCAACTTCTTCCCAGAATCCCACTTTATTTTTATTATTAATGAAAAAGCACACAATGTGCAAATACAAAATTCGATTACATTACTCTAGTGCTAGTTTTGTTATTGACATTTGTCTTTTCCTGCAGGCTTTTTGCATCATATCTTTCAGTGTTCACTGCACAGTTTACACACACACTGTCTTCATCGATCTGGTGGAATCTCTTGTTTTGGCAGAACTTGTGGAAACCATATGTTGCATATCATGTTACTATGTGTCAGATCTGTTTGCCTGTTTCTATTCTTCTATCATTATGACATCTGTTAATTGAAGTTGTTCCAGATGGGATTGTGTTTTTCTGCAAGTATTTGGTATGCACTGTCATAGTCTTTGGTGTTTAGCAGAAGTATATGCATTCGGATGTATTCTGGAAAGAAAGATTCTATCGTTAAGACATAAGCCAGTCTTGACCGTACTGTCTTTCCAATGCCTAGGATTCATTTGATATAGCAGGCTTTGACTTTCTCAAGTGTTACGAGGTTGCTGAGTCAAATTAATTTGACGCAGATCATGTGGATCTCATAAGTTGCAATTGGAGCTATGGCTGTTTTAAATAATGTTATTGCAGATTTATTGAGAGTTTTTGGGGCTGTTGGATACCGTAAGTTGCTTTTATTACTGCTGTCACTCTTTCTTTCACAGAAATGTTGAAGAACGTCAGTGTTGTTTGGAGAGTCACAAGCTATCTGAATTTTTGTACTACTTCTAACAGTTTATTTTCAGTCAGTCAGTTATTTTCTAACAGTCTTCTTTGTCGTCTGAACCTATTACCATGTCATCTGCATGAAGTATGAGTGTTACTTAACTGTCCATAATGATGCTTGTGATGTCTGCTGTTATGATGTTGAACAGTGTTGGACTGATCAGGTCTCTTTGTTATATGCTGTTTGTTTGAGTTAAAAGTCTTGGGATAGGATTATATCATCAGATATTTGGATGTGGTTGTATAGTGTAGAAGGCTTTGCTGCAGTATATGAAGACTAAAAAATATTTTTTCTCTGGATGTCTTAGTGTGTCTTGAGCCTGTTCTATTAAGCAGTTCATAGCATTTAGGATGCTTCTTCCCCTTCTGAAACCAAACTGGTTTTCTGATATTAGAGCATCTACTTTACTGTTAAGCCTGCTAGATAATATTTCCATGAACATTTTGAATGATGTATTTTCGAGAGCTATATCCCTGTATGAGCCCAGATTGCAGGTTTCTCCTTTACCTTTGAAAAGGACTTTTATACTTGATGCTCTCCATTGTTCTGGCATTTTTCCTGTGGTCATGGATTTGTTGAATAATTCCACCTGTAGTGTTCCATCATGTGATATGATTCTTTGAGGTGTTCCATAAATATCTGATCTTTTTAGGCTTTGTTATCACATGGCATATTTCTTGTCTCTCTATAGAGGCATGTTGTATAGTATTCATAGGCCATGTCCATGAGTTTCCTACTCTGTTTAGAACTCCAGTTTTCCAGCACTCCCCCATCCCAATTTCTTGTACTCTATCCATCCAAGTGTTCAATTTCGATACTTTGTGTGGCACTGTTGTTATTTTTTTTTTTTTGTTTTTGTTTTTTTTGTTTTGTTTTTTTTTTTGTATTTTTTTTTTTTAATGGTGCATCCTGAGTTTAAATCAGTTTAAATCCTGGTGTCATTATTGTAGTACTTGTAGTGGCATATGAGATCTCCAGTATTTCTCTAGAGAGCAGTAGTGGGAAGGCAATCATGGAATAAATTACTTCGTTTTGAATTTTATAATATTTAATGAAATTTCAAATTTATTTTTATAATTATAACATAATGATTATTATAAATGTTTTAATGAACATGTCATCTAACTAAAATACTATGAAATTTAATTTTACACATATACACTCACATATGCATGCACGCAAGCACCCACCCACACACCCCCACACACAAACACACACACACCCACACATACACAGACACACACATACATTCTTGCCTGAAAATTTTCTTATATATGCAGTAAAACCTGCCTAAACTGGACCCCCTGTATACCAGAAACCTGGACAAATGGAAAATAAATTTCGGAGTGGTCCTATATCCTATGTTTAGGGTCACAATTTTATGGTAAATAAAATTTGTGAATGTCGGTATAAAAAGAAGGCTCAAAGTGGGATAAAAGCAGCGAAATAAAATATCAAATATTACTGTAATAATTTACATTTCAAATGTTATGTGTAGCACGTTCATTGAAATAACAAGTAGGCATGGTTTCTAAGTTCCCTGCTGTAATATTGGTTCTTTTATATGACAAAATATTGTACACTGAAGGAGCTCCTTTACAATCGCCATTACAAATTGAAACATAGATACATAGACTGTGGTTCTGAGCATCCCATTCTACATTGGGCATGAAAGACTACTTAATTTTACTCATATGCCTCTCTGTCAAGCTTGAGGTGCTTTTATATACTGTAAATATATGACACAACACAATCGACTTTACTTCCCTTCCAAGGGAAGCCATGCTAAGAATTTTTAGGCCTGTAAAAATTCATCGTCCTCTGCCTGATTTGAACTCGCAACCTAGGGAACCAGAGGCTGGCATGTTACCCCTAGACCATTGAGGACAATGTTCATTGCCATTGAAACTCTTTCAAGCTCATGTTGCACCTAGATTTCAGAGTGGACTTAACTGTACAATCAAGCGCCTTGGCTCTACAGTGCATCAATACGCAAAACAAACTCAGCTTTAAACTTGCACTCCCTGCTGTCTATCACAGCCTTCCATAAAATATGCATGAACTTATCATTCGAGTCTAAGCTATGTGTGTTTGAGGAGTGCAGGAAAACCAGTGGAGCAGATGGGGGTATTGTCTCTGGCACTTTACTCCAATGGTGGTGCTGTAGCATAGAAGGTATATTATTCTAGGCATTTACTGAATGCTCACACATGCCACTGGTTATCTACCAACCTACCTTCCCTGCCACTCTCATATACCTTTCCTGCTTATTGTAAACATAGTTGCATTTCTTCCAGCCACACAGAGCTTGAACTCTTGACTTTTACCTCGCATCTGGCTTTCAAGTGAAACATCTTGTTTTATTCCTGAAATAAGTCTTTTAACATCAGTTTTGCAGAAACATTGCAATGAAAATTTAACTTCATGTTAAATTGTAAATAAACACTCATTTCACGAGTAAATATTGCAATAAATGATTAATTTTGAGGTAAATCTTAAACGCTCATTTTGCGAGTTGCATTAAAATTTGTGCTTAATTGCAAGAGTAAACATTGGTAATTATGCAGACACTTGTAATAGAATTGATTCTGAAACCTTTTTATTGTGTATTAACGTATTTTGTGTCATTGCAATCCACCAAAAATTGTGTCCCTATCTATGTTATATAACACTCTACAATGCAGAAACAGAATAATTTTCTGGAACAGTTTGCTTAAATAATCTGACTAAGATGGATTATTATGTGTGTAATATATACTTATGTGCTAAATTTTTAAAGTGATAACTAGAGCCCAAATTTCATGTAATGACATATTCCGTTGCTATATACATAGTTATAAGAAATGTTGATGAAGTACACTGAAAGGACCCCAATTCCAAAGTTTTAAATTATATGCTTTTACATATTTTGAGGTATACATATTTCACACCATACTACATAATTTTACATATTTTAATATTATTGTAGAATTGTTATACATTTTCGTCAATCCCATACATTTTCGTTACAAAGCAAGAAAGGAAAACCAATTTTAAGCTACATTATTATGCTCCCCATACATTGTCATCAGTCCCATAAATTTCTCTAGGCCAATACATAAACAAACATGCATCACTACTGCTACCATGCATCTCATGAATGTAAATAAATAACCTGTCATGTCCTCCAATGTTTATTGTGCAAGTGTAGGCCAATCACAAGTGTCAACCTATGTACATCCAGAAACCAGGTCAATTCCCTGACATTGTTGAGTTACTTCATGTCTGAAAGAGCTGCTGGGAGTGTTCCTTCACGTCTTTGAAGTGATTAATTATTTTGAAACCCTGTGTGATGTCCCATAACTTCTACCAAAGGTATGTCAGAAATAAGTTACTCTACGCATTTTACAAGTAACAAACTGTTATCTATACATTCTTGTGGAATTATGCATCCAATTTGGAACAGAAACCATTTATTTTTTTCGAGATCGACTGATCAAAGAAAAAAAGTCATTAGACTTTTTTGTTTGTAATGCTTCTATGAAGTACATATTAGAAGGAATTTAATGACTTCCCTTCCATCCTGTATATCCATTCACAGTATATCATGTATTCCCCTCATTACATTAAATTGTAACTCTCATTACCCAAATTTTAATTTATTTTATTCATTTTTGCTTTATTAATGAAGAGGAATAATTTATTTTGTTTCACAATGCTGTTTGTTATACTACATTTCTGTTTTATTCCTACCCATATGTATTAATGGTGTTTGCATACTATGATCTTTTTGTGCTGCCATGGTATTTTCAAACAAGGACATTGATTCAATGTGCAGAATATGTTTCATCTGATCATATTGCCTCTTTAGCTTCTAATACAGAGGGTTGTTTCCAATCTCTGATAACAAATTGTGAATGTGATTGTTGCATTTTTGCGTGTGCAGCAAGTTATGTTATAGGTGTGGCTTTTATTATCCCTAAGTAAATTGATCCACATTGGGAAGGCTACATTACTGCCCTTTCTGACACACAGTATAGTTATTCTGCTATTGTTGAAGCATGCAAGAAGCAACACTTTTGTGTCAAATTATGGGATTAGCTCAGTATTGAATAAAAAGGGAAAAGGTCGCATGGGGTTAATTCCAAAAGGAAGAAAACAGGTAAACCCACAACCTGCTACTAGACGATCTACAGAGGTGATAAGGAAAGTCAAGGCCCTCATCTCTGACACTAATCCAGCCACATAGTGGACCATTGCAAACAAATTGGGAATATCCCTCACAACTATTAACACCATTATAAAACAAAGATTTAAATATGGAGAAATGTCACAAAGGCTGAGTTCATAAGTTGGTGCAGCAAGTTATGTTATAGGTGTGGCTTTTATTATCCCTAAGTAAATTGATCCACATTGGGAAGGCTACATTACTGCCCTTTCTGACACACAGTATAGTTATTCTGCTATTGTTGAAGCATGCAAGAAGCAACACTTTTGTGTCAAATTATGGGATTAGCTCAGTATTGAATAAAAAGGGAAAAGGTCGCATGGGGTTAATTCCAAAAGGAAGAAAACAGGTAAACCCACAACCTGCTACTAGACGATCTACAGAGGTGATAAGGAAAGTCAAGGCCCTCATCTCTGACACTAATCCAGCCACATAGTGGACCATTGCAAACAAATTGGGAATATCCCTCACAACTATTAACACCATTATAAAACAAAGATTTAAATATGGAGAAATGTCACAAAGGCTGAGTTCATAAGTTGTTGCCACATCACATCTCAAAACATCGCACCAACAGAAGAAGCTCTATGAGAAGCACCTGGCAGGAGAAAAATGGAAATTTGTGGTCACATTAGATGAGACACTGCAACAAACCCCGAGCAATTTACTACCAACCAAGGGGTGGAAAAAATCTTCAAGGATGAAATACAGAATGTAGAGAAAGCTTCTCAGAATGATGGTCATCACTGATTACTGTTACAATGGGAAACTGATTATTCGTAGAGTTGCTAAAAAGGCCAAAATCAATTCCATGTATTATCAGGATGAAGTACTCAGCCCAATTTACCACACTGAAATCCCGGTTCTCTGTGAGAGAGACCAAAACAAAGTCTGGGTGCACCAAGATAAGACCACACTTCTGTTTCAACTCTAATATTTTTGCAAAGAATGGAGTAGGAAATGGAATACATGCTATTCTATTCAGTAAGATCCCAGTGAAATCTTCTGATGCTTCTGCAATGGATTTTTGCACCTTTGGACTCTGAAAATGGCATTGGAAAGTAGGTGCTCTTGAGCAATTGATGGTCTCTGGAAAGTCTATAAAGAGGAGCAGGAACTTCTGGACATGACTGCACTACACAAAAGCCTTCTCCAGTGGAAACTAAGGTGCAAAGCAATTGCGACATGGCTTTTTGTAAGGTAGGAACAAAATCAAACTATTTATTTATGCCAACAAACTTAATGCTGGTGTTTTTAAATGCACAAGCCATGTGTGGGCAATAAATAAATAAATGAATAATAATTACCATCTAAAGGTTATTTATCCCGGGACATAAAGTACTTAAAATTGTAAGTTGCCCTTGGGGTATTTATCTCTGATGTGAGATTCTCTTTGTAGGCTACAAATACAAATCAGTTGGAGAATTCAATGGCATACTGGCAAGTTGTCACAGTAGCTAAATAGTTAGAGCAGCCACATGTAAAGTGGAGGGTCTGTGGTTCAAATCCCAGCTGTGGCATTGAATTTTTCAGTTCCGATTCTACCTCCCAAAGTCAAACTTGCTATAAGAGATATGAAACCACCCTCCATATTCCAGATATGAATTATGATTGGTGATATTCTTAATTTATTTTTGTCTAAAACAGTATATTATAGGAAATATAAGTTGTTCATTCCAATGGTCTTGTCCTTAGTGCATGTAAGTTCTATAACTCCATTCAATTCATTTATTATATAACCATTTTGTTAAATATTTAATTCATTCTTCAATATTGAGTATTATCTTCTTTTTATTATTGAGTATAATCAACCTTATTTCGTTTATATAATAGTTTTTACGAGGGTCATTCCAGAAGTCCAGGCAATTATGGGATAATGTTTGACACCATGACAACTGGGGAAATCCATGCTGTACACCATGAAGGCAGTGTGGATCACAATGCCAACAGAAAATAGGGATAGAGGACAGGAGTTAGCACAGGTTGAAATAGAAAGTATACAATGGAACTCCGTGTAAATTTATTGTGCACAAGTACAAATGGAACAAACATCAATCAATTAACTCCCATGGCACTGTTTCAACACACAAGCTGTCCTTCAATACAGCCTCCCAGAGCATCCACACAGCATTGCTAATGACAGGGAAGGCATTGAACGCCATGGGCATTGCCATACATGTGTGCCACTTGTCGCCAATACGCTATTAGAATATCTGCCCTATTTCCAAAGCAATAGGGCAATGCCCTATCCCCAAAGCTTGTCATAGGTCAGCATGACCCTGAGTAGTATTCAAGCTATACAGCATGGCAGTTTTCACATATGATCGCTGTTTCAATCTATTGTAGCATGGCCAACTTCAGACTGAATGTTTCAGTACAGGTACCTAGCTATCCTCGCTTACAGTCCCCATCTGTCAGTTGAATTTGTACAGTTTGCCGCAAGGTTTTGAATGTATATACAGGCAGTATAGTGATGTCACAAGTTGAAAAGATATCACATCGTTGCTAAGACTAATGAAATGACATTTATAGGTATCTATCATTACTATCTTTAATAATTACCATACATAAATCCATTGTTGTAGCAATCTTGCGAGAAAATAAACATATTTTTTAAATTGTATTTTCCATTATACATTTTATTTCACCACAGCACATTATTTATTTTTATTCATTATACAAGTCATTAACAATAAAGAATTCCTGTATATATTCTTTTCATCTGAGCTAATCTGTTTCATTATTTTTGACCAGCACTTTTTGTGAAAAATATACCTGTCTTTCATCATAGAAACTATTCTCACCTTAATTGCACTCCAGATTCATGTTACCTTTGTGCAATAACAACTGTGATACAGTAGAATCCCAATAATTCAACCTAATGTGGACTGAGAGATTGCCGAGTTACCAAAATGTTGAGTTTCATGGAATAAGGGGTCTGTTATTCACAACTCATAACATAATATGGCAAATTACATAAATACATATTCTAACACATTATAGGAAACAAAAGTATAACATATTCTAATAGTTATTAAATTATTAATGTATCAACATATTAATATGTTTCCCTTTGTCCGACATTTTCACATTCTCACTGGCAGAAACAACTCAACACAACACTAACAATAAGCTTGGAATCTTGGAAGCTGCACTGTAACCAGAAATATGTAACTGAATGTTTAGCTTACCACATAAGGGTATTTTTAGACATGGTAAATGACCTTGCTAGGATCTGCACAAGTGACATCATGAAAATTGATTAAGGGTAAAGCCTCTGTTTCCTTACTTGGGATAGACAAGACACTGCTGATAATGCAAGATGGCACTGTACTTAATCATCCACGGTCCGCAATGTTTATGTACTGCACCATAGATGGGGAGAATTGACTCAATGTGTCACTTCCCCTACATTGTAGTTTTAACCCCATCCACTACCTCACCGCGACTAGCTACCAGGCCATGCCTCCCGCTATTGTCTGTCTACCTCAGAGAACCGGTCAGTCCTTCAAATTGTGTCTATAAGTGGAGAGGGTAAATACTCGATTGCATTCTTGTCATCCCTCTTCCCCATGCCTGTACTACATGGAAATCTGCAAGATAACTTGACACCACTATGGTCTTATAAATGCAAATGTGAAGTCGATCATAAACCACTGCGCAATTCGTCACCTCTAAAAGTTACCTTTATACTGGGTAAAGCAATAAACCTTGAAACCTTATGTATCCACAATATTAGTGGCAAGCTTTTGGTTTCCTGACAGTGGCCTGCTGACTGCTTGTATTCTGACTAGATATGGAAAGTCAATGCATGATTGCCCCTTTTGTCACTGTCTGGGAGAATGCGGTAAGTTGTATGTGTATACTAATTAAAACTGACCTATATTAATCTTACTGTAGAGTAAATAATAGATATTATTATATTTAAGTTTAAAAATAAAAGAAAATAATATTAATAAAACAGGTTGTTGAGTTACACGAAATGCGGAGTTATCGGGATTCTACTGTATTTAAATACTTTCTCGTAAGGCACTTTAAGTGAAGTAACTAGCCAGGTTCTAACCTTTTTTTATTTATTCGTTAATTCCAGCTTAAAATTCTTAAATAAATTGTTTAGATGATTGTAATTATCATATTTATTTTATATTGCAGACTTTTACTATCTGCTTTCATCAATAATGCTTTTAATTATCTTTGAAATATAAAACATTATAATATTTATTCAAATTAACTGGATGATCCTGTGCATCATCCTATCTGTCTATCTGATTTTGTGGTTCAGGTGCCTAGTTACTATTGTTAAGTATTCAAAATTTTTCAAACATTGAGTTTTGCTTAACTAGTTTCTCTGATACCTTCTAATTACTTTATGATATTGATTCTGTTAAATGAAATTAAACTTAATGATCATAAGTAATGTTACACTTTCTTATGTTGTAGATAACCTCACAGTTTGCCTTTCCTTGTGTTTTGCTTTCTCTTTTTTCTGCCTTTTCTATGTCTTTAATGTGGTTTAAGAAACCTCTCCTCTCTCCTTTTGTCTACTATTTTCATGAAGTTTCATATGTTTTTACCCCCTTGAGTTTATATGTGATTATGTGACTTGTTTTTGTGTGGCTGCAAAAAACTAGAAAATGTCTGGTTATGCTTGAAATTAATTCTGTATCTGACATGTTTGGTTTTAAAATGTTTCCTTTATTTGCAATTTGTATGAAATAATCCACCAGTGATAACCCCGTTTGATTGTATTTCCCTGTAGCAAGTTCCACTCTAGCCTGATATTGTTTAGCAGGACCCCAATATCTTGGTAAAAATATGTTTCTGAAAGATGAGTATGACTCATTAACTAATGTTAATGTCAATCACTCTAATGCTTTGTTTTCTTCATAATTTTTAATTAATTTTGTATTTTTCTCACCTTAAAATATTCTGCTACAGGTGTTTCCTTTATGAACAATTTTGGATCATCTCCTTTTTCCATGTCGAATGTGGGTGGTGTTATTCTGATGTAAGAAACTGCTTGCATAATATGTGGACATTATGTGTGTGCGTGCGTGCATGTGTGTGTTGGTGGTTGGGTGGGCTTTAATCTTTATGTATTACATCATTTTGCCACATGTCATTTACATAATGTCCTTCACAAACATTATCATTAAATTTTACACTTTGTTTTTGTGTCTGCAATGCAATCACAAGCCTATCTATGTTCTGTGTATTTTCCTTTTGTAAATTATCATGTGCAGGACGTATGCTACGAAACTTGGCCATCAGGTCCCCGGCCTGTCTGCCACATGCGTGGACATCAAATCTCAAATCACATTAACAATTATCAGAATAAACACAAAACTTAATTTATCACAGATGTTGAAAATGCCATCCATATATATCAAGACATCTACAGCATCTTCTGAAGAAATTTTCATTAACACACATTAGTTCAGCTTTCAGAATAGCATTAATTTCTGTCTTCATATGTTGTTTTAATTCTTCTAGTGTATGGGGATTACTTTTCTGTACTTCGTTTTTCAAGTTGTCCCATAAATAAAAATCGCATACCATAAGATCAGGGGACTGAGTGGGCCATAAGCCCTTACTAATGATTCTGTCCTCAATAAATTGTAAAGACTCATCAGCCATATGTACAGTGGCAGTGCTGGAAATAGCCAGACTGACATTCAATGTCCGTCAGCTGTTTGAAAATTGGTGCCAGTATATTATTTCCGTATCTTTCTTCATTTACGGTACACTCATACAAAATAGGCCCTATTATTCTGTATCCATTCATTGTGCACATACCCCAGTTTTTGGTTGTGCAAGGGAGTTTCATGAACAAAACTGTGTTTGTCTGTTGCATAATATTGGTTATATTGTGATGACACATGACCTTGTAAATGAAAACATGCTTCGTCACTGAAGAGTATTAATTGTGGATCAATTGTTCCATCATTAACATTTCTCAAAATCCAGTTACAGAAATTTACCCAACTCTGGTGATTCACATGGTTGCAATTACTGGACAACAATAGCCTTGTATGGTTTAAGTTTTAAAAGTTTTGTTGATTTACATTCTAAGTTTTCTCAAATTTTGTCTAGTTTCTGTTCCATAAACAAATGCCTCTTTACCTTTCTTTTCCTATCATAAATTGTTCCTGTCTCCCTGAATTTATTTAAAAGCAAACAAATGGTCTCTACTTGGAACACACGTGCCAGGAAATTTAGTTTCAAATTGCCTTACAACTTCTCTACAAGATGATGTAAGCACATCGTACATAAACACTCATTGTTGCACTGTATACTGCAATCTATTCATGTTTGAACTGGACTAGAACAGCACTTAACACCTACCTAACAGAAGTAAGACTGATGTACATGTGATGATTAGCATGCACGTGACGGGAGATGCAGTGAAGGGGACACAGGCCATGCTCCTGACGGCCAAGTTTTGTTGTAAGTATACTGTATAACTTTTAATTCATTGTTGATCTCAGACCTAATTTCCATCTGGTTCAGCAAGTTACATTGCACTCGTACTTCCTATTTTCAGAGGAGATAGTCTGTTTTATGATTTCATCATCTACAATTTCCTTTATTATTGTTTCTATTTCTTCACCTGTTTTTTTTTTGTTTTTTTAACTTTTTCTAATTTTATTTCAAAATTATGCTGATTTATGCTATCTACTTCCTCAGCCAACTCTTTTCTCATTCTATTAACTTTACTTTCGATAGTACGTAGTTTAACATTGTGTCATTTCATTTTTACATTTCTCTAATTGATTTCCTAACATTCTCTTATACTCTCCCATCTTGATATTTAAATCACCTGTTTTGTTACCCATGCCTCTATTTTATTTTCCAAAATGATTTTTCTTACTTTCAAATTAGTATTATTTCCATGTTTTCCATTCTTTCCAGTCATACTCTATTTTCCTTTGTAATTCATTCCTATGTTGTTCTATTTCCTGTTACAAATATTTTTTTTAATCCCACTAGTTGGATTTTTCTATTATCTCCATTTTCCATTCTACCTCACTCTATTTTCTGTCCTAAATCATTCCTACTTTGATCTATTTTCATTCATAAATCTGCTATTTCTATCCTTGTGCTATCTTCAGATTCTTTTCTACCTTATTCTATTTTTTTGTATTCTGTTCCGTCTTCTGTCGTAATTCTGTCATGAATTTGTAAATGAGCAAGTAACAATTCTGCTTATGCTGCATCACCTATTTGCACTGTCCCCTCTACTAACCCTCTCCTTGATTTACTAGATTTCTCAATTCTGACCCCCCGCCCCCCCCCCTCCCAGGGGGACCTACTACAGTAGGTCCAGGTTTGGTGCACCTGGGGCTCCGAGCCACTCACCATCATTTCATCCCTGCCATGTTCATTAACTGTGCCATGTGCAGCGTTTTTATGTTGCTTTTTATATCACCCTCTTCCTTTTCTAGGTTTATTATGATTTTAGTTAGTAAGGCCTTAGTTTTAGAACTCCGGTCTCACCAGCAGGGATCTTTCCTATCTCCGTGGTCCTGTCCCACGGTTTTCAGAGCGGCCCCCAACTTGAGTGCTCTTCGAAGATCTCAGGCGCAAAGGTTGGGCGGACCCTTCACACTGCCCCCATGTGTAGCCTTAGGTGCGGAGCCCGTCCACACGTTATGTATACCCACGTAGCTCCTTGAGGGCACGGCCTGTGTTAATTCCCCGACGGCCGGGTGTCGTTGGGCTAGTATCACCGGCCGGACGTGGTACCGCTGACGGAACCTCGGTGTAATCAACCCGAAGTCCCCTGAATCCACGCTGACTCCGTTGAGGCAGCGTGGCCTAAAGTGGGGAGCCACAGGCGGTTATTCCTGTGTTGAGGGAATAAAGCCGGGGTGCGCGTGGTGAACGGTTTACCCACGTGGGCAAGCAGTGGAGACCGGAGGGTAGCTCCTCTGAAGTACGCCTTGAGGTCAGTCATAGAGGAGTCTCCATGGCGGCACAGACCGTGGAGATTTTGGTATCTTTTATCCTTTGACCCCCGGATGGCAGGCTGACGCCGACGGTTCCGGATGGGGGTCTAATTCATAATGCATCCGCGCAAAACCCCTTCATTTGACTCGTTTTTAGTAATGACCATGGCATGTGACGGGAAAACGTTAAAGGACCTTAGCCCATTCTATATCAAACGGGAAATCGATAGGATTTGTGGCACTGTAAAAAATGCGACAAGTTCGAGACGGTATGCTTAAGATCGAAGTGACTTCTGCAGACCAGGCGCAGAAATTTCTTAAAGTGACCTTGTTGGGATCCTACCCAATCCGGGTAGCCCCACACAAGTTGCTGAACACACGTAAAGGAGTTGTCACCACGTCTAGTCTGGACAACCTCCAATGAAGAGATTGTTACTTGCCTCTCCAAACAGCGTGTGTATCAAGCGTATCGTCTGACACGAAAGCAGGATGGTAAAGTGATTTATTTACGTACGGTGTTCCTCACTTTTAAGGGCACACAGTTACCAGAATACATCTGCTGTATCGAGCGCGCCGCCGTACGTCAATATGTCCCGAACCGTATGCGCTATTTTCGTGTCAGGAGTTCGGGCATACTAAGACCGCGTGCAACCATCCTGCCATTTGTGAGCGTTGTGGCCTATCACCCCATGAGGGCACGGCTTGTACCAAGGCCATCTTTATCTAACAGGCCTGTATACGGAAAGAGATTACGTTAATGACGTCATCACGGGAGGCTTATGTTTATCACCTATTTGTTTATTACGGGAATGCAACACCTCAGTTCGTGGTTGGAACGCTAAGAAGTTGCTTGTGCCTTACAACGTGTCAGTAAACAATTAAGTGAGCGAACAATTAAATTACAAAGTGGTGTAGTTTTCAATACAAAATGCCTAGGAAGTGTTGTGTGCCGGGTTATACCTCAAACTATAAAACAAGTGTAGAAAAGTATGTTGCAGTGTTTTCGTTTCCAAAGGATCTACACACGAGAGACCAGTGAGTACGTGCTATTCAAGGGATATTTATGAACCAGGTGTAGTATGTATTAAACATTTTTCTGAACAGCACATAGTGAAGGAATTTCCTGCTACGGGAAATGATGGAAGTGTTTTGTAGCACCCAGAACAACTCCTAAACTTACTGAAAATCGATAGCATTTCGTAAATAACTCGAAGATGTAAAAACGGTTGATTTTCAGAGCTTTAAAAATAGAATTAGTGACATAAAATTAGAGGGATTCACCGTCATCATAAATGAAATAATTTTTTGTGAAAATTGATACTGAAGAAATACCTAAAATTGTAGCAGCATTAGGGGCTCTAATGACCTAGCTGTCGACCGGCCCTTAAACCCCAGTCACTCACTCATGTAGCAGCATTAAAAATTAATTCCAATTTTATTATTTAGGTTCTATAGGGTAAAACTGTAATATCCAATAGTAAATTTAAATGGAGTCTCGGTAAACAAATGATATTGGATAAATGGACTAAATTTGATGCTATTTTGGTTCACAATAGCAAGTGAACAAACAGAACATAAAGTACTTCAGGCCACCAAAATTTCAAAAGAATGCTGGGAGGACATGAATGAAGATTCCACAGAATATCTAAAATCTAAATTCCTAGAAGAGCAGGTAAAATCGGTCAGTCAAAAGCCATACGCCCGATACCCTGTTATGGACGTGTTCAATTTATTTTTCTCACCCAGCAGCTTACAGACAGTTACGTGATTCCAATGTTCTTTCTTTATCCCATCCTGATTACCTCAGACAACTTTCTCAACCCTTCAGTCTTGATAGAAATTCTTGCATTTAAAATATTTATCAGAGAAGGTGAAAATGCTTGGTGATCACGAAAAAGTAGTAAATTTGTTGAGACATATGAACAAGAATTTCTTAAAGTAGAAAACCAGAGACACTTAATTCTACATTTAGGTGCTGAGACATGTGACATTAATAATATCGGTGCTGACTGTAATGCTAGTGATTGCAAGTTACCGGGTGCTATTTTGACGAGGAAAATCATAAAAGTAATAACCAACATCCTCTTGAAAAACTACTGCATTATTAAACAAGACAGTTTGGTATTATCTACAGGAAAAAGAAAGAAACTGGAGATATATTCGCGTTGCGAATGTAAGAAGCATGCTCTGCCATTAACAACTATGCAAAGCATGTTTTCCACCAACATACTAATAGACATTAACTTTTAGTACGAAATGTGAGAATATAAATTAATGCACGCTTCTTCCAGCGCAGAAATGCTGTAAAACATGTGTTTATTGCGTATGAATTGCTTGGAACGTCGGCCTCGCGTTGTGACGTCACGAATCGCATATCCAGGCCTGTTACTTAGAGATGGCCTTGCTTGTACCCATGATCCTCATTGTGTTAACTGTCCATCCAGCTCGCGTCTGTGCTCGAAGTATCTCGACGAAAAGGGCATTCAGAAGCTGCGTGTTAAGGAACGCCTTACGTTTCCTGAAGCACGTCGGCGATTTGAACAGCTCAAACCATCCACCATCTCCGGTTATTCATCAGCAGACCACCGTTGGCATACAACACGTCCCTGTTGCCGATGCTTCGACACAGACGGACTTCTCCGCGAGTAGCTCTCCACTCTCTAGCGCCACTCCTGCACTGGCTGCATCTTTAGCCGTGTAGACCTCAGTTCACAAACCAACTAGTCGTAGCCAGCCTGTTGAAAGCCACTCTTCTAGAACTTCTGTTCGCGCCAGCAGCCGCGCATCCTCGATGAAGTCTCGCTCGCGCTCCCGTTTCGCGAGCCTTAGGAGCTCTTCAGACTCCCGAACACTGGAGGAGTCACCTGAGGATGGCGAATTTCAAACCCTAGGTCCAAAGTCGGTCAAGGTAAAGATGAAGAAGAAAACGATGAAAACTCACCATTAATCTCTTCTTTACCACGGAAGTAATCCAGTGGAATGTTAATTTGTTCCGGGTACGTGTTCTGGACATATAACATCTAGTTGTTCAACGCTCTACATCAACCGTGTGTCTACAAGAAACCCACTTGAAATCTAATCAAGCTCTCCATCTTTGCGGTTTTTCGGCATTTAGACGTGACTCAGTAGCTGATCGCCGAGCAAGCGCTGGTGTTATTCTGGTGGCACATACTATCTGCCACCAACATCCCGCTTAACACGCCGCTACAGGCTATAGCGGTGCGTGTACAGCTGCAGGGCTTGTGTTTGTCTATTTGCCGCCGCTCAGTGTCGTCCACCAGCACGATCTCCGGGCTCTTTTGGCAGATTCCTACCCCGCTCCTATTCTCGGTGATATGAATGGCAAACACACTTCATGGAGCTCCGACACTGACGATGTTCTGGGTGCCTTGTAGCAGACGTTTGTGATCTGTCCTACTGCTCAGGCACCAAAAATGAAGTATAATGTGCCAATGTGTTTATGATTAGTTGAGAATAATCATCGTTGCAATGGAATGAGGTAAAATACTGGCGTCCCTACATTTCTATCATCTGCCTATGGTACACACTCCACTCTAGACATTTCCTTTTGTAGCCCGTCATTAGTACCACTTCTTGATTGGTCCTTACTTTCCAACCTGTTTGACAGTGATCATTATCCCATTAACATTCACCTAACCGGCCACCATCCTGTGCCAACACGACACCCTCACTGGATTATTTCCAAGGCTGACTGGGTGAAATTTCGTTCCCTCATTCACCTGACCAACGAAGTTTTTGCCACCATAGATGAAATTGAGTACTTTACTTGCACTATCCTCCTTGCAGAAAATTCCAGCATTCCTCATGGTTCATCTACGCCACGACACGCTCCTGTGCCGTGGTGGACCGAGGAATGCCGTTTGGCTATCAAAACACGCAAGCGAGCTGTGCGTGTTTTCAGTTCACAACATACGGGGGAAAACTTTATTGCCTTCAAGTTTTCTTGTGCCAGGGCACGTTTTGTACTTTGTAATGCAAAACGCACATCGTGGGAAGCCTACGTGTCTTCCCTTTCCCGTAAGGCCTCGGCACAAAAGGCGTGGACTGCCGTTCGGCGTATGTACAGCAAGTATCGCTGGACGATAATTCCCGGTCTTGCCGTACACGGCTCAACTTATACCTCCGAACAGGATATCGCAAACGCCCTTGCTAGTTCGTTCGCTGCTACTAGCCAAACGGAAATTTATGATCGCGCTTTTAAATCTCTCAAGGAATCTGCAGAGCGGTTAGTTCTTAATTTTAACAGTGACAAGTGAATCGTACAATGCTCATTTTACTCAAGCGGAACTGGTTCATTCCTTATCTCTCGCAAAGGACTCTTCTCCAGGCTCTGATGAAATCCACAGACAAATGCGGCTTCAACGTCCATTTACGGCTCTCTCCTTCCCGTTGGGCATGTACAACCGTATATGGCGCGAGCAGGTTTTTCCGTCTTATTGGCGAGAGGGTATTGTCATCCCTATCCCTTGACCCGGGAAAGATCGGACGCTTCCCTCTAGTTACCGCGCTATTTGCTTAACGAGTGTCGTTTGTAAGACGTTCGAACGAATGATTAACACTCGTTTAGTGTGGTGGCTAAAGACGAATAACCTGCTGAGCACTATTCAGTGCGGTTTTCGTCGTCATCGTTCCAGTGTCGATCATCTGGCACGCTTAGAAGCCTACGTTCAAAATGCCTTTCTGCTGAAGCAGGATGTCGTGGGTGTCTACTTTGATTTGGAGAAGGCCTACGACACCACCTGGCGCTATGGAATCCTCCGCACTTTGCACACCAACGGTTTACGCGGTCGTTTAGCGATGTTCATTTTTAACTTTTTACTACTTCGCCGTTTTCGTGTCCGCATAGGGAACACGCTCTCCCAAGAGAAGGTCCAGGGAAATGGTAAACCCCAGGGGTCGATTATCAGTGATATGCTTTTCGCCGTTGCCATTAATGGCATTACTAGTGTTGTAGTGGAATCCCGATGTCGCTGTATGTTGACGACTTCCCGATACACTATCGCTCTCACAGTTTGGAGCACATCGAGCGTCAACTGCAGCTGACCGTAACATCCATTGCCGAGTGGGCGTTTCGTACCGACTTTCAGTTCTCCCCTACAAAAACACTGTGTCCACTTCCATCGACTTTGTGGCGTACACCCTACTCCTGATCTTTATTTACGAGGCACACGCCTGCCGTTTGTTCCGCACCTCAAGTTCTTGGGCCTTCACCTCGACAGGAAGCTCGCCTGGGAATACCATATTCGTAACTTCGGGCTTCCTGCAATCGTTCGCTGCGGGTACTCAGTGTTTTATCTGGGGCATCTTGAGGCGGCGATCGCACGGTGATGTTGAGGTTGTATCACTCACTGGTCCGGTTCAAATTAGGCTACGGCAGTTTTACCTATGGCGCGGCGTCTTCGTCTAAACTCCGCCTTTTAGACACAATACATCACACTGGTATCCGTCTCGCTACTGGGGCTTTTAGCACCAGTAGGGTCGAATGTCTGTATGCTGATTCTGGCGAACCTCCACTGTCCGTTCGACGCTCATTATTACTTTGTTCCTACGTGCCAAGGTTGGAGCTCATACAGTTCATCCTTCGTATCCTCCTGTATTACGTCCAGACCTAGTGCACCGTTATACGCGGAATACAACTATCTCCCGTCCAAGTGGTATCAGATTTCGAGAACTGCTGACCGCACATGATTTCCGACTGCCAGCTGTAGAGCGGCATTCATTTGGCCGATGTCCTCCCTAGAAACTCCAGCGTCCACTCTTCGACCTGGAGCTGTCGGGTTGTGCGAAAATACCTACCCCTCATTCGGTGTTTCGCCAACTTTTCTCCGAACTTCTGGGCCGATACCGGACTTACACTCCAGTATTTACTGACGGTTCCTAAGTGGGTAGTGTGACGGGTTCCGCTTTTATATGCAGCGGTGACACTCACACGTACCGTCTTCCAGACGCCGGTTCAGTTGTTACCGCCGAGCTGTTTACCATGTTTTATTTCTTACTTTTTATCTTCCATTCAGTTCCTGGACATTTTATTGCATGTTGTGACCTACTGGGCGTTCTTCAGGCGCTGCAACAATTTGTTGGCAACTCGGTATTAATAATTAAAATACAGACACTCTTATCTCAGTTGTTAACTCGCGGATACCAGTTCGTTTTACCTGGTGCCCAGGCCATGTGGGTATTCCCGGCAACGAGGTGGGGGAGCTGCTAAGTCTGCACGTCGCCGGCCGGAGTATTTCACCCTTACGCTCCCTTATATGGACGTGCAGAAGAACTTCCGTCGCTAGCTATATGCTGTCCTGGGAAGCGTTTGCTGGCATGCAGTTACGGACAATCAAGGACATGGTATAACCCTGGCAACCATCTTGTAGGGATTCCAGGCGTGAGGAGGTGATTTTAACCCCCCCTGAGCGTCAGGGCGGGTTTTCTCCGGGTGCTCCGGTTTCCCCCGCCATCTCATTCCACCGGTGCTCCATCTTCATGTATCATCAGTGTCACCGCCTGCGGTGCCGTAGTAGTAAAAGCGGGCGTTAAACACTACAACAACAACAACCCCCCCTGAGGATAGGCCACACTCGAGCCACGCATGCACACCTTTCGCGCGGTGATCCGGAGCCTGTCTGTGCGACGTGCAATGTTCCACTCTCCGTCGCGCATGTCCTTATTGATTGTCTGCGGTATGATCTTGAGCGCCAGTCCCTTGGCCTGGGTCTTACACTGTGCACAGTGTTAGGCAACGACCCAGTACCTGTACCTAAGTACAGTACTGAGGTTTTTTGCCAGAATCGGTTTTGGTAAGCAAGTGTAAGGTTTCTTTTATCTTGGCAGATATAGACATTTAGGATGTTTTTACTTGTGGTGTTATTTAGTTTTTTGTTGTTGTTGGTTTTTTTTTTTTTTTTTTTTTTTTAACCTTTTAAAGATTTTGTCAGCTTTCGGTTTTAGAAAGTTACGTTTTTACCAGTTTTTTAACCTTTAACTTTTTTAGCTCTCGTTTTTAGATCTTTTACCATTTTTTCATTATTTTAACTTACACTTTTTAGCTTTTTAGGGTGAGGTTTTGTTGTTCGCTTGGTTTATTTTTGCACTTCGGGCCCTAATGACCTAGTTGTCGACGGGCCTTTAAACAAAACTCACTCACTCAATTCTGATTGTGACATTTGTATATTTATATCTTCCCTATCCATTCTTATTTATTTAACAAGTTTGTTGTTTCTTAAAAGCGCATGCTTCAGTACTATTTTTCAATACCTTCTTTCTTATCCTGTTAGTTGCCTTGTCCTCTCACTTCTGTGGATTTGCTGCATTCCATGGTCCTGATGTTGTGAAGCTGGTTAATTGTCCTTTCTCCTATATTGTTCACCATCTTTCTGTTGTCATGATGTCATCTACTTCTTTATAGAGCGTGACATTGCTTTGAGCTTCTGCGTGGAAGCATCCCAAATTGATTGCTCCTTGGCATGACGTCATGTTGCCAAGGAGGCAGAGAGAGTAACTACAAATTTTGAAAGCTAGTTTTGAAAAAAATTTATGTACAAAGAGTTTTGGGGTACATAAGAGTTAATTTGTGTTGGATTAGGCCATACTAATTGTAAACATAGAGAAAATAAAGTAAATGAAAAGAGTTAATTACATTGCTGTCAGGAGTGGAATGAAGCCACAGCAAAATGGAAGAAATAATGAAGCAAATGTTAGACAAGATGGATGAAATGAAAAACGAGATGGCCTAGTTGATGATATACTTATCAGCGATGTTTGACAGGGAAAGGAAGGTCAGCAAGAAGAAAGCCACGAAAGATGTCGGCCAACGTGTTAATGCCCCAGAGGACCTCTTAGTTTTGCCGAGATCGCCATCCAGAGGTGAAGACAACCTTAACAATGTATTTAAAACATCAATCACTGTAGAGCAACAAGTGCATTGCTTAATGTGTGTATTTCTCTCAAAAATAGTCACACATTTAAAACATTTAAAACTACTCGTACAATCTTGCAGGGGACAAAGAAAATATGTGATGGATTTATTTTATGATTTTTTCACACAATACAACAAAAAAGAAGTGCTTCACGAATGTTTAAGTAAAAATCAATAGCTAAAAGAATCATAATATATAACCACATAAGTGATACACAACCTTATTGGTAACACAGTGTTTAAAAACATGATTACATAAGACAAGCGATAATTTTACAGGGTAAACACTTTCAATATATTATATCTAAGGAAAATGCTTTATCTTATGAGAATTGCATGTAAGATTTTTTATAAGACTCACACAATACAACATGTATCATTTTTAGGGAATCTTGTGCTTATCTTAGTTTTTTGTTAATTTGAGGTGTAGAGAAAAAATAAAATAATGTAACACTTTTTGGTGAAGGAAAAAAGAAAATAGAACATTCATTTAGGGAATCTTGTGTTTCTTTTCTTTCTTTTTTTTTTCTTTTTTTCTTTTCCTATCTTATATTGAGCCTTGCTCTGTCCAGGCTGAAATACTACATTTCCGACTTTTGATTATGTAAACTTTTTTATAGAAGAAAAAGTAGGATGAGAATTTTTTCTCTTGTAAGATGAAAAAAAATGTATATTCATCAACCTGGGGTTGTGTGATTGACTTCAAAAGTTACACACATGTCGAGGACCAATGGCAATATAATAATATCATGACTTTGTCCTAATGTCCTGACCAGGATCATCAAGATAAAAAAATTACTTACATAAATTTACCAATGTATCAATCTTTTGACATAATTTTCATCAACTTAGAGTTGTCTGATTGTCTTGAAAATTTGCACACATGTGGTGCGGTTATTGCAATTATTAATGACATTGTGTCTTTAAGCCAACGAGATCTTTGTGATCTCAGGGCTTGGTAACGGATGGAATGAAAAATCACACGATGTTTCTTCACCACTATGTATTATTTTATTAACACTTCATCGATATTTTACATTAAATAATTCCTCTCAGCACCATTCTAAATGATTTAAAATGCTTCCACCTTCTCATTTAGTGAGACCAATGCTTGATAAAAGTCTGGTGAAAATTCTATGTTCACACTACCGAAATATGTCCTTTCAGCTCGAATACACACACGCGAATGGACAGTTTATGGCGTCATCTGAAGCGACACCGCCTTTTTCGTATACATCCGCGTATGCGTCCATCAAATAGTTCTTTCTTGTTAGGGAAGCGATCCCTAACCATCCTCCCCTACTTTTATTATGGAACACATATAATTCTAATATTTATACATATATATTAAAATCAAATATGGAATGATTTATGACGTCTTTGGAGAAACTTAATTGTTCATAACAATGAACATTTTTAACACGTTTTTGCCATTTAACCAAATCATACCAACATCAAAAAACAAATTACACTTTTAACAAACATTCACATGAACGATTTTCTTTTGGGGTCTTCTAATATTCTGTCTCACATGCCCCTTGTTTTGTTTTTCAAGTTGTCACCTATATTTACAATCTTGAAACACAATACTTCTCCCTACTCCTCTGATACAATCACTTTGTACAATTTTTTTTTTTTACAGTCTTCTTCGCTGTTTGTTTTTGTCTTTTGTTTTGCATGTCTTCATAGATTTCACATATTCAGTTACTACGCAATACATGTTCAGTTATTATACATCACATATTCAGTTATTGTACAACACATTCAGTTATCATACAACATATCCAGTTATTATACAACATATGTTCAGTTATTATACAACACATATTCAGTTCTTATGCAACACATACTCTTAAGATTTCACATTTGACATTGACACAAATATAATTTAAGTGTATCATGGTTTATTGTGTGGCTTTTGACTTATGTTCCTTGTTATGAGGAGAGAAAAACAGGATACAAATCTTGAGCTATTGATTATGATCATATTTATGGCAATATTTTATTCAGTTCTTTGCCTTCTTTGTCTTGTAAACTTATTATGTATAGGCAGGTCGTTGAATCAATTCTTAAACTCTGATGTTACTAATGGTACCATTTTTAATTGGGTTCTTATTCATTATTGTTTAGTTCAACATTTCTTCAAGCTTAGCATTGGCTATATCCATCTTAATTCATGGGCATTGCTTTTCTGATTATGGTTTTTCTTACTTCACTAATTGTCACCTCTTTGTCTCTTATCCCTATAAGAGAAAACTTCTATACTTATAATTATTCTGCAATTGTATTATTTTTCTTCTCAATTCACCCTCGACACCTTTGTGTCAAAAATATTTTATCTTTGTCATCACAATTGATTCCTTTTTATTTTTGTCCCTGACATCCTTATGTCAAAAACACATTATTTTCCGTCGCTATAATTCACTTCCTTAATGACAATCAGTGTCCTCATCTGTCTTTATTGACAATGCTCTTTGTGGTCAATATAGCCAATGACTATGTTGGTTTTCTTTTTTGTTGTATTTTCCAATCTGAACATAATCTTCTATAAGTAACCCATTAAAAATTATTATTTTCCATCATCTCTACTATTCCTGCCTTGCATGGTTGTTGGCAAAGACTATTTGGTCCTTTCTTTGTATGGTTTTAACTTATATTTATGGTATCTTCCTACCAACTTGCCATTTGTATTCTGTAGCTCATATGTATGGTCACCCAGCTGTTTTGTTATGACCAGTGGTCCAGTGTACAGTAGTTCCATCTTTCCAGATCTTGTTTCAGATGCCTTGGATGCTTTGTGGCTTCTTAAGAGCACCTTTTCTCCAATTTGTGGGGACCATTCCCTGATAAATCTTTTTACCTTGTTCCTCCCCTTTTCTGCCTTTTGCTGTAACCTTCTGAACGCCAATTGACATTTTTCCTTCTCTGACAATTCCCTTTGAGCAGCCATCGTAGTGTCAATGTCAACTGTCAACCTTTTGGGTTTTGTGTTGGTCATCAATTCGATTGGGGCAAACTTGGTCGTGGGGTTCACCGAATGGTTAATCACCTCCTCTATGTACCCGCATTTTTCCGTCCAGGAGGTGTGGTCTTTGTGGCAAAGTAGGCGGAAATATATATTTATATCCCTCATCGTTCTTTCTGTCGGGTTTCCTCGAGGATAATAAATTGAGGAATAGTATAATTTTATTCCTAATGTTCTTAAGGTGTCCTGGAATAATTTACTTTTATGCATTGTTTTTTATCTGATAGTATAGATTTTATATTCCCATATTTTGGGATATAGTCCTTGATGATTTTATTTAGGCAAGTTCTGCTTTTAATGTTCCTAATGGGGTATACCTTAGTGAATTTTGTGAATTTTGTTGCCGCTCCCATCGGGCGCCTCCCCAGGTGGCGGATAGGGGAAAGCTCATCAGATATGATGGGTACTGGGGAAATAAAATACCCAGGGCGGACCAAAGGTGAAGACCACAACGGCGGATCCGGCGGAGATAATGTGTATCGGTACGACGGGGATGGCGGAAGTGGCACCCTGCCTCTCAAGGGGTATACTTTGAGGGAAACCGCTGCCTTGCGGGGGAGAGGGATCTCCAAAGGCTAAGGGAGAAAACCCCGAAAGAAAAACAGCCCAATCGTTGTGCTAATCACTCACATTGGGCTTAACTCACTGATTCTAAGGAGAAATAGTGGCCTCGGAAATAATGGACTTTTTAGAAGACGACTGGCAAGGACACGGAATATACGAATTGGAACATGGAACATTAAAACTATAAATGGAAAAGAAGTGGAAATAATAGAGGAGATGGAAAAATATAGTTTGGAAATATTGGGGTTGAGTGAAGTTAAAAAGAAAGGTAATGGAATGGTACAGTTAGAGAAAGGGTATGTACTGAGATATGTAGGAGTGAATATTGGAAGAAGAGCTAAAGAAGGAGTGGGAATAGTGTTGTCCGAAGAAATGGAAAAAAGAGTGGAATCTTGGGAAGCAGTAAACTCTAGGTTAGTTAGTGTCAGAATGAAATTAGAAGAAGAAAATATTACGATGGTACAAGTGTATGCACCCACGGATGACTGTGATATTTTGGATAAGGAAGCATTTTATGTCCAACTACAAAGAATCGTGGATAAAGAAAATGATGAAGGAAGGCAAGTAATATTAATGGGAGATTTCAATGGACGGACGGGAGATAATATGGTAAAGTCACATGGATGTATGGGATTATATGGAGGAGAAAAGGTTACAAATGAAAATGGAAAGAGATTGATTGAATTTTGTATAGAGAACCAAATGCTAATAGGAAACTCACTTTTTCAGCATAAAACTATTCATAAAATTACATATGAAGCTGAAGGAAGGGAGGGTAAAAGCATAATAGATTACTTCATATACCCAAGTGCACTCCGATATGCCTTTATGGATGTAAAGGTTATCCGAGGTGCTGAAATTGGTACAGATCATAGATTACTGGTTGCAATAACAAGGATACAGAAATTCAGAAAAGAGAAATCCAAAAGATATGAAAAGATACAAGTAAAGAAGCTATCGGATCCAGAAAATAAAAATCAATATAGGGAGCTAATTGAGCAAAAAATGAGTACATGGGAAATAGAAGACGATATGGAAATAAATGATATGTGGCAAAAGTTTAAGGTTGGAATTATAGAAACTGCAACAGAGGTATGTGGAAAAACGACATTGAATTTTAAAAAGAAATGTACAAACTGGTGGACAGAAGAGGTAAAAGCAAAAGTGAAAGAGAAAAAAGCAGCCTGGAGAAGATACTTAATATCTAAAGCGGAAATGGATAGAACAAACTATGTACAAAAACGAAATGAGAGTAAAATGGCCGTCAGGGAAGCAAAACAAACGTCATGGGAAAATTTTGGAAATGAAATTGAACATAACTTTATAGAACACAAGAAAAAATTTTGGAATATAGTTAAAGGATTGAAAGGAATACATGGAAAACCAGCAACAAACCTAAGAAACGAAGAAAATGAATTAATTATAGGCAGGAAGAATATATTAGAAGAATGGAGGAAATACTATGGAAAGAAGTTTGGAAATACAATAACAGAGCAAAGTGAACAAAATGAGATAAGGATTGAAGAAGAAGAAGGCACTGATACAATCACGGAAGATGAAGTAACAGAGGCAATAAGGAGAATAAGAGTGGGGAAAGCGGCTGGAATTGACGAAATAGCACCTGAGTTTATAAAATATGGAGGACCAAGCATGATAAAAATATTAACAAAAATATTTAAGAGAATATGGATAAATAATAACATCCCTGAAGAATGGAAAAAGAACATTATAATACCAATACACAAAAAAGGAGATAATAAAGACTGTAATAATTATAGAGCAATATGTTTATCCTCTGTTGTATATAAATTATATACAAGAATATTAGAAAGGAAATTAAGAAATATTATAGAAGGTGAGCTGGAAGAAGAGCAAGCAGGTTTTAGACCTAATAGACAAACCCAAGATCATATTTTCACACTAAGGACAATGATTGGGAAATTAATGGATAAAAACAAACAAATATGTCTAGCATTTTTAGATCTAAAGGCAGCCTTCGATTCGGTGCCCAGAAAACATCTATGGGAAGCTCTGATAAAGAAAAACGTACCGAAACAGCTAATTACAGCAATCCAAAGTGTATATGATGGATCAAAGGGGATAGTCAGAATAGAAGGAGAAACATCTAAGGAATTTAATATGGAAAAAGGAATCAAGCAGGGAGATAGCCTCAGCCCATTACTTTTCATTAATTTTATGGATGAAATAATAAAAATATGTAAAAGGAGGACACCAAGAATTCAAATAGGATATTGGAATATGAGACTGATTCAAATACAGTCACTGATATATGCAGACGACATAATATTAATAGCAGAAAATGTGGAAAAATTACATAGATGCATGATAGAATGGGGAGAGGAACTCGGAAGAAAGGGAATGGAAATAAATACTAAGAAAAGTAAAGTAATGTGTATTTCAAAAGAACTTGGACAGGAAATATCTATTAAACATAAGAATGAGAAAATAGAACAGGTGGATATGTACGAGTATTTAGGAACGATCTTTACGAGTGATGGACGATGGGATGAAGAAATACTAAATAGGAAAAGGAAGGCAAATAAGATGTATTACCAATTTAACAAAACTATCCTTGGAAAGAAAGAAGTAGCACTAAAAACAAAAATGCAGTTATATCAATCGGTATTGGTCCCTATGCTTACATATGGAATAGAAAGCATTCCACTGCAAGATAAGCAAATAAGTAAAATACAATCCAGTGAAATGAAATACTTAAGAAAAGCTGTAAATAAAACCAGGAGGGATAGGATAAGAAATGAGAGGATCAGAGAAGAAGTAGGTCAAGGATCACTGGAGGAGAAAATCGAACAAAAACAATTGAAATGGTGGGGACATGCATTTAGAATGGCAGAGGATAGTAAAGTTAAACAGATGCTAGAAGTAAGGGTACAAGGAAGGAGAGGAGTAGGAAGACCCCGGATAATGTTTGAGGACAGAATGGAAAAGATTGGAAGAAAAAGGAACAAGACAATGGAAGAAATGAAGAGAATGATGAGGGATAGGAATGACTGGAGAAGATGGATTTACGGAGCCACCCCTACGCTGTAAAGGTAGAAGGGAAAGAGGAAGAAGAAGAAGAAGAATTTTGTGAAAACATCAAACATGACAAAGATGTATCTGTTTCCATCTTTCCCCCTTGGTAGCTCGCCATGTTCGTCGATGCACACCAATGCATTTTTCTCGTTTCTCACGATGGATTGTGGAACGACATCGTATCTTACATTAATTGGCTTGGCCTTCTGACATAGGCTGCATGAGGAAATTAACTTCCTGACTTTCTTGCCAAGATGTTTGATGTACAGTACTTCCTCAATTGCAAGCATTGTTCTCTCAGTACCAGAGTGAAGCATCGAGTGATGGAATGCCAAAATAACCCTGTCCTGTAAGGAATTTGGTACCATCATTTTCCACTTCCTTACATTGCGACCATGTAATTTAAATAGGATGTTCCTAAATTTCCCAATCTTGGCTTCCAATTTTGGTACTATGTCTGGAGCCTTGTCGAATAGCCTCTTCAATTCAGGGTCTTCTTGCTGTAGCTTCGCCATGTTTTTGAAGTCTTGTAAGATTTCGTTGCTTTCCTTACTATTTATCTGCATGATTTTAATTTCATGGTGTGAATTGTATATCGTCTCAGGTATGTGACTCTTCGATCTTAATCTTGACAATAAGTCACTAAAGATGTTCTCCTTGCCCGGGATATGTCTGACCTCTATGTCATGCGATTTTATTTCGTGTATGTACCTCGAGATTTTGGAGTTGGTTAGCTTGCATTTTTGGATGAAGGACAGGCTTACGTGATCAGTATATATAATTATTTTATAATGGTAGATATATTGCCTGAATTTTTGTAATGCAAAATGGATTGCACCTATTTCTAATTCCGTTATGCAGGCTTTGGCTTCTATCTTGTTTAGAAATCTAGAAGCTGTGGCAATCACATGTTTGTTGCCATCTGCATCTTCTTGTGCTAATATTGCTCCATATGAGTGTGCACTAGCATCGGTGTATATTACAAAAGGTGAATTTGGATCCGGTCGTTCCAGGAGAATACTGTGCTTAAAAAGCTCTTTGATTTTCTCAAAGCCTACCTGGTGTTCGGTATTTCATTCCCACTTAGTATCCTTTCTCAACAGTTCTCTAAGGGATACTAATTCCTTAGCGTAGTTGATCACAAATTTTGACTGGTACTGTAAAATGCCCAGAAACCTTCTCAACTGTTTCAAGTTACGTGGGGGTGGTATACACTCTATGGCCTTGACTCTCTCCGGATTAGGTTGTATACCATCAGACGTAATGATGTGGCCTAGAAATTCTGCCTCTTTGACAAAAAATTCACACTTTTCCAAGTTCAGGGTCATGTTGCTTTCCTGAAACTTGGACAACACATAATCTATGTGATGTAAGTGTGACTCGGGATCCTTGCTGTATATTAAAAAATCGTCAACATAATTATTGATCGAAGATCGTTACAAAAGCCTTGATAGTATCCCCAAAAACTTTGTCTAGAGCCCTCAGTAGTGCACTGCTACTGGTCGATAATCCAAAGGCACATTTTAAAAAATGGTGCACCTTTGCTTTGTGCAGGAAGCAGGTCTATTTCCTGATGTCTGGATGAAGAGGAATTTGCCAGAATGATGCTGTCAGGTCAAGACTAGTAAAATGTTGACCTCCCTTCAATTTTGATATCAGTTGGTCTACCCCCTCAGGCCTGTAATGATCTGGCAAGGTATGCATATTTATTTTCCTTGCGTCGATGGTCATCCTCAATTTTCCCTCTTTCTTATGGACCCATACCACTGGATTCACATAACATGAGTCCGACGGTTCTATTATTCCGTCCGCCAACATTTTCTGGATCACTCTGTCAGCTTCCTCCCTGATGGAGTTGGGGATGGGCCTGGATTTATGTGAATAGGGGGTGATATCTTTTACTTTAAAAGTATGTACATACTTATTACATGTACCTGGCTTTTTATTAAAAACTTTCCTGTGTTTAATTAATATTTTTCTAAGTTGGTTCCTTTCCTCTTCAGAGATGCCATGTGCTCCCCAGACCTTCTCGTCAATTAGCTGTGATGTCGGTTCTTCTTCATCTGTTGGTAGTGGTTCAGGTTGGTAGTTGTTCGAGGTAACATACTCGTCTTCTGTGCAGATCCAATAGCTGCAAACATTAGTTTCCCCCTCGCTCGTCCAACCTGTTTTCTCCTTACTTACCCTTAGGTCTACCAACCTATTCTTGTGGACATTGATGTTCCCCACAAAGAACTGCTCATCTGGATGGATCCCTGTCTGGTCTGGTTCCTCCTGGCATGTTTCTTCCTCCAGGAACTTTGCGGTGCATTCTGAGGTTCCTTCCTTGATAATGAATTCATGTAGGTCATAATCGATCACCGACCTCCAAAGATTAAGCAAATCACTGCCAATGATTAGGGTAGCTGTTAGTCTAGGTATTACCAGGGCAATAAAATCGAACTTCCAGCTTCCGATTTCTATTACCAGCCTTACCTGGTATTTAACATGTTCCTTTTTCTTGCCAATCGCTGTGGTGCAATACACTCCACACACAGGCAAGAATTCAGCATTTCTCTTCGTTATTAATTCCTGGAATAGCTGTTCGTCACATACTGATGTGCTGGCTCCTGTATCAATCATTGCTGGCAATTTGATACCCCATACCTTCAGCCTAATCATTGGTGGATTGGCTATTTCCTTTCTTTCACTTGCCTATCTCCTCAAGGTACCTATATTATGTTGGTCAATATTGCCCCTACTGCCACACAGGTCAACTTCCGGGACACAAAGTTGACTTGTCCTTAGTTTTCCTGGGCATTAGAGGTGATTGTTGTTTCTGTATTCTGTGCAGCATCGGTTCTATTCGGCACATTTTCAGTCTGTTCCTGTTGTCTTACGTTGTCGGTGTTCCATTGGTTTCTGCCCCTTTGGCATGAACCCCTATTGTTCACGCAACCTTTGGCTGTTTAAGTATTCTCTACAGAATCGTATGTGATTCACTTGATGGGTACAGTCTCCTGGTCTCCCCCAATCATATCTATGCGTTCTGTATCTCGATTCACCCCTCGGTATTGTGTCGTGGTACCACTGTCTTGTGTTCTCCATCCTCTCGCCATGATTGTGTGGTTGTGGGAAATGGTGTGCCCCTCTCCCCCTGTCATGGGTGTCCTAGTATTTCTATCTTCTCCCTCATTCTGGTTGTTTGTAGCCGTGCTCCGGTTTAAGATAGGTGAGTTTGGGTGACTGTTCCTATGTCTATGCTCATTAGGCCGACCATTTTGTTTCGAAGGCTGTCAGTAATTCTATCATGTCTGCAAAATCTACTGGCCTGGCAACAATTAACCCTGTTCTCACTGTGTCTGGGAAATGTCTTGTTATGCTGGTAATTAGCTCTGCTTCCGACAGGTTAGGGTCTAAGAGCTTTCCTTTGTTGGCTACTTTCATAAAATAATCGACTAGCGATAACCCTTTGGTTGGATCATATCTACCTGTCGCTAGCTCTACCCTAGTTTGGTTTTGCTTAGCTGGGCCCCAATACCTGGATAGGAATAGATTTCTGAATGAGCTATACGATTCATGACCAGCTAGTGTTAGCCTAAGCCATTTCAATGCCTTGTTTTTTAAGCTTTTCTTAACTATCATCATCCTAAGCTCATTTGGTATCCTTTTCACTTTAAAGTACTCTTCCATCTCTTTAACAAAGAGTTTTGGATCATCTCCCTTCTCCTCATCAAATGTAGATGGTGTGATTTCATGTAGTATGCTGTTGGTGTAGCATGTGTTGTGTGTTGTGTCATTGTTTGATTGTGAACCTCTTTCTCTGTATGGTGAGTCAACATTTTGTACATTATTCAAATAACTCTCATCTTGTACATTACTTACATCTAAATCATCTTGCCTTTGTAGTGCATTCACAACATCATTTACATTAGCCAAATTTTCTTTTCCTTTTTTCATTTCTTCACAAATTGATTTTAAATCATTCTTTATTTCTAAGTGACTTAGTTTCATATCATTTATAGCATCCTGTTGCGAATGTACTACATCAGTCATAGTCTTAATTTTAGGAATTACAATTTGTTCTACAGTTTCATTAATAATGTCTTTCTTTACTACTTCAATCTCTTTCCTTAATTCCTCAGTTATTTCTGCTCTTACATTTGTAATCTTACAGTCTACACTTGCATTACATTCTGTTATTTCATCTCTACGTCTACCAATTTCTTCTTCTAATACAATCTTATTTTCTCTCATTTCCGATTCAATTTTTCCCATCCTATCTCCTATGATTTCTATCCTAGCTTCTAAAGCTTCCTTTGTCTCATTTAAGTTTTTATGTGCTAATTTTAAATTAATTTCCATCACTTTCATATTTTCTTTACACTCCTGTCTTCCTAATTCTATTTTCTGTTCTAAGTTCTGTCTTCCTAATTCCATTTTCTGTTCTAAGTTCTGTCTTCCTAATTCCATTTGCTGTTCTAAGTTCTGTCTTCCTAATTCCATTTTCTATTCTAAGTTCTGTCTTCCTAATTCCATTTTCTGTTCTAAGTCCTTTCTCACTTCCTCCATTTTCTGACCTATCTCTTCCTTATTCTGTGCTAGTTTCTGGCCTATACTCTGACCTAAACTTTGTTCTATGTCCTGTCTCACTCCCTCCATTTACTGACCTATCTCTTCCCTATTCTGTTCCATTTTCTGACTTATTTCTTTTTTATTTTGTTCTAGTTTTTGCTCTATACTCTGACCTAAACTTTGTTCTAGTCTTTCAAACATGATCATTAATAACCTTTGGTCTTTTCCTATTGCTACCTGTTCCTCACTTTCTGGTTCTATTTGATAACTTGGTCTATCTGCCCCTTCCCCTACTCCTGTTTCTATCTCTTTTCGCGACATTTTAGTTTCTTTTTTCAGTTCACTTCGGTTTGAAAGTCCCACTATTTTGCCGCTTCGCAGTAACATACAAATAAAAATAAACTGGATGTAAAAATAAAAATTTTTGGTCCTACTTTTTTTTTCGTTGATTTGTCCAGTTATGTGCGTCTCCTGGACAGTTGGCTTCGCTAGACGATCTCCGGTGTTTTCCCGCGTTGATTATCCGTTCATCGGTGTTCTGATGTATCGTTAATTATCCGTTCATCGGTGTTCTGATGTCGATATCAAACGATGGTCTAATGGCGTCTTCTTTCTTTTTGGCGCGAAGATATGGCGTCACTTGGTATTTCGCGTAAGTTCATTTCCCGTAATTTCCATTCCATCCAAAATTCGTGTTCCACGTTGGGCAAGCCATTTGGTGCGGTTTTTGCAATCATTAATGACGTTGTGTCTTTAAGCTAACGAGATCTTTGTGATCTCAGGGCTTGGTAACGGATGGAATGAAAAATCACACGATGTTTCTTCACCACAATGTATTATTTTATTAACACTTCATCGATACTTTATATTAAATAATTCCTCTCAGCACCATTCTAAATGATTTAAAACGCTTCCACCTTCTCATTTAGTGGGACCAACGCTTGATGAAAGTCTGGTGAAAATTCTATGTTCACATTACCCAAATATGTCCTTTCAGCTCGAATACACACACGCGAATGGACAGTTTATGGCGTCATCTGACGCGACACCGCCTTTTTCGTATACATCCGCGGATGCGTCCATCAAATGGTTCTTTCTTGTTAGGGAAGCGATCCCTAACCATCCTCCCCTACTTTTATTATGGAACACATATAGTTCTAATATTTATACATATATATTAAAATCAAATATGGAAAGATTTATGACGTCTTTGGGCAAACTTAGTTGTTCGTAACAATGAACATTTTTAACACGTTTTCGCCATTTAACCAAATCATACCAACATCAAAAAATAAATTACACTTTTAACAAACATTCCCATGAACGATTTTCTTTTGGGGTCTTGTAATATTCTGTCTCACATGTTAAGGACCAATGAGAATGCAATATCACGACTTTGTCCCGATGTCCTGAGCAGGATCGTCAGGATAAAGAATGACTAAGATAAATTTATAGAAAATAGTACAATTATATCTTAGATGTCGCTAAGGTACATTTCTACCTGCGCCCTAAAAATTGCCTTAAATAAATACATATATATTGGACGATGTAGGTGCCCAGAGAGAGGACCTGAAAGGAACACGAGACCCAGGGGAAATATCGCGCACTGAAGTTCACACAGGGCCAAGACGCCCACAACAGCTGGTAGTTTAGAAATCGACACAGGTTATGCTGGACAAAGGAATTAAACAGCTGGAAAATATTGAAAGATGGAGATAGCGGATCTGAGAGGGACACGAGATTTCAGAGTAAGGATTGCAGATTGAAGTTTACCCAGGGTGAGGAAGGCCAAAACAGCTGATAGTGTAGTTAAAGCAGTAATTGTAATCTACTATTGTTCAAAAAAACAGATTTGAAAATTTTTAAAAAAGAATTGGAAGAAATTTTAAGTTGAAAAATTTTAAAAAGATCTCAAATTAAAACTTTTAAAAAATATTTGGACAGAAAAATTTGAAACTAAAAAATTAAAAATAAATTATAGTTTTAAAAATCTGAAAAAGACACACTTTTATAACAAAGCAAACTAAAAAGTAGAAAAATTTTAAGTATGAAGAGTTTGTTCTATAGTGATATAAAGACTAGTTCATTATATTTCAAAATTTTGTAATATGTTTAAAATAAATACTCATTTATAGTAACAAAATAATAAATTTTATTGTAAAAAAGCATGGGGTGTCTGTCATAAAATGTTATAAATAGTTCATTGGTAGCTATTTATAAAAGCAAATATATGACAAAAAATCTAAAAAGCACCCCCACACTCTTTTACAATAAAATTTATTATTTTGTTAAAACAAATGAGTTTTTATTTTAAACATATTACAAAATTTTGAAATATAATGTACTAGTTGTCTTTATATTGCTGTAGAACAAACTCTTCATACTTAAAAATTATTTTCTACTCTTTAGTTCACTTTGTTATAAAAGCGTGTCTTTTATAGTTTCTTAAAACTATAATTTATGTTCATTTGAGGTGTAGCTTCAATGTGTAACACTTTTTGGTGAAGGAAAAAAGAAAATAGAACATTCATTTTAGGGAATCTTGTGTTTATTTTTTCCAAGAAACAATAGTGCACATATCTAGCACATATTCTTAGAAATCCTTCATTTTCTTTTTCCTTTTCTTATTTTTTTAATACAGATTCTTTGTTTCTTTATTTTGTTACCTTTTGTGACTCCCTCCACTACTGCACCCCACCAATGACGCCTGTAGTGGGCAGAGGTGGGTAACGCAGCAGCTGGGCAGCAAGCCTTGGCCCTTCATGGGCTGTTGCGCTAGGAGTTTAGTTTAGTTTAGTTTAGTTTAGACTCTCTACACCACAGCTTCCTCTTCTATCCATTGGATCTTAGGAAAACCTAACCATTTAACTAGTAGCCTGTTCCCAAGTTGACGTAATTACCTTTTCAACCAGATAGGTGTCAGGGTATCGAGTTTTCAATAATTCATGACCATAGAATCCACCTGTATTTCCATTCACTCGCTGTCCCATAGATGATACACGGGTGGGTCAGTGTTCTTCACGTTTACAATATGAAATATTTCAGTGCTCCAATTGGGCGTATACTCTTTATCAAGCAATCCCTTATGCCTAGAGATTCTCACAAAATCCCCGACAATGAATTTCCTTGGGTTTCTCTTCTCCTTTCGGAATCCACCACGTGGAAATACTGTGAGCAGGAAACACTGTGGGGATGTCGCAGGGCTGTATGCGAATTGTCTAATGGTAAGTATTATTGTAGGTGTTAATGATCTCAGGTAGGAGATCCAACCATTTATATGAACCTAGGGTCAGAAATTCTCTATGAGACATTCCTTTTAGTTTTCAGATTAAGTGCTCCATGCCACCTGCCTTTATGGTACTGAATGTACTGTAGTGATTAATTCCTTGTCTAGTCATTAATTAATTGAAGGAAATGCCTGTTATAAAATTCCTTACCACTATTGGATTGAATATTCTTTGGAAATGAATCCAGTTCAGATAATATGTCACTCATTGCTCTTGTAACATTAACTCCAGTCTTATCCAGTCTTGCATAGGTCATTTTTTAGTAAAAGTTAATGGTGATAAGAATGTATTTATAGTTTCTATTCTCTTTTGCATATGGAATCATTTCAGTAAGATCTATTTGTAAGCCATTAAGACTTTTTTTGATTATTTTTCTGCAAAGGAATCTTCTTCTGGCTGGTGAATGCAATTCGCCAGCGATGTTTCATCTGATCATGCTATGATTTTCGACTGTTTCAATTCTGCAATGATCTCTTGAATTTCCAATGAATGGTTCTAGCTGCTAGCCTCCCTCGATGCGATAAGTAATCTCAGTCTATTAATCAGAATGTTACGGTCAGACCAATATACATAATCCAAATTTCTATTGGGTATGTGTTCCTTCCAAATGATACAAAACCAGTCTTACCGCTGACTGGATCACGTATTATATTTTCCTATTTCAATCCTCTGCTCGATCTCAGTCGACCGCTTCTGCTGTAGCCCTGACTGTGAACTAGTTCTATTAAAAATCTGGGAGTAAGTATCGAGATCATGTGCAGTATATGAGCTTTCAGGTAGTGTTTTGAATAGTAACTCATATAAACCTGGACTAGCTGAGTAGCTCTTTTCTCCTATCTGAATTTTGTTTTCTGAAAATACAATCCTTTTGTTAACCAGCACAAAATCACCGTCTTCATAGCGCACACCATAGGTGGTATCCATATCGCTGGAGCTAGCTTTACGGATCTTCTGCAGATAAGCGCAAAGACTGCCCGATTCTTCTTCTTCATGATCATAGAGAGGTTTTCGCTTCTCCTGGCTCTTGGTTATATCCTTTAGAGGAGCAGTTACAGGTTGCAGCACCTCAGACATTACACGTCGGGTCTCGAACTGGAGACCCTTCAAAGAGTGCAACTTTTCCCTTGTCACCTTACTGTGGCGAGCGATGGATTGTTCGAGTCTTATACCTTCAGCATTCATGTTAAGCTAAAATAGTGGCTAAACCGGTGCTATCAATTTATAGGATATTTTTAATTCAATACTTGGAATGTGTCCATCCTTTGCACAAGTATCTGGAGCAGTGAAGCTTATTTTATCATCTGTCACAATGGGCAGTGAATACCGTTCAATAATTGAGTTAAATGTTAAGTTAAATTATTAATATTAAATATTGAGTTCAAATTACTGTTCAATAATTAATTATTATAATTTTATCTTTTATCGCAAACATTGTATCTGCTTTCGTATGTGGATATAATGAGGTCACACTGCAGTCAATTAACTTGCCCTTTATAGGCGACTTGTAGTATTCGAGCCCTGGCGTAAACGTGTATCTTTGTGAGCTGTCCCGGTATGATTTAGTTTGCAGTTTAAGAATGAGCTGCCCTCTCATTTGGTATATCATATTCACTTGTGATTTAAGAATGTTGACATTCAACCATGATGAAGTTATGTGTTTATCCAAGGAAGACTGGCGCTTTACCATGGTTTCCAGATTTTTGGTCACCGCTTCAGAGATATCTCCTGGTATAGAAGCTAAGCTTCTGTTTAATGCCGACTGTGCATCATTTTGTTTCTTTACAACAAAGTGTCTAACATATTTCTTAGTTACCGCATCGCTATGATCTGCTGGATCGGCTATCTCCGGTATCCTTCTTTCGAAAGGACACGTTCTCATCTGAATCGTTAAGTGGAATCTTTGCATCTATATATTCTTTATTCGCTACATCATGGTCATGAACTGGAGGCAGCAATACCTTCATTCTTGTCGTATCCAGGATAACGTTTTCAGCATCGCGTTTGAAGACATATTTATTTGGATATTGCATTAGACACTCGTATTGTGCATCAAGCGAAGTTTGCACGTGGTTACTAAGCATAGCTTCAAATTCGCCCATACGCTGATATGAAGTCTTTTCCGTAAACGTTTGCATTCGATGATCAACGTCAGACGTAAGCGTATCAACATAGTGCTTAGTAGTTGCATCATCGCTTTCTTCAGGAACGTGAACGTTGCCCAATCGTTTATTTTTGAATTGGAAGTTTCCCGAGCCATCTCGGTTTATGATATAGCGATTAGGTACACCCCTGGAGGGGATATTTCTCCTGGTTCCGAATCTGTCGATACTCATAACGAGAATGAATGATGCTACTTATTTATTCACTCTAATAAAGACTTCAAAACCGTGTCGGAAACGACCCTCATTCAAAGGAAAATACTATGACAACAAAAGGTCTCGAGTTCGATCCATCATCACTCTCCCACACTTGTTTATACAGCTCCCTGAATTCCGTATGTCATATCAGTGTTTATGTAATCATCATATATATGCTTTAAGCTGAGGTTATCCTGTCAGAAGAGCACAATCATATTTGCATTGTCTCTAATTAAGTGCTTGGGTACTTTAGCATACAATTGTGCTAGGTATACTGCATCAAAATTTCGATGTCTACCCATACCATAGCGGATAGAAGAGAAAGTGTGAGCTCTCCCGCTGGTTCACTGCATGATCCGTGGTCCCGTGGCAACTGACCGAAACTGCGGCGTGGCGATCGCAGTCGCCTTAAAATGCGGCCGAACTGCCTAGTATGTGATTCGGAAGTACGGACAATTTTATACGTATGCGTTGTGTGTTGTGAGTAATCAGGTACATAACTTGTGAAATTGCTTCTAATTTTGTGCATAAATGTGTGTGTTCTTCAAAACGTAAGTTTCAAGCAACATCAATAATTGATTAAAAATGCCAACTTGTTTTGTACCCGGGTGTCGTTCAGGATACACAAACTGCTCAGAAGCTAGACATTTTTTTTACTCCTCCTAAAGATAAAAATCTGTTTTACAAATGGGAAAAGTCTATTCCTAGGAAAGACACTAAATTATCTGTTAAATCTAGTATTTGTGACAAACATTTTCCAGAGGACTTTTTAGTGAAAGTTGATTCATTCGTTGTGCATGGAAAACTAGTTGAAATCCCTAGAATTAAATGGCGGTTAAAGCCAGGGGCAATTCCCTGTATATTTCCTAATTTACCCAGGTACTTAACTACAGTGCATAAATCCCGAAAATCTCCACAAAACAGAGACAAAAAATTACTGAAAAAGCAATATTCAACAATCAGTAAACTACCAGATGCAGGATCCAGTCAACCAGTTCTTATTTCAAACGCGCCGTCCTTCAACAATGAGGAATTCACAGAAAACAGTTCTAATTCCTCCAAGGTCACAAACACAAGTGTCAATAATGAAATTGCTACACTGAAGAAAAGAATTAGAAATCTCAATAGAAATTTAGTTAGAACTAAAATCCTGCTATCCAAAGAGAGGGCTAAATTAAAAATAGTAGAAAAGAAATTCGCTACTAATTGTTGCGAACATAAACGCAATTTAAATTATTTAAGTAAAAAACAAAAGCTGGTTCTAGATACAATGCTTAAAAAATATATAATTTGCATTACGGTTTAATTTTTCAGCGTAAAATCATGTAAGCAGATATTTCCCACTGTTCTTCGTTAATTATAATACCCATTAGTGAAAAATGCCATCCTATATTATGTGTCAAGGAAAGACGATGTTTCAAAACAGTATTTCCAATATTCCTGCTTACGATTTTAGGTATTTAAAATACTAACTGATATATGAAACCCGTTTTCACCATGCATTCGTGAACTAAAGTGAAGCGACCGCGACACCAGTGCCATCTTGCGAGCGAACCATAGTAACTCCCGAAGAGCTCACACTATCTCTTCTATCCGCTATGCCCATTCTATAGTACGATGCTACTTTGCCGTGCTTCTCATGAATGACATCGTCGAATACTAATCTTATATTTTCTTTGGCCTCAGATGTTTGAAGTACTTTTTCTTCGTCCTCGAACGTCTATTAGTGATAGGAGTATTCGAATGCAAAATGTCGATGTATTCGATTCTTGAAAGTTCTCGAGATGTTCTCGAATCCTTATACTGTATTCAAATACTTCACTCGGTTCTCGGTTTTCGTTTATTAATTACTACTTTGCTGTTATCGAATACTTCACTCGGTTCTCGTTTGTTAATTACTACTCTGCTGTTATCGAATACTTCACTCGGTTCTCGTTTGTTAATTACTACTTTGCTATTATCGAATACTTCACTCGGTTCTCGTTTGTTAATTACTACTCTGCTGTTATCGAATGCTTCACTCGGTTCTCGTTTGTTAATTACTACTCTGCTGTTATCGAATACTCACGGCATGTTCTCGGTTCTCGTTTGCGTATATTATGAATGCTGAATTCTAATGCTTCAATCGGCTTGTTCCCGGCTTATGGAATAACGGAACGCACATTATGGGATCAGTTAACTAGAACGTATGGACGTTAATGTTATAAATTTGACACTAAATTCATAAATTATAACATTATTTATAACGCTGACATATTATTGATTTCCAAGTCAGCATATCATAAAATGGTGTATCTGCACGTAAACTACTGTTTAACAATGAAAATTATGTATTATTGTGTCATATCTTACTTCACAATATTTATAATATTATTATTAATTATTATTACTATTATTAATTATTACCATTAATTAGTATTAAGTACCATTACTTATTACTATTATTACTTATTTATTATTAATTATTATTAATTAATACTTATTATTAATTATTATTATTATTATTTATTATTAATTATTATTACTATTATTACTATTATTACTATTATTATTATTATTACTATTATCATTATTATTATTATTATTATTATTATTATTATTATTATTATTATTATTATTATTATTATTATTATTATTATTATTATTATTATTATTATTCGCTTCTTAATTTCTTTCTTTCTCTCTCTCTCTTTCTTTTTTTACCAACATCTGGGTAGTTTGCAAAAATGTGAGAATAAATTAGTTGTCACCAAAAAATGTGAATTGAATTATCTTAGTGATTGAAAGTGCATTGCCCATAAGTCACGATACAAATTGTTAATTTACAATTTAACATTGGGACTAACCGTTGTATTTTCGTGGATCATTTTAATGCTTTATTCGAGAACAACCATGGCGAGAACTGAATAGCATTGCTCTAGTGACAATATCATAGTATCCGAGAACTTGAATTCGAATGCAAGAGATTTCGATTAGCGAATATTACTACAACTGAGTGACAGTACCCGAGAACTTGCATTCGAATGAAACATTCGATTCTTAAAAGTATTCGAATACTGGATATTCGTTTCTTGAAAGTATTCGATTCTGCCCATCACTAACGTGTATACTCCTATATCAGGTATGCCTTTCAGTACTTTGAGCAGGTACTGATATTTAGGCTGATGCAGCGATATCGACTAGATGTACAGATTCTCTAACTTTAGGCCATTCTCGTGGATTAGCACGCTGAGTAGTACGTTGGTCTTTCCGGCATTTGAGCTACCCAGTATGAGGACTCTGACGTTGCTCGGCAAGAGAGACCCATGCCTTCCTTCGCGAATATCATCATCGAAGTCTAGAACTTGTATAGGTAGCGAACACTTTTGCTTCACTACTTCCATCATGAGACTAAGGATTTAAGATATAAAATTTTGCTTTTTATTTCTTATTCCATGATGGGCTCTAGACGTGTTCAGAAGTCGTTCAAGAAGGGTTCCGGAACAATTAATTCCTTAATTATTTCTCTTCCGTTTGAGGCTCATTTGCCCGGTTATAGGTACTGCGGTACTGGAACGAAACTACATAAGCGCTCACGAGGAGATCCACCAATTAACGCTTTAGACTTAGCCTATCGTGACCACGGCGTCGCCTACCCACAACATAAGGACGCAGCTTCGAGGCATTCTGCTGATAAGGTTCTTGTGGAGAAGGCTTGGAAGCGTGTGGTCTGCTGACTCTAATTTTGGCGAGAAGCTTGCTGCTTGAATTGTAACCACGATCATGAAGGAGAAAGTGGCCATGAGAGCTGGTTCGCGTAAGCGTCACAAGAGGATAATACCCACGCCCTCTAAGGGAGGGTTCCTGCCCTTAATGCCACTGCTGGCTGCCTTGAGTGCAGCGGGTAGTTTAGCCGGAGGTGTTGCTCAGGTCGCCACCCCTGGCAATAAGAATCGTGCTGCAGAGAAGCGGTTGAACGAGATGATTCGTCACAATCAGTAGATGGAGACCGTAGCTAGGGGCTAGGCACAGAACACTATTAGGAAGAACGGAAACTACGTGTTAAAAATGTGTCAACAAAAAAGCGCTCCAAGTGGGGCAGTATTGAACTAAAGTATGAGAAATCGCGCTCCCGAATCCACACGCTACCGGTAGTTCTTACGGCTGTATTTTTCATACCTGCTTACCTGTCAGCCTCAGCTGATCATATGCCCTAACGCCATATTGCTACACTGGCGCGTCAAGTTTCACCCGTGAGCTTCCTTAGTTGTCATTAGTTTTTAAGATTGATGCATATTAAAGCTCACGCAAATTAACCTTTGCTTTAATAAATGCGGCACTCTTAAAAGCTGCAATCACAGCTATGGAAGCTCGCGTATTAAACTTTGGGCGTCATCGGAACCAATATGGCATTAGGACATATGATCAGCTAAGGCTGACAAGTAAGCAGGTATAAAAACAGTTTATTTGTTATAACTCCTTTTTATTAAAATTGTCCAATAGTCTGTACATCAATAGCTTTTATGAAAATTAATGAGTTCTGTAATGGTTGCAGGTTCAAATGACTAGTTTTCTTAATAGCAACAACAAACTCTTTCTTCTTCAATTCTGATGCTGCCACTAAATACTCTGCATGGCATAAAGTAAAATATTTTGTACTTCAATGAGCTGCCACAAATTTTTTGTGTAAACTTGTAACCAAACATTAGGATGTGGTATTTGACAGGGAAATGGGAACAATTACAGATGTTTGACATTTATTCCTTCTAGCATTCCGATAGCATAACACAATTTGACATATTTGCGTAACAAGCACAAATAACCTCACAAAGAGGTTTCTGCATACATTATATACAACACTATTGCTCCATATGCGAGCACCTGTTTTGTCATTCACTAGATCATTATTAGCATGGCAACAAATATCCTCTAACAGTTTCACTTCATTTAACACTTTCACACCATTTCACTCTATATTCAGCACCAGCACTGGACACTAAAAGGCACAGCTTGTGAAGTTATACACCCACAATCACAGGAATACCTTTAACTCCAACTTTCCACCATGCATATCCTAGAAATAAACAAAAAACAATGCAACGAATAGCAGCATTTATGTATAACTAAAGTCTAATTAATGAAAGTGACCTGGGTAACACAGCAACTTCGGCAACTTTCGTGACCATTCGTACACACTGCTGAGTGGGACTTTGCCGAAATTCTGACCGCTCGCGTAACCTAATCTAAACAATATCCAAAATATCAAGCATATGTTAATATACTTGTATGTTAATGCACATATAAATTCATTTATGTAAATTTGGTTTGGTTTGGCAAATAACAGAACACTCAACTCTTGAAGACAATGTCAATGACTGTTCATTGTTTCATATGACAATTCTGTATTTGTTGAAATAGGTTATGATGAGCACGATTTCTATTATCCACAGTTTGTTGCATCCATTTGTATTTTCTGATGTGGTTGTGTTATCGCTGCATTTTCTTATTAATATAATTTAAAATATGTGAAAAAAAATTGTTGTTTAACGACGCTGTCAATTGCCAGGATCACATCAGCGTCGCCGGTGTGCCGGAATTTTGTCCCGCAGGAGTTCTTTTACATGCCAGTAAATCTACTGACATGGAGCTGTCGTTTTTAAGCACACTTAAAAACCATCGACCTGGGCCGGGTTTGAACCCGCGACCTTGGGATCAGTAGGCCAGCGTCTAACCAACTGAGCCACCCAGACCGACCAAAAAAAAATATATATACATGTGTAGTGGTGTTACTTAAGAGAACTGAAGAATATAAAGAAAAGGGTATTATATTTATTATAAAATGTTTAATGTACAAATACTGGTATGAATTAAGCCTGGTTAACAACCACACAGTAACAGTAATCAGAATGGAAACCAGAACATATATTATCGGTCAGCATATCGTTAGCAAAGTGGAGGTTCATATTGTGCATTGGAATTCATTTGTTTCTAATGGACCACTAATATATTTTCTAGGTTACATCCCTGTTCTCATGCTATTTCATACATTTATGCTCTACTTTGCTATTGCCTGAACGCTCTATACCATTCCTTGACTTCTCGTCTAATCGAATAGACAGTATACATATTTCACAAAACCTCATCTTAGTCATAACATCATGTGCCTATTACTTTGTACAACAACCAATGTGTAATTTTTTTTTAAAAAATACACATTTCTTATAATATCCTGCAATTTTGATTACTATTCCACATCTAAGGGAAGGTCAATTATGTATTTTACAACTCGTTCAACAAATGGATGCAAGTAACTGCCACATGTGCGCAAAAAGCTATGATAAACGTTTTGGCAAATACACTATCTTCATCCAATATCACTGGTACAGTAAGAAGCTCTTAAAACTTATTGAAAATAAATAACGTACCTTCAGATTCTAACTTTAGTTTCCACTGGAGATTTACACCGCAATGCTGCAAGGGATATATTGTATGCATATCCCACATTCTGCGTGGCTGAAAATTAAATACAAATGAATACAATTATCAATAAAATACAATGTCAACACTTCCACTATAACAATAACCTGATAAAAGCATCTTACACCTAATTGCTACGTATTTCACCAACACTAATAGAATACCAATATTAAACATACATATATTAAGTAAAAATAATGCAAATGTTTAATTACCTCTCTGTCGAACATCATTTTGCGACGAAAAACTTATTTTACCAACAGGCAATATGGCTCAGGCTTCCAGAACGTTCGTTTCGTTACAAAACTTTAATCAGCCAATCAGATTTTTCTTCGGGTGTAGCAGTGCCACCAGCACCATCTCTTGTTCGGGCAGGAGACTACTACGACTGCTGACTCGTGTTTCCAATTCCGCAATCTAAGTGTGACCGGTGTGGGGCTAGGGTCTTAAGCGCGGGAAGAAGAAGAGAAAAGGAAGGGGACTGTACGTCAAAAAAAAAAAAAAAAAAAAAAAAAAAAAAAAAAAAAAAAAAAAACAACAACAACTCGCGGCAAGACCTGTACTTATCCCGGAAAAAAGCTTTAAATTTTACAGGGATCGAAACTTACGCTAGACGTCTACAGATTTCTAATTTTAGGGGTGTGTAAACGCTGGACAAACAATCTCCAAGACCTCGCCATACAGAAAGGATTGTCATTAATTTGGATAGATCGCACAATCCGGGAACTCACTGGTTTGCTGTACGCAAGGATGGAAATTTAGCACTTTATTTTGATCGTTTTGGCAATCTGAAGCCTCCAAAGGAGATTGAATCCTATTTCTCAGGTGTCAGACTCGTGTATAACATAAACAGGTATCAAGATTTCGTTACTGTCATTTTTGGACACTTGTGTTTGCAGTTTCTGTTATAATACGTTTTCGTCGTGGTGATCAAAATGAGTTACATGATCGCTGTGAGCGGTTCTGATTCCAGCTTCTCTACTTTTCTAAATCAACCACTCCATCTGGATCCTAATGGTATTTACGAGATTGCTATATTGAATTTTAAGGCATTTTACTCTATGCCAAATGTTGATGAGAGCAATAACCTATTCCACTACATTCGCGATGAAAGACTTGAAACCATAGTGATTCCATCTGGTACTTACGAATTGGGGGATATCCACAACTTACTCAAGGCTAGACTAAAGGTTGGCGATTACTTTTTTCTATGTCCTAACAATATACTATGAAGGCCGAGATTCAGTGTTCCTATGCTACTGATTTTGCTCAAGAGAGATCGATCGGCTCCCTTCTCGGTTTCGCCGGGAAGAGCAATGTGAATCTGGGTGTACTACTGAGTCTGAGGAACTGGTGAACATCTTCAAGGTTAGCATAATACGCATGAAATGCAGTCTCGCCACTGACTCCTTCGTTAACGGTAAAAGTGGACATTCTCTGTGCGAATTCTTTCCTTCGGTTCCACTGAGTTACCACATCTCACAGGTCCTATATGTCGACTCATCACTGACACAAACCTCATTGATCATCTCGACATTCGAGTGGTAGAGCAAAACGATGGTCCACTTGATTTCAGAAACGAAGTTATTACCGTGAGGCTACACATACGACGGAATGGGAATAAGTTTTAGAAGATTTTTCTGTAATAAAAAGCCTCTCTCGATGTTAAGACCTACTCCGTCCGACACGCAAACTGCTAACATCATCTAATCGAAGGGTCGTCGAGGGTTCAAGGTTCTGTAATGTAATGAATGTTTTGGATGTGACCGGGGCTCCAGTATTTGATGATAAGATTAGTAAAGAGGGAGAGTATGTATTCCTGCCTTATAATACACCAGCTCTTGATGTGAATGACGAGATAAGAAAACCACGTGAAGCTGAAGATTTATACTCTTCCTAGCAGAAGTTATCTCTACATAGAGGGAATTCTCACTAAAACCGGCGGTGGACCCTCCTCGTCAAAGCTTGACCAACAATGCCATGGCGTTTCTTTTTGATGAGATTCAGCTGGATACGAATGGTACTACTATAGATGGAACCAGGAATCCGGAAATTTCTTCAACTATGCGCAGATACGCAACTCTCAATACATTGGACTCCAATCGGTTAAAGAACGCTGACTGGACCTATCCTGGAGAAGATGTAGACATCGTGAACGCATTGAATGGGATCTTCAATGCCATATTCCTCTCTCGATGCTTCTGGATTTTGCTAACGATCTCAAGGAGGTCGTACTTAATAGCAAGTTTGAACCTGTTCTCATTAGATCTAAAAATTCCAATAACTATAATAGGCCACGAGTCAACTATTATTAAACTAACCAGGATCCAATGGAGGATGCCCGTGTTCGACTTTCCGACGCCAAGAGAGATCAACCTCTACACGTGGCATTTCGAACTTTGTACCTTCACACTCAACCTGTTGTACCACAGACTAAAGCTTTCACCTGGATCGTCGCAACAACAAAACTTGAGACACATCTTGTTATTGTCGGTGCCCAAATAGACAGATTGAACTATCTGGCTATAGACAGCCCTCTTTTTGATCACTGCAATATCACTAATCTGAAACTTTATCTCAACAGCGAGTGTTATCCCTACCATGACATGAATTTGTATTTTGGAAACTCAAGGTCTGCATCTCTCTATGGCCAGTACTCTAAATTTCAATACACTTATTATGGTAAAGAGAATTACCCTCTTTTGAAGAGAAGTGACTTTCTGAAATACGCACAACTATTTGTTATTGACTGTTCGCATCAACCTGACGAAACTGTGACCGGGAACTTAACATCAGGTTGGACGTTCAAGCATCAGCTAACTTTCCTCCACAAACATCACTATTTTGTTTAATTATTCATGATAAATTATTCACTTACAAACTCCTAACTCACATTGTTCAGTCTATTATTTAGGGGAAGAATGGGTGTATTTTTTATATTAATAAAAAATGAAATACAAATTACAAGAGCTTTTTATTGAATCTGCTATACATCTCCTTAACCTTTTTCCTGACACTTCTGCCTCTAACATAGTACGAACACATTGTTTTATGAACGTAATGTAATTGGTATAAATGAACTTCAATGTGTGAAAATAGTCTTTTCAGGCCTGTTATTACAATACAGTCCACAGTTATAACATTCTTGTTTAGAATGTATTCATAAAAGATATTTCACCTTCATTCATATAAACAATTATATTGTACGCATATATTATGTCACTATATGAAGCAGCAGGAGGCTTACCGTCTTTCAGATACGTTTTAGCCACTGCTATGTTCCCCACTATTAACGGCCAGTCCTCTTTTGTTAGGTATACAAACTTTTTGTCGTCCGCTACGATGTAGAGGGATGGGAGTTCGTAGTGCAGTCATGAGTCTTGGCAGACATTTTTCCAGGGGGGGGCCACATGTTTGAAATTTGCAATCATATAATATTAATTCTTTATTTAATGTCACAAGTTATAATATTTGTTGCATATAACCATATTAATTTGTGGTAAATATAAATTGATCTTTTAAAATAGTAGTTTAATAGTCAGTAATTGATTGCATATTAAGTTGACCAACTTCAAGGGGGGCCGCGGACCCCCCCCCCCCCCCTTGTCCACCCTTCGCGACGCTCATGAGTGCAGTCCTATATTCACACGATGCTTCGGGCTGATGGAGATGTCAAGCATATACACACTATTTGGGTTCATCTTTCCTGACCTTTTTAGCATAGGGTTCAAAGATCAGTACAATAGTGTTATCCAGGGCAGGATCGATCGCCTTCTTCTTAGGCTTACTTCTCTTCTCCGGTTTCCTGCAGACAATAAAAAATATTCGTTTACTGTTGAGGATGATTCTAGCATGTTTTTAGCGCTTACTTCCCTTTCGTTTTTCTTCGAACTTACCTTTCTTCGCCTTCTCCTTCCTCTTTGACACGCTCTTTCTCTCCACGGGATGTGTGCTCGAACGATCCACGTTGTGGTGCGGAGGCACATCTTTACCTTTACGTATTCTGTAAAAAAATACACAATTTTCTTTTAAATACTCTATATTTAGCCTAAGTAACATATACCTCTCATACATAAGCAGCATTTTACTTACACCTTTAACTTGCGATACACATCGCAATATTCTCCACAGCGATAGAATATGCTTATCTGTTCGTGCTGGGATGGATTCTTACAGATGATGCTATGCATATCGCCGTTACAAGATTCTCTGCGCTTTTCCTGACAATGCTGCTCCATTTTCTCATACTCGGCGAGGTTCACCCAACAGGCGTTATTGCTCTCGACTGCGTTTCTGATTATTTCACTGTTCATCTTGGCACCTCACACACAACTGTACTCCTGCAGCCCGGTACTAGCTTAATGTGTTGCGCTGGGGAAGGGACAGGCATTATATGTCCGTGCTTGCACGGGTGAAGGTCACCTTGCTAGTCGGTCTGGGTGGCTCAGTTGGTTAGACGCTGGCCTACGGATCCCAAAGTAGCGAGTTCAAACCCGGCCTAGGCCGATGGTTTTTAAGTGTGCTTAAAAACGACAGCTCCATGTCAGTAGATTTACTGGCATGTAAAAGAACTCCTACAGGACAAAATTCCGGCACACCGGCGACGCTGATGTGATCCTGCCAATCGACAGCGTCGTTAAACAACAAAATAATTTGTTTAATTGAGTCACCTTGCTACACCGTGCTGTGTCCAATATATTGCTTTATCCGTCTCGGGGTGCACATTTTGATTTTTTTTTTATTCTCAAGGCCTCCTTCCACGTCCCACTAAATGATTCATAACCATACCTCTCGGTACACCCCCTCTTCTCCCTGACTGGGTAGGGAGATAAACGCAATGGCTTACTGCGAAGGGGAATTCTTACTTCTATGGCAATTGGACACACACACACACACACACACACACACACACACACACACACACACACACCCTTCCGCCTTCCTACCATTCCATTAACATCATACTACGCACACTTGCACGCACTCACACACACATTGCCCCTCCACCTCCCAACCCTTACATTACCATCATACGCACGCACGCGCACACAGAGGTTTTTTCCTACTCGTCCAACATACATTTCATCCACAGTCCCGTATGCTTGAAATGGCATGTCTATTCAGACATTCGATTTTCACTGTATCTTCCACATGTTCATATGCGATTTTTAAACCGTTGTAATGGCTAGCCGTTACAACGATATGATTGTAAGAACTCTTGAAATGGCTAATTGCAACTACTTGCCGATGTGAAAAGTGGCACGTCGGAGCTGCTTTCGCCGACCCCTTGAGAGATGCTGTGCACTTTGTGCAGGATAATGGACATCATAATTGCATACGGATGTGTACGTGGGAGGCGATATCAGTTACTGGTGGGCATGGGTGCAGCCGTGACCGGGTGCGACCTGACGTGGTGGAATGCTTGCCATCGAGGAAACCAGATCGGCCCTACAAGGGTGCTGGCATTGGGCGAAACCTTGCGTGTGAAGCAAGAGGCTTTGTTGGAGTTGACCTTGGAGCAGAGCGTTAGAAGTCTGTGAGTGTTCGTCGCGAGGGTGACTGAGCCTGGGTTTGGACGCTCTTCATGGTGTATGGCAGTCCCGGACAGATGGTGCAAATTCTTGCTTAAGTAAACATATTCCCCGTTGGTATTAGAGGGTTGCTTGGTTTAACGGGACATTTATCACCCTCTCTGGGCAGGTGCAGTAGTGCAGTCGGTCTTCGAGCGAGAAACTGTTAAACACTTTCGTGTGTCTCTGCGGCGTATAGCTTCTCGGGTTTATTTACAAAGAATGTAACTGCTGGGGTAACTGATTTATTCACAAATTTAAAATTAAAATAGTAATTTTGTCATGTCAATCAAATATGCACATCGCACATGTACTTTACAGTACTTAAGATTCAAACTCCCGCCTCGCCACTAGGCAGCTGTTGATTTGGTGACTGGGCTTGAACCTGTACTCTCCTCAATACCAGCTCGCTTACTAGTGACGTATTGACGCATGCGTATCGAAGCCCTATGGTTCTGCGTGGTCCTTCTGCCACCTGACAGCAGAGGCGAGTGTGTATATTTGATTGGCTAGTTCAGTTTCATTCCAGCTAGCTTGGCTTTAACGTGTGAGCAGTGTTTTTCGATAGCCACGGCAGAGCGTAGTTGATCGGTTACAAGGAAACTTCAGCATATCGATATGGAAAACATGAAAGAGAGCTAGCGATACACGCAAGCGTAGCAACCCTGCAATAATGGTGTCTTTTTATAGGACGTAGTATAATAATGCCAAACGATATGAAAAGCTAACATATTTAAAACTATTAACTGCCATTAAATAATGTTGTTAAGCAACGGCTTAACTGTTTTTTCGTTTACGAAAGTGACCCCATTAAAAATGAAAATAAACCGGGGAAAATGTAATAAGTTGGTCATCATGCAGATCAGCCTTATATAGTGTTGTTGCCACACGCGTTTCAGTTTAAGTGTATTTAGTGATCGGTGAATTCATTGAAAATGAATGTGAGTGTGTAATAGACGATATTCAGAAGAGACCATTTTCGTTCAGACCTTTCCATGAAAAAAGACCTTACGCAGCAAGATAGGCCAACTCCAAATTTACTTGATTTAACCAAAAGAACAGCAAAGTTTACAAGACAGTTTACTTGTTCAAACAAAGAGAAATACGCATGGTTAGCTGGCAGTAAAAAATTAAATGCATTGTTCTGTTGGAACTGTGTATTATTCGGGTAGGACAGATAATATACTAGCTGGACGAGAGTAGGGTACGTTAATTTGGGGAATTTAACAAAAGCTGCAGTTTCCCACGAAGAGTCTGTTGGCCACATTAGAGCAACATATATGATGGCTTCTTTCGGCAGGCTTCGAGTGAATACTCAGTTGGACGATCAATTAAAAAATGAGATTTCATTCCATAACGAGAAGGTAAGACAAAACAGAGCGCTCCTGAAACGTTTTATACATGCAGTGTACTTCCTAAGCAAGCAAGAACTCGGCTTCAGAGGGCATGATGAATCTCAGACATCAGTCAATTGAGGCAATTATGTGGAAGTATTAAAATATACAGCTGAATATGATCCCCTGTTGAAAATACATTTAGAGACATCTACTGAACTTAAAGGAATTTCAAACAGAATACAGAATGATCTCAATGAAGCTGTTGCTTGTTCCTTGCTAGAAGAAATACATAAAAATGAGAATAAAAGACACCAAATTTGTTTCGGTTTTAGTTGACGAAACAACAGATGTCTCTAACGCAGCTCAGCTTTCATTTGTTTTAAGATACATTGGCAGTGGAAAAACTAAAGAAAAAAAACATTTATTAGCTTTAATGATGTAAGTGAAAACCGTACTGCACAAGTAATTGCAGAAGTTTTCAGGCAGTACTTAACTGAATTTGAATACAATGATATGCTAGTTGCACAATATTATGACGGGGCTGCTACAATGGCGGGGCAAATAAATGGTGTGCAGCAGGCGCGGCTCCTCAGGGTAGGCAGGGTAGGCATTGCCTACCCTATCGTAATACATCAACAAATAATGTTTAACTATGATTCTGCATTTTATCATTTGAACCGTCATTTGCCCTAAATTGCAGTTCAAGAAAAGTTTTCTCGGTTATAATGACCAGCGCAAGGTCAAATCCTTTAATCTCAATTCCGATTCATCAAAACTGCGCTGCGTGTTTGAAACGCGCGGCAGAAATGATTGCGCATGGAACCTGGGTAGTGGAGAGCAGGCTAGCTTAACCTCTGCCTGCCCGGCCCCATTTCCTCAGTACGAGGCCCTTGAACAGGGATAAGGAAACATACGGTCTGTATATGCACTCCGAGCATGCGTAGACGCGGCTGCCAGGCAGTCCGAGCACTTGCCTGCCCAAATCCGAATTTATGCGACATTTTCCGAACAGCCATACTCCACGAACGAAGATCTCAGAGATCTGAATCTGTCGTTATCTCTGTGTAATACCAGTATGACCGACTTAATTAGTGAACTATTAGAAATTTCGCTTTCGAGGCGCACTGACAATGAAAAGAGGAGTGTTTTAGCTATTTAATACAAAGCTGCAGTCAGACAATTTTTCAATTTCTTAATCTATTTTAGTCATGGGCGTCGCGAAACGGGGGCAAGAGGGGCCACGCCCCCCCCCCCCCCCCCTCTTGGAAGTTGGTGAACTTAATGTGCAGTCAGTGACTGACTTTTAAACTATTATTTTAATTTTGATGTAAAGAACAATTTTTGTTTAGCACAAATTAATACGGTTATCTGCAACAAATACTATACATTTTGACAGTACAATAATGATTTAATATTATATGATTGCAAATTTCCAACATGTGCCCCCCCCTGGAAAAAAATCTGCCGACACTCGTGATTTTAGTTTTGGCGGTAATTCGTCCGTAAGTCACACTCATTCACTCTGCTCTTATTAAACAACCAAACAATATATTGTTTGCGTTATCCGCAATTACTTCGCCCCCTATATTTCGGATAAACGGGGTTTATTATTATTATTATTATTATTATTATTATTATTATTATTATTATTATTATTATTATTATTATTATTATTATTATTATTATTATTATTATTATTATTATTATTATTATTATTATTATTATTATTATTATTATTATTATTATTATTATTATTATTATTATTATTATTATTGTTGTTGTTGTTGTTGTTGTTACACTTTGCCTACCCTAAAATTTTGACTGCGAGCCGCCACTGGTGTGCAGGCTTTAATTAAAAGTACACACCCAGAAGCTTTATTTATTCACTGCTATGCTAACTGATTGAATCTGGTTCTAACACAGTAGACAACATAACAATGTAAAATATTTTTCAGTATATTGAATATCTCTGCTTTCTTCTCCCGTTCACCAAAAAGAACAACATTTCTTGACGAATTTCTACAGAAAAGACTTCCCAAAGTTTCACCCACCAGGTGGAATTACACAAAGAGACTAGTTAATACAATATATATTCATTGGAATGATCTCTGTGATGTTTTCAATGCAATGTTACGGAATCCAAATGACATAGAACGTGAAATGTTGGCTCCAGTTAAAGGATAGCTCCATATTTTGAGGGAATTCACTTTTTTGTTTCTTATTAAGAACTTTCAGCAGCTTTTTTTAACCCATTTATTGCTGTTCTCTACAGTATTCTCCAGACCAAAGCCTTTGACATTCTTTACTGCAGAGTGAAAATTGAAGACACTAGACGAGCATATATTCAATGAGATGCAAGTTTGAATCGGTTTTTGCAGAAACTGTAAAGCAAGTAGGCGAACCTTCAAAAAGGAGCAGTATTAACTACAAGCAAATATTTGATCATATAGATTCACGTCTTGAGATGAGGTTCCAAGATTATGGCAACTTAAATCTTTTTGACCTTATTCCTATGGAAAAGGGAAAATATGATATGTACAATCATCACTTCCCAAAGAGTCAATTGACTAGTCTTCTAAATAGTTATGGTTCTCATTTTGATTAAGGAAGACTTAGAAATAAGTTGACTGTATTTTACGCTAGTGAAGAATTCAAAGGAAAAAGTCAATTTGAGCTACTGGGTATCCTCTCTGAAAAGTCAATGGCTTCATGTTTTCCACAGATTACAACTCTGATTTCCCTAATATGTACTATACCGGTATCTACAGCTTCAGTGGAAAGGTCATTTTCTACACTAAACAGGATCAAAACATAATCCAGAAACAAGACTGGTGAGAAAAGACTGTCAAATCTGGCATTACTTTCAATAGAAGCTCCTCTACTTGACGAAATAAGACTGAAAGGCACTTTATTTGATAAAACTGTGCAATTATTTGCCACCCAAGAGAGAAGAATGGAGTTCACATTTAAATAAATGTGTAGCAGGCCTACACTTTCTATTGGATAGCAGGATAACAGCCTTTGAGAGCCTCGTCTACTTTACATTTAAAGTGAATATCAGTGTAACTGTATTTTATTTTATTCAAGCAACGGTAACCATATTGAATAAGTTACTGTTGCTTGAATATATATGAGTAATTTAGCGATCTCAGCCATTTGGTCACGTTACGATCCTACGCTTCCAATTATCAGTGTTTGATATTCACCTGTGCGACTCCAATTCGCCCATGAAACCATTGTTTTACTACATAAAGCTGTGTACCCCCGTATAGTGTCATCGATTTCAACATATTTAACCAAATTTTTTCAATAAAAATTTGAACACATATTGCGCCATCGTTTCATATTGAATTTCACTAGCGCCATTTTAATTTTTTCCGCCTCTTTGCATATTACCCCGCTTTAAAAAGAATTAATACAAAATTTCAACATATGTATTGCGCAATCGTGCCATATTGTACTTCACTCCATTTTGATTATCCCGCCTTTTGAAAACAGGTACATACAAAAGTTTATACAGAAAGTTAAGCAAAATGGTTAAAAAGGGTAAAAAGTTAAAAGAGGCAGATAGAATTAGCAAACACGAGGTCAATTTTGGCTAAAATTAGGGTAAATGGCTAAAAAGTTCAACTTAATAGCCATGAGAATTAGGCAGTTGACAACGTACGCAAGCGGAACTTAGCACCTCAACCAAAAGGCGATCTTTTGTGCCTGTGCCCTAACGGTCCCCGCGAGGATGGATAAGGCAAATGGATCTTAAGGGCGAAACATTGCCACTTAAGAGAAGCGGGCAGGATCCCCGCATTTTCCCAGCTAAAACCATCTCGGCAAAGGCTGGCTCGGACCAGTTTTTCTCCCATTCCTTTGGTTCGCCTTCTCAGGTGTGCAGAACTTGGAAACTGGCTCCCCTCCCCTTGGACTTCTACCATCCCATACAAATCCGGCAAGCCAATAGACTCACCCTTCAATCCAAGGGACGAGATTTCTAAAGAGCATTCGTTCCCCCTGCCGTGCTGCTGCCGCAACGCTCGCCAACGCTTCCGACCCCAAAAGAAACCTAACGGCATGAAAGAGAAAATGAATCCGTCCCAAGCTTATGAAGGTGCCGGACATATGCTTAAAATAAACATATTTCCCATGGATATTAGAGGGTTGCTTGGTTTAACGGTACATTTATCCTCCTGTCTGGGCAAGTTCAGTAGTAGCGTGGGTCAAGACCCAGAAAAGTTTAAGCACTTCCGCGTGTCTATGTCGCCTACAGCCTCTTGTGGTTTATTCCCTCCTGCGGAGTGGTGCCACTGTAAGTTGCAACATGCCCAAATTTAACCCAGCTTTTTGGAACGCCGAGCTCGCCGGGTTTACGTAATGAACAAAAATTAACATCCGCATGCACACAACCCTCATCAGTTTCGAAAACAGTGTCATTGTGAACACTGTTCAAGTGTTGCCTACTCTTTAGACGCTTTCTCAACTATTTGAGTTTATGCTTTCATTGCACTCTACAAGATATATTTTCAAAATTCCGGTTTGGCGCATTATAAAAGTTTGTCATTCATCTCTTAGCATCTCTCGTATGTGCTCCAATTTTCGTTTCTTCATCTTCGTCTCATCTCCATTATTTTTGTTATTTTTACTTTCTCTACAACTAAGCAGAGAAAGTATTGTAGTCCACCCAAAAATTCGATGTCGAGATTTCACCGGAAATTTGTTTTGAGGCCCCCTGAATAAAAAAAGGGCATTTTAGAAAAAGGTCCATGTGTGTCAGAATGTGGACAGCATAACTCAAAAACGAAAAGTAGGTTAAAAACCATAGTTGGTATTTAAGTTTAATGTCTTTCAAGGATGCGACACCAAGATTTTGAAGAAAATTGCTCCATCCTTAACTATCCTTCACATGGAAAATTTTTCGAAAATATTGATTTTGTTGAAAATTACTCTAATGATTTTGATATAAATGCCACATGTTTGAGATATTTTTATGACAAATAAAATGTATATCTTGAATTTTCTGGCTATAACCCATGTATTCCTGTTTACTCTGGATGACTTTTGGATAACTCGGAAACCGTAAGAGATTGACCAAATCTTACTATACAAAAATGTAGATCTTGCTAAAACACACAATTTATGTCTAAATAATGATGATGATGATAGTAATAATAATAATAATAATAATAATAATAATAATAATAATAATAATAATAATAATAATAATAATAATAATAATAATAATAATAATAATAATAATAATAATAATAATAATAATAATAATAATAATAATAATAATAATAATTTTTTTAGAGTGAACCATTTCAGAGATATTCCTTGTTATTTGTATATGTTTTGGAGAACGAAAATTCTATCAAATGGAACATCGTTATTCATTTTTTATACGTTAACAGTGCAAAGAGAACGGAATTTGAAAGCTTTAAAAGACAAGAGTATCGCTCAAAGCCTACTGTAATCCCATATTCCTCATGCACCTACAAGAAAATAAACAATAAGGTAATTTCTGCGAATGTTTATCTCAACTAACACGAAGAAGATACAGGAATAAGAGTTTGTAAGAATGTTAAGTACAAGAGTAGAGAAAGTCACGTGAGTGCAAAACATCCGATTTTTATTATTAGCTTTAAATAAAACACTCTTACCAATTATTTCACTCGTTTCATTAAATGTTCACCTTCACCTTTAACCTTTTCTGTATTTAGCTAGATGGGTTCCAAATTTTGGGTAGATAGCTAGGAGAATCCCATAACCCTCGTCATCCTTCTTGGTTTTCTCGATCTTGTGAGTGAACGTGTGTGTGCGAAAATTATTTTGTTGTTTAACGACGCTGTTAATTGCCAGGATCACATCAGCGTCGCCGGTGTGCCGGAATTTCGTCCCGCAGGAGTTCTTTTACATGCCAATAAATCTACTGACATGGAGCTGTCGCTTTTAAGCACACTTAAAAACCATCGGCCTGGGCCGGGTTTGAACCCGCGACCTTGGGATCAATAAGCCAGCGTCTAACCAACTGAGCCACCCAGACCGACGTGTGTGTGCGTCATAATTCTGTCAGGCATCACCCAGCCGCAATTCTTCAGTGCCCTTTCGGCATCACTCCTCCAGGTACGTATTTTCTGTTTCGAAACATTGTCCATGTGAAGGGTAGTTTAGGGTGGAGGAATATTCTTCAAAATCTTGGTGTCATATCCTTAAAAGATAAACTTAAATACCAACTTTGGTTTTTAACCCGACTTTTGTTTTTGAGTTACGCCGTTCTCTCTCTCTCTCTCTCTCTCTCACACACACACACACACACACACACACACACACACACACGCACGCACGCGCACGCACGCACCCACACACACCACACACACACACCACACACACATTCGTTCTTTGCATGGCCAAGAGTTAAAAAAGTGATTAATGCCCTTCTATTTGAGAAAAGTATAAATGTTACAATGCTCACACATCTACATTTTTTGTATTGAAAGACCTGGTTTATCTCTTACGGTTTACCAGCTATGCAAAAGTCATCAAGAGTAAAGGGGAATACATGGTCTATAAGCCAGAAAATTCAAAATATAGATTTCATGTGCCATAAAATATCTTAAACACGTGGCATTTTAATCAAAACCGTTAGGGCTATTTTTGAAAAACTCAAAATTTTCTAAACATTTTCCATGTGAAAGGTAGCTGAGGGTGGAGGAATTTTCTTCAAAATCTTCGTGTCGCATGCTTAAAAGATAATAAACTTAAATACCAACTTTGGTGTTTAACCGACTTTTCGTTTTTGAGTTATGTTGTTCACAGACCGACACACACACACACACACACACACACACACACACACACACACACACACACACACACACACACACATACACATACACACGCACGCAATCACCCTTCTACGCGCGATGTTAATCGCCAATTCTCCGACTATCAATAACCTACCTCTCCTCACTGTACTGACACTCTTAACAGCCAGAAACATCTTCGACGTCGATGAAGCCGTCAATGCAACCGGCAATATTGTCTCCCATTCCCGCATACCTCCGCAGGAAATCACCGCCTTTGGTAGCAACAAAATTGTCACCATCTAAGTTCTCTCTAGCAATGCTGACATCGTCAACGTCCAGTTAGTGCCTGCCGTATCCTCCTACTGCAAGAGCCCTATAAGATGCGCCGTACTTTGGAAACAACTCATCGCCTTCTATAGACATCATTATCTCCTATTCGGGTTCGTTTCCAGCATCGCTGCCGAAGCGGACCCCAATTTCTGCCACATTCAACTCACCTGTGTTACTTGCGACGGCCGTTCTCAACATTGTGACAGTGAACAAACCTCCATAAAAATTGCCAAAAACTTTAACATCTTTTTAACACCCAAGTACAATCAATGACTTTGTGTGTGATCTGTTTTAATCATTCATTTAAAAAAACCCAGTGAACTAGCCATTCATTATATAACTTGTTCTTCTTTATAATCAGTACCCTATGTAATTTCTTATTGTATATGTATACAGGTGTCCCAATAAAACACCGACAACGCTTAGTATGTTGTTCGGGGCGGCAAACTGATCGGTTTTCAAATAGGAACCTCTGTCCGGAAATGCACGGTTTGAACGCTGTAGCGCATTAAAGTGTGCGTTCACATTTCGTCAATAAACCCAACATCGAGCTGTCTAAATTACAAATGGGCTTAAAACTGTGTACCTCCTACGTCACTGCATAGCCTATATTGACGGTAGTGAGCCTCATGCACATATGCGGTTGTCTTTGAAGATTTTCAATCGCTCCGTATACTCGAGCCATGAGGTCCGCCACTGACGTTACAGGAGTGCCATAATCCATATTCTGCATACAACTCCTCAGAAAATAGTTGAGAGATGTCAAATCTGGCGACATAGAACTGGTTCCCCTCTACCAATCCATCGACGCTGGTGTGATTCCACACATTTACATCAAAGTGTGCTGGAGCTAAAGTCTGTCATTTCAGCACCTGTGTACTGGTACGTGTCGCACTGCTGTTAAAACATTACTGTACTGGAAATTACACATGTAACGCAGGAGGATGCACACAAAATACTCGACGGAGAAATTTAGCGCATGCGCAGGAATGTTATTATGCTCAGGGGGCTCATCTCAATACGCAAATGGCTAAAGGGTTGCAATACTTTCCGTATTAAGATAGCAAAACGAAAAAAAAAAAAAAAAAAGAACACCGACAACGTTTACTATGTTGTGCGGGATAGCAAACTGATCGGTTTTCAAATAGGAACCCCTGTCCAGAAATGCACGGCTTGGACGCTGGAGAGCGTGGACGTTTGAGATCAAACGGTTGTGACAATTTGTTAAGATTCGTCTTGGTATCTTAATACGGAAGTTATGCAACCATTTAGCTATCGGTGTACTGGGATGAACAAACTGAGCATAATAAAATTCCTGGCCATGCGCTGAATTCCTCCATAGAGTACTTCGTGCGCATCCCACTGCGTTACTTGTGTAGTTTCCATTACAGTAACGTTTTTAACAGCAGTGCGACAGGCACCAGTATACAGCTTTGAAATGGCCGACTTCAGCTCAAGCGCACTTTGATGTAAATGTGCGAAATCACCTCCTCAGATGTTCAAATAGATGGATTGGTAGAGGTGGACCAATTCCATGGCCAGCATGGTCGCCAGATCTGATACCCGTCGACCATTTTCTGTGGAGTTGTATGAAGAATATGACGTATGGCACTCCTGTAACGTCAGGGAAGAACCCTATTGCTCGAGTCCACGGAGCGATTGAAAATCTTCAAAGACAACCGTACGTATTGAGTCATGTGCATGAGGTTCACCACCGCCGACATAGGCTCTGCAATAATGTAGGAGGTACACAGTTCGAAGCACGTTTGTAATGTAGACAGCTCGATGTTGGGTTTATTGACGAAATGTGAACGTCCACCCATGTCATACTTTGGTGTGCTACAGTGTCCAAACCGTGTATTTCCGGACAGGGATTCCTATTTGAAGACCGATCAGTTTGGCGTATCACACAACATAACAAGCTTGTCGGTGTTTTTGGACCCCTGTATATGTGTGTGTCCCAAAAGCACCGGCAACGCTTAGTATGTTGTGCGGGACGGCAAACTGATCGGTTTTCGAAGAGGAACCCTTGTCCGGAAATGCACGGTTTGGACGCTGGAGAGCGTCGAAGTTTGAGAACGAACGGTTGTGACAGTTTGTTAACATTCGTTTTGGTGTACTAATACGGATGTTATGCAACATTTTAGCCATCTGTGTATTGGGATGAACGACCTGACCCCTGCACATGCGCTAAATTCCTCCACATCCTACTGGTGCACATCCTACTGCGTTACTTGTGTAGTTTCCGGTACAGTAACGTTTTAATCGCAGTACGACACGTAACAATATTCAGCTGCTGAAATGACCAACTTGAGCTCTAGCACACTTAGATGTTAATGTACAGAATCACCTCAACGTCACATATCCAAATCGATGGAAGGGTAAATGTGGACCAGTTCCACGGCCAGCACAGTCGCCAGATGACACCTCTCAACTATGTTCTATGGAGTTGTATGAAGAGTATGGTATATGACACGCCTGTAACGTCAGTGCAGACCTTATAGCTTGAGTCCACGGAGCGACTGAAAATCTTCAAAGACAATCGCACGTGTTGGGTCATGTGCATGAGGCTCACCACCGCCGATGCAATGGCGTAGGAAGTATACAGTTCGAAGCCCATCTTTTTAATTCATTAAGAATTTCAACATACTGCGCATTTCCTTCAGCGGCTGCCATTATGAATTCGCTTCCGTCATACTGTGATACTAGCACCTTGTTCTAGTGGGTAATTATCGTGCACCACGTCATAATTTTGCCATTCGACATTCAACATAGCATTTTGCGCTTCGCTAGGCCTCCTCTGTCAACTGCAGGCGTCATTAAGGGGTACACGGTGGGGTGAGGTCATCGCCCAAATGCCCTTCGGCCAGGTATGCCGTAAGAAAATTTAAAAAACAATTAAATATTAAAAAATTAAAATATATATAAAATAAGAAGGGTGGGACGGGGTCCTCACCCAAGGGCCTTTCGGCCAGTTATGTACAAATATTAAAAATAGGCAGGGTGGGGCGGGGTCCTCACCCAAGGGCCTTTCGGCCAGTTGTGGAAAATATTAAAAATAAGCAGGGTGGGGCGGGGTCCTCACCCAAGGGCCTTTCGGCCAGTTATACGGTAAAAAATTAAATATTAAAAAATTAAAAAATATATAAAATAAGCGGGCTGGGGCGGGGTCATCGCCCAGAAACTTTTCGGCCAGTTATGCGCAAAAAGGAATTAAGAAAACAATTAATAATCAAATATCAAAAACAAAACAAAAAATAATAATAATAGGAATGCTTAGGATACTAGCGAACCCGACAGAAGTTGTCCTGTTCAAATGCTGTACATCCACAAATTACTAAAATTTTAAAAATAAACTATAAATTGTTAGGAATATTTTGATGAACAAATGTGTAACAGAATTATTTTTATAATACCTGAGGTCATCACGCCTAGTTATCGCAACTCGACCTATCAATTACGTGTGATTCTATCTGTATGCTATAAATTTAAATTTGTCCAGTACAAACTTAAAACTGTTTTAAATAACAGCAAGGAAGAAGAAAAAAACAACTCATTTTCATGACAGGAATATTTTTAATGTACAAAAAATAAATATTTAAATATATTTTTAAGAATACAATAAAACCTGCCTTCAACAGACACCTGTTAAGCGGAAATCGGTCTAAAACTGAAATATTTTATGGTCCCGTGAATTTAGGGTTGAAAAAGACGCTAAATTCCCTTTAATGAACGAAAACTATCTTAGCGGACAACGGAAATCATAGTACGCCTTTTAACGGAAAATTTCCAGTTTTGAAATGTAGAGCTTAGAAAATTTTCAAACACAAAACTATATCAATGAAGGTGCTTTCAATTGCAGTGCCATGGAACATGTCAACATAGGCAGTGATGTGCAAACTGAAAAAGACACATGATACAGATGCCTTAATTGAAAATCTGTAAAACCGGATAGAAGAAGAGAAGCGAGGAAGATGAAGAGGAATATGTCCCTTAGTTGGAAGAAGAGTGTAGGGTAAAGACTTATCGGGATGGTGTCATAAGTTTAAAGGAGCTGCAACAACTTGCCCTATGGCCAAATGACTCGGATATGTTTGCTGTGATTTCTCAGGCCAAAGTGTTTGTGGAAGTCGAGGAGCTAAAGCTCTCCTTGACCACTGGAAAAATAAATGAATCATGTATACGGCTATTTTTCGTTCATTATGTTTGGTGTTTATTATATGTATTGCAGCAGAAATATATAAATACAAACAATACCATAATGTACCTACATTATTTAGCTCATACTTTCCATTTATGTATGTTAATGACTTAATTTTCTTAATAGCCCAGGCCTACCTTCGTTAAACGGAAATCTGTCTTTAACGTAAATGTTCGAGAGTCCTGTTCGATTCCGCTGGACAGGTTTAGCTTTATAAACAGGAATGAATTTTTTTATTTTAATGCTATTTTATGCACAATATTTTTAGTTAATCTTTGAGGGGTAT